>OY756431.1:11242041-11455402 GCA_963576905.1 Mystacides longicornis | reverse complement strand
GCTTAACGGCTATGAAAACTGCTAGGGTCAGCTCTCCTCGTCCTCAGGCTGTATTCTCTCCTCTGCTGCACTGCTTCCCCCACCCCACATCTTTGCATCTGCTTGCGGCTTTGCGTCACCCAGGAATTATTTGGCTTCCCTCTGGTCACAGATCTCAACTGCCTTTCCTCTAATTGATGTCTGTCACTCCTAGGCTTCCACGCATAATAATACATAATAATAATAATACATTTATATAGATACCACTTATAATCTCAGAAATGAAGATTATGAAGCATTGCTGGGAAGACCCTCCGAGATAAGGAATAAGAGGTTACGGGAAATATGTGAGTTTGATTGAAAACAGGTTTTCACGGCTATAAAAATAATATTGTAATGTTCATGCTGCTAAAATTAATATTTTGTCAGTTACGTGGTTTTAAAGTACGACCATCGTCATCTCTTACCTTACACCAAACTCCGCTGAGACTAAAGCAACGATATTTTAATACTTAATGAACATTTTATGTAGAAGTTAGTACTGTTTATAGCATTATATTTCTATATCAAAATTGTTCCTACAAACAAACAAACTTTATTCTTTAAACAATTTACCGTCAATTGTAATTAAACCCAATAATTTCTCTTATAATTTTTTTTTAACATATTGTAGAACCAACAATTTGATGCTTTCTTGATGTATATTTTTTTCTCGATTTTGAATCACTAGGTGCTTACGGTGATTACTTTACTTTAGTGACGTTCCCCATTTAGGGGGTCAAATCCGCTGAAATCCCCAAAATTCAAAATTATGGAAATCTTTGACATGTTTAACATGTCGCCCCCTGCAGAACACGAACCCGCCTCCCTAGTTGTCTCAAGGAGAGACGCTTACTACTGGGCCAACCGACTTTTAACTTTAGGCATATTATATTGTTTATAAATTGAATGCAGATGTATCTGTTTGAAAGTGGTGAAAAAATTAAGCTACCAAATTTTATTGGCAACAGCTAATGGTAGATGGCGTTAAGATAAAAACTGTGTCCATTTAAAGCTGTCTCTATGTATTGCCTTTTATTAAGCTGAAAACAACGTTCCTTAAATGTTCCTTGGATTCTTTTGTCCATAAATGTTTGGAAAACATAGGTAGGTACCTATTTAGATTTTTTTTGGTATCAATCGCAATAAGAATCCGTATAGTAAATTTTATCTTTAATCGATTTTTGTTACTAGCAGTGCCAGAAACAAAAAATGAAATTAAACCTTAAATATGCGATATTTTCACTCAGGGATAATAGAAAGAAAAAAAATCAAACTTTTTGAAGGAGGAAGAGAGAATGTAAGAAAAAATTCAGAAACATTTTATGCTCAGTTCTATAAATAGCATGAGAAATAATAAGGCCCACCTCAATAATAGCGCAATAACATATACGTAAAAGCTCCCAATAAAAGCGTTAGTAACATTTTTTTTTGTTTACATCGCTTTCGATGAATTTGAGTCGGTATATTCTGTATGGGCGGACAGGCAGTATTCCGCATGTTTACTACTTCCATATTCACTTACATTTTCCTTCCAGCCTCGTTCCGTAAGTAAAGTGGTGCATGGGTAATGTACCTACTGCTTGACGTAAGCAGCGTGTCAATGGTTGGGACAAGAGACCCTGTAATAAACACACATAAAGACGCACTCAGAACAGCTTATAGACTACCTATTGGTCGTTTCACATCCGCATTTATAGACTCTGGGGTCGTTTCAAGATCATTTTCTTCTAACAGGTAAACTAACGCAATACATACTTACCTCAATTTTTTTTAAAATCGTCGTAACAGGTTTTGACTAATTTGGTTCCACCTGAGATCGTACAGACTGACGTATCAGACGAAATGATAAACTATATTATATGCATTTATGTAAGAAGACCGACTATTTCTGCAAAAATATGGTAAAGTGAGATGGTCCGGATGCGTCCGAAGAATGGCTGATGAGGATATATCGAAAAAGACTCCGGAGGGCACACAGGCCGGAAGGAAGAAAAAGACCAGGAAGACCGAATCTGGTGGCTGAATGGTGTGGTGCGGGACGCCAGCTTGGAATCTCCAACTGGCGGAGTGCTGCGCTGGATCACCGGTCGTGGAGGCAAGCTCTTGAAGATGGGCTTGGGCTTTTGTAAAGAATGGCAAATTAAACAATTTACAAATTTCTCTAGTAACAATATATGTAGGCAACATAATAATTTCCTTAATATACTAGATAGAAGGCAAACAACAATGATACAAAGGCTATCAGCTAGTTTCAAACAAACATTTTTCATATTTACAGAGACGCTGTGACTTGGCATAAAATATTATAATGTGTGTAGGCTGCAAAATGCTTAATCACTACTTAATTGCGATAATTTTCGCGCACTAACTTACTCACAGAAAATTCCAAGTTATACAATGGCCACTTGTTCTCGTAAAAGAATTGTTTATGACAAGTTGGCTTAGTAATAATTAATTTCTCTTTGGTTCTTTCAAAAGTCCATTCTACCGCATGATTTTCGTTATCAAATTAATAGCAAGGTTTTATAGAAAGTATAATGAGAAGGTCTGATTATTAATCTTTGTCAAAAAAGAGAGTTTCATATAAGAAGTATAATATGTACTAATTGGATCTCATTTATGGAAATGAATTATTTTTTACCTCCCTGAGAGGTAATATTTTTTTACTATGTCTAATAGATATACTGGACTTGATGAAAGGACAGAATGTCACGTTTTATATAATCAAAAATAAATAGGTACTTTCATTTAACAAAATCTATCAAATCCGCAGAAGCCGAATATTTATCCTACGCAATATTATCTTTTCATTTCAAATGTCATTAAACATACATATTCGTATATTGCCGACCTTGGTGGCCTAGTGGTATAGGCGTGGACTTCAGATCATAAGGTCCCGGTTTCGATTACCGGTCGGGCCATAGTTTTTTAAGTGATTTTTCACTTAAAATTTCTACCCGGGGCTACCTGTCTCAGATTGAACGGGATCGGTTGATGGGAAAAAAATGCATCAGGCAATAAGTTCCGCCGGCTATTTTAACACCTTTGTGTAAAAAAAGTGTAAATTCATTATTTATTTATTGTTTATATTTAAAAATTTATTTAATGGTAGGTAGGTATGTTTTTCTTTTAAATATTTATTAATTCATTTTTTTTTTTTTTGTTGAGGCCTTCCACCCGACATCGAGTGATTTTGGACGATATTTATACAAGTTCATTCATTATTTCGTTGACCTCAACTTCTTTTCTCAATTAATGTTCTACAAATTTATTTATGATCTGATCACCACGTCAAGTGGGCGGGGCGGATCTAGGTAGATATAAATACAGTAACTACCTGTTTTTTCATGCAAATTTTTATCTATTTTATCACAGCAGATACCTATAAATATTTTTGTATTGTAAAAATTATATTAGCATAATATGGTAATAATATTATTATTTTTGTAGAGTACCTAGTGTTTAGCGCTAATAAAAATCAATTGTCACGCTACCCACATTAAGTATAAGAATCTTTATCAATTCAATATTTTTCAGCAATTATACCGCGTTTCTTTGGGACATACACAGGCAGAACGAACCTCCACCCTTTATCATTCAGCACTTCTTTCGCAGTCAGAGTTAGAGAGTAGACTCCATCAGGAAAGTGTCGCTTTCAACCAGTGTTGCCAAATTGTTGGTAAATTTTTGAGCCGGACACAAACTTAAAAAAAGGACATTCCAAAAATTTGTAGACATGGGGCAACACTTCAATAAAATATGTTTTTATTTATTTATTTATTTATTTATTTACATATATAAAAATCAATCATTTTTGTACAAAAAATCTCAACTAGGACAAGCCTGTCTTTGAGAAAATGAGTTGTAATATTTTTTATAAAGTTTATACATAACTAATTAATAATACTTAATCTAGTTACATTTTATTATTTATTTATACTATATTTATATTTTATATTTTACTTAATTGAAAAGCATAACTGGAATCCAAATATATGCAAAATCGAAGTGGTTGGTAGACTACGACGCCGGCTTCGCACTGTTTCAGGTGGAGGTCGTGGGCAAGGGCGGATCCAGCCTTGGCACCAGGGGGGGGTCACAAAGTGAAAAAAAAGTTCATCTTAAAAATTTGGTATCTGGAAATTACACTTTTCCTAAAAAAAAAAAAAAAGGTCATTCCTAAATTTGTTATATGGTACTTTTGCTCCAGGGGGGGGTCATGGCCCACATGAAATTATAATTATGCTAGCAAAATAAAGATTTTATTAATAAATATCACTGCCCTACTTGAGATTACATAGCCTAGGGGGGGTCATGACCCCCCTAACCCCCCCCCCCCTGGATCCGCCGTTGGTCGTGGGTTTGATCCCAGGTGCCGACCATCTTCCTCTTTCACGACACAAGCTTTAAGTAGCTTACTATGAAAGAGACAAAGAGTGTACCTATCTGTGTTCACTTTGAATGAAAACAGATTCATTTAAATAAAAAATATTCATATAAACAGAATGAAACGAAAAAAATACCTTACAGCAGTATGTACATCGACTTTTTTTCTGAAGCTGACCATAATAATTTATGAAAACAAGCTAAACCACTGACTACCCTTAAATGCAGATAAGTTAGTATTAATAAACCAAAATTTGCCCTTAGTGAGTACTAATTCATTTTATAAGCTGCATCTTGCGATTACAGAATGTATTTTCTTAAATGATACAGCCAAATAAAGCCATTTATTCCCTAAAAATATTTTTTAGTATGGGTATTTGGTCTAAAAGGCGCTAGTTATCGGGTATTCGGCCGGATAGTAGGTATTTATGCTATCAGGATATCCGTTCATCTAGAAACTATGTCTTTAATTTATAATATTATGTAACACGGCACCTTTGCAATCCACAAGCTCTCCATAGGTGCGGTGAGAAAAATGAAAAAGCTAAACCACTGACTACCCTTAAATGCAGATAAGTTAGTATTAATAAACCAAAATTTGCCCTTAGTGAGTACTAATTCATTTTATAAGCTGCATCTTGCGATTACAGAATGTATTTTCTTAAATGATACAGCCAAATAAAGCCATTTATTCCCTAAAAATATTTTTTAGTATGGGTATTTGGTCTAAAAGGCGCTAGTTATCGGGTATTCGGCCGGATAGTAGGTATTTATGCTATCAGGATATCCGTTCATCTAGAAACTATGTCTTTAATTTATAATATTATGTAACACGGCACCTTTGCAATCCACAAGCTCTCCATAGGTGCGGTGAGAAAAATGAAAAATATCAAACGTCAAATAATAATATATCATCAGCTTCTGTTCCAGGTGGATAAGAGTTATCAAGAACAGAAAAGAGTGTGAGCAAGCTTAGAGATTAGAGGAAAGCCTCTTTTAAGCAATGCAGAGGAACGGCCTTTAAAGAGAATAAAAAAGAGGATGAGAACACAATAAAGAAGCATTTAGGCGTTCGTAGCAACTCTCAGCAATAAAGACAAGACGTTTAACACGTTATCAAATTTATAACTTTGAATAATATTTTCGAACTAAAAATAAACCAGTTGTAAAGACCGTTGAAAGATAATTAGGTTCTAGATGGATGACAGTTCGCGAAAGTTCAACAAAAAAACTGCTCTAGGTAATAAAATGGGTTCCCTATTTTATATTACTGCCATCAATATTCCAGTTCTAGGTTATCTATTCGTTATTTATTATTTCGTCGAAATAGCTTACATAGGTCGTTGGCTCTAGAATAACATTTTTTTTTAAATGAATCTGTGCTTACTCAAAGTGAACACAAATACACTCCTTGACTCTTTCACAGTAAGCTACTGAAAGCTTGTGTCGTGAAAGAGGAAGATGGTCGGCACCTGGGATCGAACCACGACGTCCGCAGTACGAAAGCCGGCGTTGTAACAGCTGGGTCACCAACCACTTCTTATTATATGCATAAACACTGGAATAAAAATTCAGAACAAGTATCTACCTAATGGTTCGAAAATTATTAATATTTTACTACAATGTTCATCGAGGTAGAATGAATCAAAACTTACCTAGATAATATGTAGATTTTTGGCTTTCAAATGAAGATTAATTTGAAGAAAATATGCCACTTACTAAAAGAGAAAATAAAAAAGTTTAAATGCCCCTATAAAAGATGAAGAAGAAAATTTTCACAAAAATTTTCGCTTTTTCATCGATAAATTGTTTGATCAAGTGTCGAAATAACACATTGCATAGAAATACAAAGAGAGAAGCATACACGAATAAATTCATACAAGCATCCCTTCCACTCATCTTTCGCTGGCTACACCAAAATGTTAGATCAAACCTATATGCACCAGTACGTACACGTTCATTTCACTTAATAATAATTGTATGGTAAAATATAAATATTGCTCCATTTCGTTTGCTATGGAGATCTTATCAAATGTCTGCGATAATATTGTACCATGGTCCTTGCAGACATATGCCTGCTCCTCGTGGACAAGGAAGCCCTTGACATTAAGGCAGTACAGTGGTTTGCCATATAGGAGAATTACGATGCCTCTTGATCCCAACATAGTCGCCGTATCTGTCTGTACTTTTAAGCATTGGACATTCACGTAGGTACCCCAGGCATTCAATAATATATACCCAATAGGTATGAATTCGTATCAAAACCATTAACAGAATCGATCCACTTTCGTTTTTAATTATACGCAATTTAATTTGTTTTTGAACTTTAAAAGTCATAATTAATACATTATTATTTGCATTAAATCGTTGGTGTAATGTACATACATCGTGATAAAAATCATAGAATACGGTAAGTAAATAACAATCTTTATAAAATACCATCAAAATAAAAATAATTAAGTTTTTTCAATAACCCGAAAAAGTAAAAAAACTTTATTGGGTTGGAGTTTTGAAATGTGGCCACCCAACGGCCGACCTTTTCAACTAAATATTGATCAAATGATGCCAGCTCTTGGGACTTGAAAAGCTATGGAAGCTATATGGACAGAGGATTTAAAAACGCTTATGAATAAGAAGGTCATAAACCTTGGGCAAGATCGAGCGCAAGGAGAGCTCTTGTTGCCTTCCTATGCCCCTGAGTGGGGTGTAAAATGGAGAATTGATTGATTGATTGATGAATAAGAAGAGAAATAAAAAAAAATAGAGCTAACCGAAATATTCCTTCATAGAATGCTTCATGCCCTTAGCTGTAACGACCTTTGCAGTTAAAGACAGGACATACATATTATAGGTATAAAGAACTAAGCAATAGTAAGGCTCTTGAAAAGGCAGCGGAAATGAAGATCTATTCTAGGATCTTGAAGACAAAAAGACGATATCGGCAGTTCTGCAGGAATAGTAATTGTATTATTATAATGCCTTTGTTAGATGGAACAGAAAAGGGAGATTATTGTACCAGTAGCACATCAGCTTTCTTGCCTTCGAGCAGATATACATATTCCAAGAACGAGGTTCCTATATAAACAGACTATTAAAAGAGAGAGACTATAAGTGCTCTGGAAAGAAGTGTAATCAAGAAACACTTGATGAAAAGGTAGAATTTCGTTCCAAGGAACAAATAATAGTGTAGTGTATGTAGATTTGTTGTTGGTATCCTAAAAGCTATAATCGTAAAAATTCAAAGTTAATAAGAATACGTACAGACAGTTGAATAGTTAAGTATTAAATTAAATCATCGCTCTGCCGACTACAATACAAAGCTTTTTGTTTTGAAATTATTTTGTACGGGTAAGTCGTGAGCTGCGCGTTACGGCGTACCTATAGAGGAAAAACAATTCACTACCTTTGGAATAAAATAGCGCCTTAAAACAAGCCTCCGGAATAGAGCTTTCATGATAATTCAACAGATGGAGAATGAATGATAAAAAGAGAATATTTTCAAGGAAATTTTTTTACGATGATTCAATATTTGGAAATCCAATCAATACAGCACACGACAATCAGACAATACTACAAACATCGTAAGTCTAGTAATGGCAGAGAAAAACATGGAAATCACCCGATCGGTTAGAAATTTTACATCATAAGTCATAACTGGATTAGAAAAGAAAAAAAAATTGGATCGGATATTTTTATTTTTTTTACAGGTATAAAAAAATCTGGTCCGTGAACATTTTAATATAATAATAATATATTCATACAGGAATCTTTGATACTTTTAAGTTTCTGGGCCCTTTTCCATAGAGTGGTTTAACAAAATTGGTCGTTAAAAACTCACCTTATCGTGGATAAATTGTGTTTATATTTTATTGAGAAATTTGCGCCTGTTTCTGTAAGATTTTTGTATGGCTGTGCCGTGTTTCAACGCGTAGGTACATGATGTATCTTGCCAGAGCGAAGTAAAATACAGTACCTATATGAACGACTCGAATAAGAACATGCACCTTAGGCTATAGGTATCACAAAATTTAATTCAGTTAGCAAATGTATTAATTTGACGCTTCCATAACAAGCAAAACTGCACAATGCACAGATGCACAGTGAAAGTTACGAAAAAATCCGTATATTTCCATATTTTGGGTGCGTGGTAGTCCTGGTCATTAACGTTGCGCAAGATCGAGCGCAATGGAGAGCTCTTGTTGCCTCCCTATGCCCCTAAGTGGGGTCTAAAGGGAGTTTGGATTTGGATTGGTATTCTTTTTATTATTTTATTCTTAAAATATTTCCATAGGCCCTTACGGGCACTCGGAATAGTCAAAAACATAAAAATACAGTAAAATACAAACAATATTAACAATAATGAAATGTAACAAAGCAAAACAAGCATGTACATAGGGTCTCAGAACATAATCCATAGAAGTTAAATAAAAGTGTAAAAGAGAGAGATCAGATCATGCATGGTGTAAAGGGCCATATAGCATTCGTCAGGTAAAGATTTTATAAGGGATCCTGCGTGGTGTAAATTGCCACATTGCGTTCATCTGATGAGAGTAAAAGACAAAAACTATAGAGAGGAGAGAATACATAAACAGAAATCATCCCGTTGGACCACTCTACTGAGGAGCATTTGCCGTAGATTAAATCAATGCGGATTCAAGTCAAGAAGAGGAACATCACAATTACAAACAACAACCAACCAACAGTACGGAATGTTTACTTGTACACACATATATACATACACTCACACATACACAGATACGGTAAGTGAATACGTGTAATCAATCTAACATCTCGTCAATAGAGTAAAAACATTTATCAACAAGGAACGATTTTAGTCCTGAAAGCCTACGATATTGGATAATGCCATCTCTAGCGGCTTTTACACCCCCTTGTTATATATGTACCTACCTAATGGTATTCTAGAAGTGACATCAGTTAAGAAGCTTTGCCAATATTTTCTATATTTCATTCAATTGGATTATGTCACCGGAAGTGTGTACGAGTATCTCTTTGTCATTTAAGTAAATTGAATGAAACGTGAGTTTGACGCCAAATTGTTTTTGATATGCCCATTGCTCAGTGCCCACATTGGTCTTCAGTTGATCAACCAAAGAGATTTTTCTTTTCGAAATAAAAGTATGTATTTCCGTTTTACGCTGCATAATATATATTATTGATAAGTAAAGAATTAAGGATGAAGAAAATATTTCGCAGAATTACTGAAGTAATAATTATTAACATTAATCTAAAGATGTAAAAGAATGTCGGGTTAGTGCGAACACATAACTCGGGATCGGCTGAACGGATTCTTCCGATGATTGATTTCTTTGAATCCGATCCAGATAACAGAATAACTATTGAAAAGTTGAAAAATGGATAAGAAATTATATAAAATATGTATAACATTAAAGTACCTACCTAAGTATGGACTTCCTAACCAACTGTGAAAATTCCAAAACAACAGAAATGTTTATTTACCTGACAACCATTTAGTTTCAAATCACTGGTACGTAGATTATTACTAGAATGTCTTTCAAGCTTTCACAGATAATATTTTTACATTTAAACATATTTTAAGCGTATTTTTGTATAAATCAAAACGCAAAAAGTTAATAAAAAGAGTTGAATTTAGTTTGACTAAAAATTGTAACGCGAAAAGTGAATAAAATGAGGTGAGTTAACTTTGATTATGTGCCTAATATGTTGTGAGGTCATCAGAAATTTTATTTTTTCATTTGTTTTATTAGCGAATACTTATTCACCATGATGTGTTAAAAATATTGTGTAGACTGCAGAGGGGCCTTGGACAGATCGCGAGAGTTATGGGGGAAAGAACCCGATTTGCATCACAGGGTTTCCTTACGGTACCCCTGATACACAGTGCGCTAGGATTCAGGTCCAGTTATTATTTGGGCCCCAGGATTTTCAACAGATTGGATTGTACTGTGAGAGGTGTAAAGGGGGCAAAACAATTTAAAAGTTGTGTCAGGGAATGGTTACTTAGTGTGAGCAGGGAGGCTATATTCAATATTATTTTTGAAAGAGTTGTGTGAGATGATCCATGGATTTGTATTGTTTTGTTTTCTATATTTGATGTATTTTTCTCTCTTCTCTGTGTTTTCTATGAATGATTGATGTTACACCTTGACTGCTTAAATTCATTGCTGTGCTGGCTGACTGTTTGGCTGATGCTTTGTGGTATCGATTTTTCGATTTATTATGTTGTGACCATTATTCAGTTTATTGTATATTATTATTTGTTTCATTATAATTTTTCATCTTGAATATTTCTTTTCTTATGGTTTCAATCTATTTGATATTCTTGAATATTTCTATTTTTATTGTTTTGTTATTTGTCTTGCTGTATTTCTAATTTACTTGTTTTATTGTTGTCGTTTACATCTTGAATACATCTTTTCTTATGGTTTCAATCTATTTGATATTCTTGAATATTTCTATTTTATTGTTTTGTTATTGTTTGTCTTGCTATATTTCTAATTTACTTGTTTTATTGTTGTCGTTTACATCTTGAATACATCTTTTCTTATGGTTTCAATCTATTTAATATTCTTGGCTATTTCTATTTTTTTTATGACTTAACTTGTTATATTTCTAATTTACTTATTGTATTATTGTTATTGATTATTTTTTTCTATTGTATATTGTATTGCATTAGTTATCCTCGATACAGGTTTACACCTAGTGAGGTAGCGTTTTCCTGTTATTTATTTTTTGTAATGTTAATTAGTATAACTTATGTAAGCACGGATGATTGTAATGTGATTTCTAGTAAATAAATAAATAAATAAATAAATGTTTCAGAAAGTAAACAGATATTTCGGAAAGAATTATCGTACGAAGATGTTGAACGAAGTTCGACGGGTCAGCTAGTAACCTTATAAAAGTTATCACTTAGTGAAAAGCTCAGATTGCAATTTGCAAAAATGCAAATATCATTTCACAAAAAGATTTTCTTAAAGATGTAGACATTTGTGTAGCTATTGAATATAATATATCGCAACCCCAAGGTGAAAATGTTGTAAACTTAAAAAATGTCAGCTTCAAAAGAGAACTATAAGAGACAAAAATAGGCAAACAAATACTTTTTTTTTAATATGAAACATGAATTCATTAAAACATGAAAGATGCCCAATCCGTTACGGGATTTTTGGAGGTTAAGCTTCAGCTTCATACCTAGCTATGAAAAATTTTACCGGCTGTGGCAGACTTTTTGAACTGTAACTATCTGATATCAAGTTCGTATTATAGTATCTTATTTTGTATGTTATAAGTTTTTCTTTCTATAAAAAAATAAAACAACTACAACGCCTTTTAATAACCTCTACTACTTTTTGTCATCGCACAAAGATTCACAAATATAATATTTCCAACAATAACCACGTTTGACATTAGATGCCAACGAATGCATTTGTTTTAATTTGAAAGTGAGAAATAATTATACCTAGTGTTCAGTGGCGATTTTGTATTAAATTGTTCAATTATCATAATTCCATATTCTCCCTGTCTCCATTCTAAGTAATTAAAGCCGACAGTCCAAAGGATCTTTTAAGATTTTGGTTTTGCTTTGCTGCAACTTTTAGTAAGTTGGTAGATACCTCTTTCGTTCTTTTTGGAAAATGATGTGATCATACATTTTGTATCATATAAAAAAAAAACAGATTTTTTAGTTGATCCGTTTTCGCACTTAGACGCGATTCATCAACAAATAATAGATTTCCGTGGGAGTTTTGTTCATTTAAGTTTCAAGATCCAAACACAATGACGAATGTGACATAGCTGTAATCCTAAAGATATAATATACCCACAACGCTATGTTGGATGTTGGATCCACTACCAACTACTTGCTATGATGTGGATCTTAAAACGAAAGTGAAGAGCCATGTTAACCTTCCAATTGTATTTTTTTTATAATTTAATCTGTTTATTGTGGTCGGATTTTCACATATTTGTGATTAAACACAAAAGGCTTTTACTATTGAGTGAAATTGAATATACTTGAAGAGCAATTTTGTGTTTAACAAAATTTTAATAGTGCCATCATTTCATTTATCTTACATTGTCAGCGTGTCTACCATTTGAGTGATTTTTGTAAGATAAATCGTGCAATAAGTATAATTCTGACAGGTGCTATTTGACAGAGAATATCTTACTGCATTTCTATGGAGCTACTAACTGGACACGCATTTCTAGGACTGATTTGTTTCCTTTAAATCAACACGTCATCTATTAGAAACTAACTTATAGACCTCCTGTGTTTTACATCAGCTTCCTTCAATATATCGGATTTTGAATTCTACAAACAAGATGTGTTTTTTCTTTAACTTATAATGCGACATTTGGATTTCTATGACCCCACATTTGGGAAACGATGGTGTAGACAGTTTCTATAGTAGGTAAGTCATAAAACCGATTTTGTTGAGCATTTCAAACTTACATTGGCCATCAGAATTCCCCAAATGGTAAAAAAATCTAATAATGATTTTGCAAATGCCATTGAAACCAAGTAAGATTGATTTATTTTCAGAGTGATATGAAACATTAGATTTTTTAATGATCTTCTCCGACATCTTCTTTTTTTCTTTTTCTGTTGTTTTTTAGATCGCACGGAGTATACCAAGGTGTTTTTAAGATTCCTTGGGTAAAATGTATAAGCCAATTACCAATCCCTGGCATCAAGTGCACAGGACTTTTTATTTACTTGGTACGCAGTTTTTTGATGGAATTTTTTTCGAGCTTTCAGATATATTTTTTTACATTCAAACATATTTTAAACGTATTTTTCTATAAATTACATGCTCGAAATCTATATTCATAGTAAGGACTACATGACAACGTCTGTCGGGAAAGCTAGTAGGAAATATAAGAGTTCTTAACAATGAATTCTCAAAATATTCGTTTAGACAAGAACTTAACATATCGAATCACCCCTAATAGACAATATGCCATCAATGTAATATTTGTAAAAAAATGTCGTCGGATTAAACGTCATCTCTCGCATATTTATGCATGTTTTATATTAGTAAGATTTAATACAATATCATGGACTGTAGAACAGACGTATAGTTTGGTCTTAAGACCTTCACCCAGATAAAACACCGAGAGCCTACTTGAGACTATCTATCGTTATGTTTCTGGTAAATCCAATATTTCTTCACCCAATGCTATATGATTCATACAACCAATGTATGAAATTTACGCACCACACAAGAGTTCACACGGATGACTCTCTGTCACACAGATACTTGAGATTGTTTTAAAATCATAGTCAATGCCGAAAATTTGCGTTTTATGTCGTTTGAAAGCGGGTGGGATGATCTATATATATTTAGCTTTTATATTTATTATGGTTTGGGATCAAATACATATATGGAGATTAACAAAAAACCAGCCAAATAAGATTTTGACCTTACGAACATTGTTCCTTATTGCATTCGAATCGTGCCTAGAAAAATCACGGACAACAAAATCTCTACACGTGGAACAGCAAGGAATTTGTCAAAATTTGATACAGAAGATAAAAAATTAGCACACAGATACAACTAACTACCTAGATGGTGTACCTAATTATATATCTTTTTTCAAATTAGCTGGGCTCACTTAAAGTGACCCATACACTCTTTGACTCTTCCTACCTCTATCTACCACTTCCTCCTATTTACTTCGCATACCAAAAGAATGAAGTCTCATAACCGGCACTTTTGTCAGATTGCTTTTATATTGTTTATAGAGATTCGTTAGTAAATTTAGATATTTTGATTTTTTATTTAATTAAAGAATTGGGTGATAGAATTCAGTTGCAATTTCTTAAAAAGCGTTAAAGAACATCTTTAGAGTATCCACATTGACTACACTAATGGCGCTCATAAACGGGCCATAATATGACTGAAACATTAGGACACAAAAAATTAGGGACATCTACGACAGAAATATTCAAGGTGGCCGCCATTTTCGATCCGTTTATTTGTTTACACTTTAGAGCTGGTTTGATATTGCCATAAGAAACATAACCATGCACTTTTTGCCAAACAAACTGTCAAACGTTGAATTATTAAATTTGGGCTTCACTTTTGAATGCGTAGGTAGTGGTTTTGTTTCTGGCATATTGCATAAAAAAAATGGATATACAATAGCCAATCACAGAAAATAAAAGAATGTGTACCTATAAATAGGACGTAAAAAACATTTTAACGGTTCATTCATTGAATTGATTGACTTCTAAGCATCGCGAGTTGAATTTCGTGAGGTCTATAAATTTTATATTATTTGTTATAGCTAATCGGAAAGCCATTTCACTTTGGATCATCGAACGATGAGTCACGGAGTTACATGGAATGACGCAATTTACTAGCTGTCATCACATTCGATGTTTATAGTTTATATGCCTAATAGGTTCTTAGAATAAATTCACACAAGATGTTCAACCTTTTGAGAGCATTAGAATTGTATGGTCTGCATGCTGTAAGTACCTATCCAAACCTCGAAGCACGAGTATCAACTCATTTTCGAGAGGTACCCACCTTGTATGTATACATATACCTACCTAGTTAGTGATAATTATTTGTAACCACATTTTTTATATTAAATTGTGTATTCTGTTCAATAAAGGCCTATTATTATTAGTCTCTTCTGGAAACGAGATGCGAAAAGGAGATTGAAAGAAGGAAACTGGCTGGTAGATGGGTTAGCGGTGAACTAAGACCTCTAATGAGAAATAATAACGTATCTCTGAAATCCAAACAGCTGTTGCACAATTCAACCCTGATACCATCCATGATGTATGGGAGTGAAACATGCACATGCATGGACAAAAAGTCTGGAAGTTGGAATAAAAATGCTGTGGAAATGAGATCACTGCGTAGGATATGCGGAAAGAGACTGATTGATAAGGTGAAGAATGATAATATTAGAAAGGAATGTGGAGTGGATGTTAGCGTAGTGACTATAATAAAAGTGAATAAATTAAGGTGGTTTGGTTCTACATAGAGAGAATGAACGAGGAGAGAATGACTAAAAGGATATTGTATATCCTTTATTTATATTATAAATCTGAAAGAATGGGTACACGCAGACGAGGCCGACCTCAAATGAAATGGTCCGACCATATCGGTGCCGTCTTAGAGGAGGGCCAAGTCAGCAGCAAAAAGAATAGAAGAGCATGTATGCGGAATGTTATGCGTTTGGAAGAAGCGAAAAAGGTTTGTTTGGATTGGAAAGAATGGAAGTCCGTATTCTCTGCCTACCCCCTTCGGGAAACGGCGTGATGGTTAAAAAAAATCTTCTGGGAACGGTGATCAATATCGTCGAGTAATCAATCTAGGTGGATAATATGTTAGCCCATGGGTCATGAGCCAACGTGGAAGAAAGTTCTTGATGCCAGTCCGCTTGGAAGCACATCACATTCAGTACAAGAATAAGAAGATGCCAACATCCAACAGTGGAAGGCTCGTAAGAAGTAGACGTTTATTATACAAAAAGTTATATATTAGGGAGCAGAACTTTTATGGATTTTTTTTCATTCGATCAGTCTTTTCCGATCTGAGAGAAGATTCCAATCCTGGGCAGATATTTCAATCGATCACGAAATTAATGTAATTTACGATACACTTGACTACCGAATTCGACCCACCAATGTATTGTAGATCTTTGATCAAGATTGATTTAATCAATATCGATCAATTTGATAAAGATATTGTTCAACTATTATGCAGCCAATATATTGTTTATATGAACTTGTCTACTAACGTACCTACTGCAAAGCGTAATGATTCAGTAATGACTTAACGTGCGAGTCTCGTAACATTACACCCATTGCGCCCACCTCCATGTGATGCAACACCATTCTTCTTATCTAGCTGGTCTGCAAGAAAGTCAGACTGATAAACTATTGACTTGAGCATTAACAACACTCTTTCTGGTGAAATGATTAATTTTGTCTTAAATATCACCTAAGATCATTCTCAAGTTAATCAGAAGATAGAGAACTTTTTTTTCAGTCTTATCTTTGAGCATCCGCTTCCATCTTGCTTATTATCAGCTAGTCCTCGTCGGCTAGTTTATGAAAAGAGCGCTCTTTTGCAACCTAACTTAAAAGGCTTGACAGAAACTATTAAAATGTTTTGTTTGATCTTTACCACTTAAAACACCAAAGGTCTGGCTTGCCTCCATGCGTGACGAAGAGTGTTCCGCCTGTTAGAGATTCTAATATTATATACCTAACTCCAAAACTTGGATAGGGTCACAAATGAAGAAGTCTTAAATGGAGCTGAATCAGATAAAGTGTATCATAAAGGCTTGTATGCTCTCACAGGTCACTGATCATTTCGTGGCTAAAAAATACCACCTATTAAAATTGATAATGATGAACAGACTGGCAGAAAGCAGACATGATTGCGGAACGTTTGAGACTGGTCTAGGATTGGAGGAAAGGAAAAACTTTAAGAATAGTGCAGGATCGCATAAAGAAGCATTCGTCAGAGTAATCTCCAACGTTGGGAGGACTTGACAGGACGCTACCGGTTGAAGAAGAATCTCAAATTTTCCTCATCCATCGTCTTTAAGCTTTGCCTGATTCATGACCAATCCATTATGATCCTTATCTTGTTATTTCTTCAACAGCATCGCTTATTCTAATGCAACTGTTAAGGTTTCTATTAATTTATAAAGAAAACAAACTTTGCAGTATTACTATATGAAAGTAATACTACAAAGTTCGTTTTCTTCATAAATTTCAAAGTTACAAAAAATAATATGTTTGAAGAGTTAAGGCTTCTATTCTCTGGGTTTTTCTATATTGCTCCCTGCTTTTGCTCAAGCCTTCAGTTTCATTTCAAGCATATTTTTTTTAAACGCTACTTTTCAAATAGCACATTGGCTTTCCCTGTCATCAGCTGTTATGCTTCCTCATCTGTCTTTCCATACAATTTTACTAACTACACCTCTGATTTTGATAAAGCGCTTCGATAAATCGACATCGTAATACTGTAATAATAAATGCGGATTATCTTGCGGTTGATACTTTCGTGTTGGCGCTGTATAAAGTGTTTGTATCTTCTGAGTCTGCAAAGAGGGGAGAGTGGGGGAGGGAGGCGCCGCGCCAGAACATCCGTCTCCGGGAGAAAGTGCTTCACTTATAAACATAAGGAGAGTATACCTACCTCCTACTTGGTTTTAAAGTCCAGTCGCCATATTTGCACACATCCAAATAACACCTCCTTGCATCATAGTATTGTAATAAAAATCTATGTTGCTTATCCGCTAATATCAACGCAGTCAACTTCTATGAATTCGAATAAAATAATGAGCTTTCTTTTTTGTTGAGAACAAAGGTTTTCTCATGATTAAAATCAAATAAATAAGTAAAAGTTTATTGGAAAATTACAATCATGAAATAACAAAAAACCGCATTAAAAAGAATCAAAGGGTGGATTTATTCCGAAGGATCTCTTCCAGTCAACTCATTATTATAATTAAAAAACAAATAAATAATAATAGTATATATCAATCACTCGAATCACAATCATTCGAAGTGATTGGTAGACCAGTGGTATCAGTCGACGACTTTCGTACGCACAGCGTATTGGAGGTCGTGGGTTCGAATCCCGATGCCGATCATTTCCATTTCCACTTTCACAACACAAGCTTTGCTTTATGTGAAAGATGTCCAAAGTGTATTTGTGTTCACTTAAAAATACGTAAACAGTATAAGGTTTAAAAAGGGGAAAATTCAAACAAAATTACATTATAATATCAACAATCTATCTAATTACCCGTTTTGAAAAATAGCAAAAAAAATTAATGAATTTAAAAAATATACTAGGCGCGCTATTTTTTATTAACGTAGCCATGTAGACACTTATTGAACATAGATATTATTATAACTTAGCCCATGATGACATTTTTTTTTATGAGGAAGCTGACGAAACCGCGCGAACTCAAATACAATTGTTAATTTGCAAATAGGTTAGTAAAAAATTCATAACGATTTTTTTTTCATTAAAATTCACGTTTTTCTCGTTAACATCATCGGTTGTCAACGGAAATGTAGGCGACTAAATTACCTACAGCAAACAACTTACATAAAAATATGTTTTCTTTTGTCTATTTATGACAACACTGTTCACAGGAACACCCTATTTTTAGCACATCACAGAAACTCAAAGAATGAGTCAATGAACTCAAATTCGTTTCTAATAAAATGTTTTCAATCTCTCAACTTTCATTTTCGTAGTACAAAAATATCAAAGGTATCGCACCACATTGGGCCATAGATTGTCAAAACCTATTGTAGTTCAGTAAGTGCATCAAAATGGCACATGACAATGTCTGCAGAACTAACAATAGCCAGTGTCCCAATTAAGATGGAAAAACCGACCAGTAACTGCTTCATTATGTAATGCGAGACGCCGATGTATGTCAATCAGCTATAAAGTAATGTAATAGTCTATGTCCGCCTGATGTATAGTACATAATATGCAATACGTAAACAAAATCATAGCAGTTAACCGTATTGTTAATGATGTTAAATAATACAAGACGGATCCGGACGTTATGGCTAACTGGAGCGTTGAACTTTAGCGGTTACGTTGGTTCCACTGTTAAGATTGAGTATTTCAATGTCTACTATCAAAAAATGCAAAGATACTCACTTCTTCATGATTTTTCCTACTAGAATAAAACAACAACGCGTGGTTCAGTCAGAAATCGCTTGTATTTACCTTATTTTACACTGATATCGTACTTAATTGTTTGTTCGTTTGTTTATAAGATAGTTACTGCCGAAAGTCCCTTGGCTACTCACTATCAACCACTATTTTTTCTATCGCCAGTAGCAAATATCTATGGTTTTAAGGCCATCATCTGCGATGTTCTGTAGAAAATTCAGCAATCTTTACAATGTCGTCAGCAGACAGATTTACAGACTTTTATACGATCTTACTGTATCGTATAATGGCATGTTTTGGGCTTCTTTCTCTGACTCTCTTTCCATTTTTTGCCATTCAGCTCTTTTTCTCCTGGACCCCTATTCTGTAGCAAGTGTTGGGTAGTCACTTGAAAAAAAGTGACTATTAGGCGATACATTTTGTATGAAAAACGTATATATGCGATTCTCGCATTCGATACGTATAGACGTTTTGCATACAAAATGTATCGCCTAATAGTCACTTTTTTCAAGTGACTACCCTACACTTGCTACAGAATAGGGGTTCTGTTTTGTGTATTTTCGTTCAGATGTTTTTTTTATTTTTCTTTTTTATTTCTGTTATTCAAAAATTCCTATTACTTTTGTTTCTGTGCACGCATGTCTGTGTATTTGAATACTTTTTATATTTAGCCTGAGGGCCATACAAATAATTACACCAACTATAATGAGCTTTGAAATTAAGACTCAAACCTTCATTTCACTAAAAATATGTATGTTAAGAAGAATTCACGTTATTCATAATTTGAAGTTTCGTCTTTTTGAATTCATTTTTGACAAACAGCGAGAGTTGATCTATGCTATAGGCATAGATCAACTCTCACTGTATCTATGCTATGCTGATCTATGCTATAGGCATAGATCAACAACTCTCGCTCTATCATAAAGTATTTTCAGTTTCTATTCTATTGTTATAAAATTCGATGTATGAAGCTTAAACTTAATTCAAGCAAGCAGCAACAATCCTTAAAAAGAGCAGAGTTTCATTTTTTTAATTAGTAAGTATGGAAGCAGTTGAAGGTACTTACCCAAATAATTAATCTTCGAAAAAGATGGAATGATGAGGTAAAACGAATGCGCTGTATGATATAATGACACATAGAGTAGGTAACCGTCTACAGTCTACAATATGCTTCTTGGGGCCACTGACATCTTTATAACAACAAGTAAAATAAATACTAATACATAACATAGGAGTGTAAATATTTTTTGTAAACTATAGTTGTATACCTATACAGGCTGTCATTAATCTTTAAATCACCTGTACTCTAAATCTGTGGAATATATGTGACTGTTTTATAAGTTAAAGTAAATTATGAAATGTCTGATAAAATGAAAGTTGAATCTCAGATGACGCTGCAGCCCTAATCGGTCCCTGAGATACTGCTAACTATTCATGTTTTGTTACGATTCATTCTTAATTCACATACAAAAGATGATATACAAAACAAGTAATAAATATGGGAAAAGTGCTGAGCAATGGCAGTGTTATTGGTTTATATAGCCAATTTCCCAAATCAGACATTTTGTTTATTTATTTATAAAAAACTAGCTTTCCCGACAGACGTAATCCTGTGCTCCTATATAAGTATGAATATTGAATTCGAATTTGTATAAGGATAAGCTTTTTACCTTTTAACCAATAGATCTGTTTCAAACCATATATTTTCCATCCGTATTCTGTTAATCGCACCAACTATCCAAAAACTGACAGTTTTTGTTAAACGCCAATATGATTTCAAAATTATAATTAAATTATAAGTCAAAAAGTACCTACTAAGAAGCTTACCTACTTAGAGCTTTCTTTAATCTTAAAATTTTCCACGCAACTTTGTTAATTTTTTCTTTCATAAGAACCTTCTCCTGATAAAAGCCAACACGACAAAAAAAGAATTAGCGAAATCGGTCCAGCCGTTTAGGCGTGATGCGATGACATCGGAAAATAACTCTTAACTCTAACACTCTAACATTTTTATATAATAGAACCTTCAGAGGAAGAGGGAAATGGGATGGGAGAGGACTTGATATCAAGAATTTGAGGACATGAAGTGCTTTTTTAACTAATTTCTTCGAAGGAATTCAGTGATTCCTCAAGTCTATGAGAAGCTGTTTCTTTTCTTAAAACCTCATTTGTTATCATCTAATAGTTTTAGCTGTACTCATTTTTTTCTAAACTCTGTTCTTCTTCAAGTACATCGTAGGTGAGACTACTTGATGGTAACAATATGATAGAGTTGATGGAAATAAAATAAGATAACCTTGAATATAATTTGGTAGCTTTTGTCTCCTGAGTAAGGGTGAAAACACAAAGAACGCTGATTCCGAACGGCGCCGATCTGCCCAAAGAATCTTTCTACGCATTTAAATGGGCATAAAATAAAGCAGAAACCCGCTTTCCGGCATGCCCATTTGAATGCACTGAAACCATAAAAAAACATTCCTTGCGCGGCGATCGACGCCGGTCGGCATCGGCGTTCTTTGTGTTTTCACTTTTTCTTAGCAGTTTTACTTATCAAATCTACAGTGATATCATCATGGAAGACACGCATTTAAAAATAACATCTCTAAATTAGATAGATCTACCGTTAGGTTCATTGCTTTGATGCATCAAATGCCCATCCAATATTACGCAATGCGAGTACTGGAGAGACATCAACTATTGCATAAGACACAGTAACTACTACCGCGATGCGTGTTGCATTCTACAATATTTCGGTACCTACCAATGATTACACTAGGTACAATTTCGTAGTACCTACGCCGAGTTCACTCAAGATCCGTTTGGGAAAAACCTCATTACATTGCCACATAGAAATACTCAATAATGCGCCCTGTCGAGCGAAACCAAGCATGGTGAAAAGTTATAGTTGGTCGATGTGTTGAAAACCTTTCATATTTTGGACAATATGTCCATTATTTTAATAGATTAAAAGTCATATTGGTTCAATCAAGTTTGTTCGCAGGGAAAATTTCACTTCTTATTGGCTATCCACTACTCAAAGCGAGAAACAGTAGGTACTATATTGTATGATCTATGGCTCCATTTGGAAACTATGTGACTGATTGTCTGTTTGTCAGCTCCGCAATCGCTAGCAGGAGATTTCTTCGAGCCACATTTACGGATAAAGTCATCACATATTCAATATCCATTCTTATTCAGTTGGCCAAATCCAGGTGATGTATCCACATGAGACCATCTGTGATGCAAGGCAGGAGATGCAAAAGTGGCCCCACAGAGCATTTGAATAAAATTTGAGGAAAAAGTTATCTTAAGCTCAAATTTTAACATAAACAGACTAGGTATATCAATTTCACTTTGGAGAAGAACGAGAAGTTTATAGGTTCTTTTTCTTCTTCTTCGTCAGCCTGTCTCCGTCCATTGCTGTCCGTCCAGTCCTCCCCCCTCTCCTTCCAATCATTCCTGTCTTGAGTACTCCTGAGCCTCTCTCATCCATGTGTGTCATCTTTGCGATGTCGTCCGCCCATCTGGCCTGGGGTCTGCAGACATTTCTTTCTATAGGTAATTTTGATAAATAAAAAGCAATCTATCTACCTACCTTTTCCCAGTTTCTCTGCTGTCCCTTTTTGGGAAACATTATTACAATATGGTAATTTAAATATAACGATTTATTTGTTACTAGCTTTCCCGACAGACGTTGTCCTGTGGTTCTAGCCCAAAGTAGCTCGTTAATATGTACATGATGTGCACTGCGCCCCCGTTAAACAAACTATCGAAACGGTGCAGTGGAGTAAGTGGGATGGGCTACTTACTGTAAGAGCGTATGCGGGAATGAGAGGGAACTACCCGCGATGTCGTGGGCGCGTCCCAGTAACCTTTCCATACAAACTTAAATATTGTATTTTACATCATTTGTTATCCATTTTTTTACTTTTTATTAATTATTCTGTTATCCGGAGCGGAGAAGAATCCAATAAAGCAAACATCAGAAGAATCTGTTGAGCCAATCTCGGGTTATAAGTGTTCGCACTAACCCGACTTTAATTTATATAGTAGATTCCACAAATTTGAATTTAATATAAATTTGTGGAATAACAAATAAATTGTTCAATTTAAATTACCGTATTTAACTAATTCCACCAAGAATGCACGTTCAATTTTATTAAAAACATTATTACAGTTTAAAAGGCTTTCATCGAGACGTAATGAAGGTTTTCAGCCCACACTATCTGTTGAGATTATTTCCAATACTTAAACGAAACCTATAACCTTAACCGAAACATAACCTGAAGGAAAATTTATTTGAAATTTGAATAAAACGTTATTAGCCATAGAATGTTAATTACATTGGTGTTCGATCGCAGGATTCCGTACCGCATAGTGAATATCGTAGGGCCCCAGTGGATTGGTTAGGTACAAAGCTCTTCTTTCACTATTATACCGTCTTTCATTTATTTATTAATTTAAAAAAAGTAATTGATTAGATCAATATGTTCACTTAATGAGCCGATTAATTGAAATAAATAAATATACACTCAATCAAGTTCACTTTCAAAACACTACAATGTCAGATGCTGTAGTTGAGGGAACTTTTAGTGGATAGATACATATTATTACATATTATATAGATACCTACTCATTTGTTCTGTATTGAAATTTAGAGATAATCTGCAACTAGAAAATATAATGATAATAATACCTATATTATTTAGTTAATCCATAAGTTTAATGCATTAAAGTACAAGTAAGTGTACCATAAAACCTATCATATTATAAAGTTCTTAACGAAATTCTCGCAACAAGTAATTGCATTTCTTCACTTCACTATGATGTACATAATATTATAGTTCACTGTGATTTTTGATTACACTATTATGTGTTGGTGCGTATTATTAGAAAAAACAAATACATATTGCATCCCCATGCAATTAAGAACAAAAATGACGGATGTTGCAGGGTGAATTAAAGAAGAAAAAAAATTAATAATAAAATTAAATATCAACAAATTTAACAATGTAAAACACATTTATACTTGGGTTCTGTTTTTATATTACACCACTTAGAATCACCTATCTATAACATATTATTTTAATAGATGTTTGTGTCTTTTTCAGTTCTAGATATTAACAAATGATAAGTAAACAACTTTTAGATGATAATATTAGACCAATTGTTTGTGAATTTAAATTTTTTATCCAACCACAATGCGCTTACAACCATCTTCCTATATTGTTTCAAACACTCTAGTATCGGTAATTACCTACTGAACAAAAACACAATTGCGCATTAAAAGTAAAAAGTTATCGCACAAACCCAGCCTTTAAAATAACCTAAGTACTTAAATTTAGAAATACTATCCTATGATATAAATATAGGTGGTTGGTATCCCAGCGGTTTAGTCTGCGGATTTCCTACATGGGTTCGAATCCCGGTACCGACCATTTACGCTTTCACAACACAAACTTTGTTTTATGATAAAAGTGTGATTGTGTTCTCTTTGGGTGAGACCAGTTAATTTTAAAAAAAATACACAACGACGTAAGAAAAAAAATCACAGCGATTCTTATCCTTCACAGCACTATTGATAGTTGTTGTTAGCGCACGCAACTGAATCTAAATCTACCTGGGTCTGACCGTAGTGTGCAAGAAGTTAATCCAGTTGTTATAAATTTGGTTTTTCCATACCTCAACCTCAATATTCTGCTAATGTATTGTTTACGTAGGCTTAAAGAAGTCTGAATATTTTGCAACAATTCAGAGCGGAATTTACCAACCACCTACTACTGAACAAGACCTTCGGGATTTCACATTACCCACTGCAAATCACTTCCAATTCACAGCCAAATGTAAACAATCGTTTGAAATGTTTAATGCTAGTTGTAATGTAGGTTCATTGCTCTTTGCGGAAAAAGGTTTTCCACTGCCCAAGAATTTAGTACCAGCTTTTTTGTAGCTAAATGAAATTAGGTAACTGTTGATTCTGAATTTTCAAATTGAGGTTTTGAAAAGAAAAGTTAAAGGGATATTCATGCAACTCTTTTGAAGTCACGAAATGGATGAGCTGTTAACATGTCTGTGTACGTTTTCTTACAATATGGAACTTGAACATGGATATGGAACAGAGCTGTGGGTCTGTTACATATTTTTAAGGTAGCGTCTTTTCAGGCCATAGGTGTCTATGATAGAACTTTAGCTCTAATTTAATCTAGATTTTAACAATCCAAAAAATATACATAAAAAAATACCTACTCTTAAGAGTAGGTATTTTTTTATGTATATTTTTCAACCAAATTCAAGACTTATGAAAGAAAACAGGATTATTTCAAATGGCGTTATATAATAAAACAAAAGAAATCTTTCATTCCAAGCTTTTCAATTGAAAGGAAAAGGATATTTTCCAGTTTCATTTTCTTCTTCTTAATTTAGGACTTGTGGCCTGTAATTCAAGAGGTGGGGTTTGCCTTTGGGGTTTCCAGTTTAAAGGTAAAAAATTACGGCCAACGTAAACACTTTTTATTGGTGTCATCAAAAGGTCCCTTGTGTACATAGTTATTAGTTTTGTGTGCACACTACGCAGGTATTAGTTCTGTGTTAGGTCCAACCTCATCCAACACTGTACCCATCCTTTTGTCTTAGCCTTCTCTGGTCCACTGTTGGTCTTCTTCGAACTCTTCCATTTTTGCCTTGTTCCCTGACAATTGCAGCCGACTTCTTTCCACATTCCATAACCAACTATACTCATTGTCCATTTGAAACCAAGCTATTTTAAGCGGTATCTGGTTCAATGTGTCCTCGTATCAAATGCATATAAGCGAGCCCTCATCGTCTTGATTTATATAATAGATACCTACTTGTACCGGAACTTATTTTCATTTAAAGCAATTAATTTGCATGTTGGGACATGTTGCTATAGCACAAATCGCAATTACCATAATAGTTTCTTTTCAATACAGGAAACAAGATTAAGCTTTTCTCAGTCATAATGTTTTGGTCGTACGAAGATATCTGGTAATAGTCGTTACAGCATTTAACGTAACTGTCATCATGTCACATTATTGGACGCTCATTCATACTGGTAATTACAAAATAGCTGTGGTAATCACTGGGCATTGTGTGAACGGTCCACCTACCTCCCTGTAAACACGACTTGACATCGTTCTGCTATTAAGACGTGACCAAACAATGATCACAAACCTCGTGTTATACAGCATTCTTATTTAGAAAGAAAATGAAAGTTTCTCACAATAATTGTTATCCTTTAGTTCCATGGAACGCAGACCTAATGTAATATCACTCTTTCCTTAAACAACCTCAAATATCCAAAGAAAAAATCTATAAATACAGGAAATGTATTTATTCATTGTGTGAAAAACTAGTCAAATTGATTTCCAGTTCTGTGCAAAGTGCTCAGCACACGGAGATGCGTCAAATATAGTTATCATCCATAGTGCATACAAAAAAATACAACGAAGACTCTGTGGTATATATGCGCATTCTACACAGTCACACGCATCAGATTCGTCCTGTAAAAAGCCCATCGTTCCCTATTTTCGTCCAGTTCTCTTCCAGCGGCTATGTTTTCTTGGGCTCTGGAAGGCCCGCATATTTGCAGATCCTCCTCCTATACCTTCGTAAAAATTCATAGCGAACAGGAGTTTTATCGAAACACGCAAATAAGCGCTTATTGGCGTGCAATTTGTGTTCTAAAACCAAACAATCAAATCATTCTCAACCTCCTCTCCAAGACAGGCATTGCCTAGTGGAGGGAGTCACCAAGTTGTATTTTTTAATTATTGTGTTGTTTTTATTGAATAAAGTTATTATTATTATTCGATCATTTTAGTACGAAAATTTTTCGAAGATCGTTTCGATATTCGATCATCGAAAACATTTATACTAGGGCTACAGGACCCAATAGAACGACGATGTTGCTAACAGTACCTACCTTATTTTTTACGAGACAAGCTTTACATAGTGGATTTTTTTTGGTATTTTTATAATATTAAGTAACTAAATAAGTATAAAGCTTTAACCTTTAATAACCCTTAGCATAACCATAGGTTTTAAGTTAGTTTATCATACAGTGGTCAGAATATTCGATTTGGATGTACGATTTTGTACTTACCGTATTAAGTACCATTGATTCAATGATATCATTAAAATATATCTTCTATGAATGAATAAAATGAAACATATACTAACTACTTCGGACTCACTTTGGCTATTTTGACATTGATTTTGGGGAATCCCTACACACACGGTTCATTCATCGAGTCTGACCATGTCCCCTTTTCTGTTAGGTAACACGAAACGTGCGCATCCTCTTCTTTTGACTTCATAAAACCTGCGTCCACTCTGCATTCTGCATCATTCCTTACAAGTCACTCGCAGAGGCAGCATTGAGAAAGAAAGTAATATACGACTCAACACATGCAAGTAAATCTCTGTGTCACTAGAGAGGGATTGCACTAGTGGTAGGGCGCTCTCAACGTTAAATTTCTTATAAAGTGTTATATTTCGATGTTCATTGTTTAGTGTTGAACTGGCAGCGAGTCTTCGAAGTGTTCTTTTTTTAAAAAATAAATAAATAAAAATTGTTAATAATAGTGAAGTGACAGATGTTTTTCTAAGTGAGACATTATTAAGAGATCACAAAAATGGTGAGCATTCTTTTTTTTGCTTAAACAAAACGTGTTAATAATTTATTTTTATCAAGTGTTGGTTTCTTAGTGGTTTTGTTTTAATATTGTAATTAAACAAACGGATCATTAAGTGTGTGTTAGTTTTGTGGTTAGGTTATACCTAATGTTATTAAAGAAAAGAAAAGCCGGGTGTTTATTAAGATGAATCTATTTATTTAGATTTTTTAACTGAACATTTATCACAAAGATTGGTGTACAATTTTGTTTAAAAAAATTACATTTGAGTCGTTTATAATATGAATTACTTTGATACGTTTTGCTAATTGAAAATCTCGTGTTTTATCATATTTGATCCAGTAAAATGTAATTTTAGTAAGATCTTGGTTATTCTCACTTATTACTTTACTACAAAAACACGATCATTTATCTGTTTTGCACAAAATTTTCACCTTAAATCAAAGAATATTATGCAGTATTTAGGCAGAATAAAGTCTACAAAAATAGTAGGTATTTACTAATAATTAATATAAAATATACTAACTTTAAAGGCTTGCATAGTCATAATATATTATTTTGATTTAATAGGACTTACATACATTTCGGTGTTTCCTTCTTGGAAAAATAACCAACATAATATTGATGACAAAGCCATGCATGATAGCGGTGTTTACATTTTGATGCATCATGATTCCTATTGAGAATATAATTCGTATATTATGTTCCTGAAATTCAAGTTCATATCAGTGTTTTTAATCCTTTCTGTCTTTCACCATTTAAACGTATCTTGTTTTTGTTAAGTACTAGCATGGTGTTTTTTTATCTGCTATTATGAATTATTAATTTATTGTATCGTTTACTATTTTATTTCTTTGAAAACCACTTAATGATATGTAGGTACTCAATGATCTTCTTGCTTCCTTATTATAGCACTGAAGAAGATTCTCAACATATCTACGACAAATTTAGTTTCAAACATGTAGATAGGTATCTACTAAAGAAATAACCATGAACTTTTTCTTTCATTGTGTTAAAGAACAATATATTTATTCTATTATAAATTATTGTATCAAGAACTGCGTCCACTTTCATTTTCAATATTACAGCAATAGATCGCCTCCCACGTTGGCACGCATTGGTAAATAAGGCAATCAAAACAATACGTAGAATTACACCCACCTGTTTGCAAATTATAATCATTAATAATTCGTGTACGATTTTTATATCAGTAATACAATGTAGTTCATTGGATTCATACCAAACCTATTTTAAAACAGCATAAACTCACACATAGCTTTATCACAGCAATACTGCATTAATCCAAAATCAAGCCATTCACTTTCCCATTATACAAAATCCTACCGCAAACCAATTTCTTCATGGATGTCTCTATCAATTTTTGAGCCCATAGCAATTTTCTTTGGAAACACATTTCTATTACTCAACTGTCAATTATTATTTCTGCTAAAATGATGAGCAAGTCTTGTATGCTGGATGTAATGGTTTTACCATTGTGCTCGTTGATGAACAACCTTTTTAATAATTATTGACTAGTTGTGGTTGTCTGTTTAATCGTTCTTGAAAACGAAGTATGGATCTTTTAAACCGATTTTTTCATCTAGTTCATCAATATAGTTCCTCCTTCTTGTGATTTGGGCTCTCAGCAATCCTTCTATCTTTTAGGTTTTTAGTCTTGGGAGTCTAGGTCCTGGATTAGGGAATGCCATATCTAACCACCCTCACCCCGTTAGCACACCTCCGCTGCGGATTAGCCGAAGCGACGACGGTCACATCTGTCAGTTTCTGCGCGCCATGTTGAGAGTGAGACAGCATGCTCAATCCCGTACTGTTTTCTATACATTCAACTCTCTCTTGCGGTGTTTCGCCATAGATTACTTCAAATTGTATTCACATCTCCGCCTGATATTTCGCGGATCCGTGTGTTTCGCATTCCGCCCGCTTTTGAAGTTGTCAAAATCGACAGAATTTTGGAGCGAAATTGAAGCGAACGTCATGTTTTCCATAGAAATCAAAGATGGAAACGTTAATTGCGTTTTGTTATGGGATGGTTTGCAGAAGTTGGATGTGCATATTTTCTAAATTGTAAGTAAAAACGTTGTTGATGTTGTAATATTTAAAAATATATATGAAATGTGAAATAATATTGTGGTTTTAATTATTTATATTTCCCAACAAAACATAACCATAGAATACTTACTTATGTGTATTTTTCTCTTTCGCTACTCGTTTACCCGCTAGTGTACTAACACTACCTGAGATTTCGCTTTCTGCAGTTTCGTGTTCCGTGATTCGCGGCGGAGGTGTGCTAACAGCCTCAAAGCTCTATATATGCTCTTTCAGAAACCTACTTCTCTGTTGTCGCAACCTGAAAATGTCTATCTTTCAGATTGCTGTGTTCCGTACTCTGTCGCGAAGAGTTTTTTTCATCTTCTTCAATGAATTTACAGCTCATAAAGATCCTTGGCCTTCCTTAACTTCCACCTCCAATTCTCTTTGTCCTTTGATGCAGCTCTCCAATCTGTCACCTGCAGAAGCTGAGCTACGCTCCTCTTGACCCTACCCGCGTAGGGTTTTACCAGAAGAAATTTCAATTTGTCAAAAATAACCAAAATAATCCTTAAGGCCACGCAAAACGTCAAATAGTTAATCAATTTTCTTGTTTAAACAGAAATATGTACTTCAATTACTTATATTGGCTAAGAGTTTGGAGGATGCTGATCAAAAGAAATATCAACAATTTTGACGCGCTAAAATATCTGAGACAGAAAGTTAGGCATACAATACACCTAGATGATTTTAAAGAAACAATACGTAAATAAAGACAAACACTTAATATGTAAATCATTCGAGATCAAAATGCCGTGAAAATAAAAAGATGTAAGAATTTATTGGAGGCATTGTTTGGAAGAGAAAATGAAACAAAACAGCGGAACAAGAAGGAAAAGCCAAAGAGACAAAGAAAATGACGTTAATTAGTATTGGAGGGGCCGCGGTGAGTGATCCGTAAAGCACGCTCAAGTGTAGGCTGTGGATGGGTGGAAAAGTTAAGTGAAACAAGGCGTGCTATGTATTGTCATTGTTCTGGGTACAGAAGAACAACAAGTTCATTGGGTATGGACAAATCATTGCCGCGGGATATTCGTCAGTTCTTTTCACACTATGTAAGCAGTGTGAGTCTTCAAACACACAAATAACATGGATGAACTTTCATTTATTGTCCTTTCCCAATGCAACACCTAGATCAACTCTTCTAATTGCTTTATTTCGCTTACCTTAAAATTGGTTCTTTACAGAATGGTTGTCAGAATTTTTTTGATAACGCAGCATGCATAATAATTTACACTACATTTTCTTCTTTTTTTGCTAACTTCGTCCAAGTTGGCTTCCTTGTGCAAATGGTAACTCATAGTATTTGAAGGACTATCAGTAGTAGACAGCAATGGCATTTAGTACATTTGCATGATCTTTATTTCATTTGCTTACCATAATATTAACATTAGGTATACCAAGAAACCTTCGATCTAGAAAGAAATGAACCTTCTCAACATTCTCCATGAAGATTTACGGGACTGCCTTTTGAACGGCATGACTGAGATTTTATTCACGAGATAGGTTATTCCGTTACTACGATCCATCAATACAATGTCCGGACGATTTGCCTTAATCGTTGAGTCAATTGTATTAATATTAAAGACAAAAGATTACGTTATCTCGTATGATGGATACAAACAAGAAGAGAGCAATCCGTTTATTTCCGAGTAGGTGAGACGCCGTTGGTCCACGGTCACGAACACTTTCACTTTCCTCACAGCAGTGAAACCATCTCGTGGTAGATGGAGTTATACAATGCTAGCAGAGACTCTGCTTCGCTGGACCGCGGCTGCATCGACAGCAACTCTCATTCTAGACACGACTGTATACTACGTAATAGTATGACTAATATTATATTATAATAGTATACAGCCGATATAATATAATACGATCAGTTACATAACGAAAGTGTTACGTTTCGTTTCTTGCATCTTATTAGCTGCGATTTAAGTCGATCACCAATATACTCACTATACGTACTACATTTTTTTTTTATTTAGATGTACATATTTTAAATTCGACATTCATCCATTCGGTTTTTATGTAGTCATGCGTCTATTAAAGAGCAATAAACAGGTATTACTTGAACCACTGAAATTTTGATAATTATTTTTCCTACCTATATAGCATAAGCAAGCCTACAAGGTTATAAAAATCATTCAAGACAGAATTTGATCCACATTTTTTTAACTTGTTAATTCGCAATGTTAATGATCTTCGCCCACTCCATATCCGAATCCCACAACTCTGCTTCGAAGGAACAAAATACCAGTATGGGTCTTCCACATCTTTGACACTCTGTTAGGAAAAAGAACAGTGCTTTTCTGAGTCTAAGTAGGCAGCAAATTACTTGAGAATTGTCCAACATTACATCTTTATTGTAATAAAACTAGCCCGACTGACGATGTCCTGTCTAATATTGAATTCGAATTTGGTCTACCTAAGTGTATTTTTCATAATTTGTATAATTATAAATTAAATTAATTACCTATTCAACCAATCTATATATTAATACGTGAAGGAAAAATTTGTGACTATTTTTACGAATATTGCACGAACGGAGGAGTATGAAATTTCGCACACTTATAGTTTACATAGAGAACGAGTGGCAAATGCTAATATATTTTTAAATTATGCATAAAAATATATTGAATCAATAATAAAAACATTACGCACACTACTGTAATGTTGATGTTTTTGACATTATTTTTGACACAGATCTTTTGTTTATCTGTGTTCAAATTGCGAATAGATTAATATTTTTTTGACTTAAATAACCATAGAAAAAATTTTGAACATAAATAACATTTTTAAATTTGACGTATCCATGTCATTATTTTTTAAAGAAAAATGGCGAAAAGCGCACGCTCAATATATGTATCTTATATGAAATCTTCGAATTAGGTTGAATTTCGACCTCTGGGCGATCACTAGTACAGATAGTTCTGGCCGATATAGCTGTTTTAAACAATGTTTGCATGGCACGTTCTGCCAATCTCTCTATCAACTAACAAATAAATGAATGAGAAACAGCTATGTCAAATGCCAATTTAAATTTAAAAAATTGAAAAGTTTATATAATAAAATACTAAAAAGGTGCAATGTTAAGTTTTCTTTAATTTTCTAATGTTCCGACCAAATATCTTTTTTTTTTCTTTAATAATAATCTTGTTCTGATAATAATTAAATTCTTGTACAATAGCTATGCGGGAGATACCTGTTATTGGAGCGCTGGATATTCTATGTGTTTGTTTCATGTTTTTTTTTGTTTGTGTTGTTCAGTGTTCTGTTGGTGTCTCTATGAAATAAATAAATAATAGCAAACACAACAGAAAAAGAATCACCGAAAATGGTCCATTCGTTCACTCGCTAAGTGATGATCAAGGGATAAAGGGCTCCATTTTAATATATTATAGAGATTGAGGCATAAAAGTGACAAGTGAAAGGACAGTGCTGGATCGCTAGCAGATAGATATACGTAACAGTTGACTCAGAGATAACAAGGAAAGGCGAATTGCGTTGACACTAAAAATAAATATTCAATAACACACAACAACTGTTTGACTTTGCTAAATATCGGTATATTGTGTAAGACAACGTCGCCATATTCATCGAAAAAGTGAAACCTCGCATCCCACGACACTCATTTGCGAATTATGAATAATATAGGTGCGTTATACAACAGCGAACATGAGACATTTATTGCTTATTACGTACAAAAACACTTACTATATTGTACATGAAGGATACCTATTTCACATTTGATGTTGTAGGTGTAACAACAGTAAAAATCAACTTACAAATTACATACACGCACATTGAAAATGATACATAAACGTCATTATAGTTTGGGTTTTGTGGGGCATCTAATCACACTTTAGATTTTGCTACAAATCTTAAAATTTTATTTACTTTGAATTCTTTTTTGCAGGATTTGGTGAGGATATCGCGGCTGAGTATATTTTACCTAGTTGTAGTACTAAGTCTATCATATGCAGCTGAAAACGAACAGAAAAGTTGGTCATGGCACGAAAATCAAGATACATCAGCAGCTGACAACACCCCAGCAGAAGACTACGTTGCCGAAGAAACTGCATTTTACGCGAACACGCCAAATGTAAACTCTACCGAAGCAGAAGAAATCATTGATACAATCCTTGTGTCTAGCAGGCAGGGAAGAAATTTGGAAGGGCTAGATGATGTTTACGCCGACCCAAAACTCAAAGAAGCTTTGAATTCTGGAGACGAAAGGGAAGCAAGAAACCTTATCAAAAACCGACTATGTACTCTCGGTCTTATGCAGGTTGGTTTGAAGTGTTATTAGCTAGGTCATGTTATTTATTAAATGAAATTGTGTGAAATTAAATGAAATTTATTGTTTCAGTGTGAAGACTCATCGGTTGACGCCAAAAGATATGTCGCTCCAGAAGACTTAATTTATGCCCAACCCGTTGACATTCAACCCATAGGTCAACCAATTCCATCGATTCCCATCAGAGGCCCTCCCAGAGCGTACGGATCTTCAAAGCCAACATACCCAAGGCCACCAGTTCCTCCAAGGAAAGTTGGATACGGAACTTTACCAAAGCCCTCCTATCCATCTGTGTCGAAATACGGCCCTCCAGGTTCTCACAGCCCATCAGGATCTTACGGCCCACCCGGATCTTTCGTTTCACAAGGCAGCTTTGCTTCGAGCTCTCATAATACTTTCACCACTGGTTTAGAAGGACCATCTGGGCCCTCATATTTTTCTAAACCAGTTGGGGCATCCTTAGAAATAGAACGACCATACGAATTTGAAAGACCAGTGAAACAACAAGTAAAAGATAACAAAAACTTATACGTAAGTGAATCTCAATCCGTTCAACATATTCATCACCACTATCACCATGGCGAAGGAGACTCTAAAAAACCTACCGTGATTGTGAACAACCCTGTACCAGTTAACTCTGCAAGCTTACACACGTCTGCAATTTCAAGTGAATATAAACCAGGAACGGTATTCAATGCTGGAACTGGTTATCAATCTGGATACAACTCAGAAAGTAATTATGCCAGTGGTGGATTTTCGCCCATGAATAGTGGTTTCGGATCATCATCATCAAGTTTGTACAATCAAGTGAAGCCCGTCTATGAAAACACCCAAGGAAGTTATTCTTCTAATGTATACAAAGCTACCAGCGGCCAAAACACAGCTGGAGTATATAATTTAGGATATGCTCCAAATAAAGAATACACCCAGAGTGGCGGTCTTAGTTCTTTCGGCTCAACAGTTGGTTCATATGGAAATTCAAATAATTTCTACAAGAAAGAATTAAATACTGGTGCAATAAATAATAACTTGCTTGGAGGTGGAGGTGTTTCAAATTATCCAGGAGCCGCAGGTCAATATAGCGGACAATTCGGATACAATGGTGAACAATTCAATGGGCAATATAACAGAGTTGAAAACTATGATTGTGTCTGTGTTCCATACGACCAATGTCCAAGTCAGGATATCATTGGTAGAAAGGACGATTTGTTTTTACCTATTGATCCCAGAAATATCGAAAAAGATATCGATGCCTTACCAGAAGAAAAAGTGGTCATCACTGATGGAAACGGAACAATGACTGTAGTAACACTGGTAAAAGATGACAGCAATGCAACCAATAGCGAAAAAACTGAAACAAAAAAAGTGAAGAGAGAAGCTAATGATAAGGCTAGTGAATCTGCAAACAAATCAATTGAACCGGTAAGTCTTTATCTTTAACAAAAGCCCTAACAAAAATTTATTAATCTTGTTGCTTTATAATATTTTTTATCACGAAAATTTCATACTAATCAAAATGCTTTAAGTTCTTTTTTCTCGACATCAATCAATTTACTAAACTTACTTCACATGACAATACCTTTATTTCATTCACTTGACTTTTTTCACAAACCTATACTTTAAGCTAACAAGAACAATTACCTTGTGGAACTGGTTAACACTGCGAACAGGATAATAAACGAGGACTAACATCATCGAAATACTCGTATACCTAATAACTTACTATACAAAAAAATATCAACAACTTAACATTTCGTGGCCTCCTATGCTACATAATGCGAGCAATAACTTAAGAATTTTAATGACTCTGAATTTTAACCAAAATAATATTACTCATAAAGATAATAAACATTTCAACATGATTTTCAAAGCACTGATTATTCCAAATTTCTTCAGCGCCAACGCGGCTCTGATGACAACGAAAATCGAGGCATTCTTGGTCAGAAGATCCAGCCCACTTTTGGAGTTTCATTTGGACTACCCAACTCCGGCTACGGCGGCTATCCTTTAAATCCTTTCGGTCCAAATCCTGTAGTAAATCCTTATGGATCTTCGATTGGGGGCGGAGGTCTTAATTTAGGTTTAGTTTCAGTAGATCCATTAGTATCGGTTCAAGTGACTAAAAATGACTACGGCGAAAAAGTTGTAAAACCTTTGGTAAATTTGCACGTTACACCAAACGGAAACATCATTCATAAGTTGGGCTCTATTTTCGCACATAAGAAAGAGCTTCTTTTCGGTGGCTATGGAGGTTTCGGTGGCGGCTACGGCGGTGGGAGTGGTTATCCAGTTAATATCCATGAACATTACCATCATGGAGTTCCGCGACCACCGCCACATTATCATCATGGCCCTCCATCACATCACGGCCTACCATCACATCACGGTCCACCATCACATCACGGTCCACCACATTTCATATCACATAAACCACCGCCATATTATGGCTCCGGCCCAGGAGGATATCCTTATTCTGGTCCTGGTGGTTTTAGAGCGTCGGAATATCTTGATGATGAAGAACCCGATGTAGACTATTCCGGTCCATACTCTAATGACGCAAATGACTTCGGTTCATTTAACGGTGGAGAGTTCTACGGTAGATCATCCAAAGATTCCAATGAAAATGGCTTAAATAATCAGATTAATAATTATGCTCAAAACTACAACAGTTACTCTGTTCAAAATATCCCTGCTCCCGCACCTGGACAAGCTCAAGGTGGGCGAAACGTTAAATTCCCTTCGAGCCGCCGTAGGCGCGAGATTATTCATTCTAACGAAGGCATACCTCAAAATGAAACTTTTATAGATGGCACTGAACCCAGAAATGTAGCTACGAAGGTAATTTGTGTCGATACTATCAATATTTTAACCACATCTAACGTAATATTAGAGAGATCTTCGCTAGTTATATCCAAAAATACAATGAATCAACAACATAGATAATAAGTTGCAAAGAAAAGTGCAAAATAACTCCTTTCGAATATCATTAAATGCATGTTTCTTCTGCCTTCACTAAATCACTATTGCAGTTGGGGCTCTGCCATCAAATACCTATTATACATTAATTTATGCTGTACATACAATATATTATATTATTATCATCAATACATTGTGTCCCACGAACTTCGTTTCTTCACTAACTTCACTCAAATGTATATCTTTCAAGCCGACATGGCGTATTTTTACGAATTTACAAGAAAATTTGACTACTTTGATAATTTATTGAATTAATATTATCATAATCACTATCTTTTAGCGTCAAGCATTTTTGGGACAACAGCAATGTGGACCTCGTCACGTATGTTGTAAGAAACCATACAGACCACAACAAATTCCAACTGCCATTGGCAACAAAGGTCAGTGTGGAGTGAGGCACTCCAATGGAATTAATGGACGTATCAAAAATCCTTCATACGTCGATGGTGACAGTGAGTTTGGAGAATATCCATGGCAGGCGGCTATATTGAAGAAAGACCCCAAAGAGTCTGTTTACGTTTGTGGAGGATCTCTCATAGACAGCCTGCACATAGTCACGGCTGCCCATTGTGTCAAAACGTGAGTTTCCACTTTTTGTTTGGTTTTAACTTATGAAGTATTGGGAATAAACCTAATTCTAATCCATGTTTTTTTCTTTTATTAGGTACAGTGGATTCGACCTCAGGGTGCGACTTGGTGAATGGGATGTAAACCATGATGTGGAATTCTTCCCATATATTGAAAGAGATGTCATATCAGTGCATGTCCATCCACAATATTACGCAGGAACCTTAGACAACGATCTCGCCATTTTGAAATTAGATCATCCAGTAGACTGGACGAAATATCCGCACATTAGCCCAGCTTGCCTTCCTGATAAATTCACAGATTATACTGGGGCGCGTTGTTGGACAACGGGTTGGGGTAAAGATGCTTTTGGAGACTTTGGAAAATACCAAAATATTTTGAAAGAAGTGGATGTTCCAGTTATTGGACACCATCAATGTGAAGCTCAACTTCGTCAGACTAGACTAGGATACCAATACCAACTTAATCCAGGGTTCATATGTGCAGGAGGAGAAGAAGGCAAAGACGCTTGTAAGGGTGACGGAGGCGGACCAATGGTTTGTGAGAGGGGTGGCAGATGGAGTCTGGTTGGAGTCGTTTCTTGGGGTATCGGCTGCGGCCAAGCTAATGTCCCAGGAGTTTATGTGAAAGTGTCCCACTATTTGGACTGGATAGCGCAAATCACTGGCAGGTTTTAAAGTAACCTCAACAAGTCTCAAAGAATCCCACAAGATGTACAAACCGGGCGTATTGGCGGGATGAAAGAACGCTGTGTGTAATTTATTAGAAATTAGAATTTAAATGAAATAGACATAAGGTAGTCGTATAATGTATTATTATTTGTTTTAATTTATTGGATGTTTTGGGTTCGTTTCACGACCTGAAAGTAAGAGTAAAATGCGTTTGCATACCCCATATTATTTAACTCTTAATAATATGTACCTATGTGAAATTAAATAATGAGTTTTATTTATTTACGCTTTCATAAAAATAAATAAAAGAAAGACTTTTCTGGAACTAGAATGTCTAAAAAATGTAAAAGGCGTAGAACAGAAATTATCCTATAATTTGCAACTATAAACTCCACTACTTATTCCAGTAGTTCATATTATTATAAGTACCAAATCAAAAATCCTTCCGAAGAATATCAAATGACCTATTTAGTATTTACCCAAATCACTCAACAACGAGTACAAAGAGTAAAAATAAATAATAATACCTACTTAATTCAAATAAATAAAACAAAACTTTGCAGTGCCTACCTATCAGGATAATTTTTGTTAGAATAGTTAATTTTTGTTAATAGATAATTTTGAATAGAATATTTTCAGCGCACTAGTTGACCATCTTCAGCGTTTTGTTTACAAAAACTGTGAATCGCACATTTAAAAACTAAGAAAATCACAACGATTTAAGTAAATAAATAGAGCTTTATTGCTGTCTGTATAAGGTACAATATAAAGAAAAAATGTTTGTAAAATTCAAAGGGCCGACTTATCTTAAAAGATCTCTGCCAGCCAACCCAGTTAACAATGTATTATTCTATATAAGATACATACACAAAATTTATTTCAAAAATCACACATATTGGTGTGAGTAAAACGACCTATTAAAAAAGTACCTAAATATTGCTAACAAGATATTATAAATATATATAAAGTATATATAATAATAATAAATAAATAATAATAAAAAGGGAGATAAATAACAGAGCAGACCGAAGAGAAGGAGGGAGAAGAGGAAGAGGGAGGAAGGGGATCCTCTTTGAAATTGGAATAAGTAGGTACATAATATTTTATCGTGTCATCAGTGACTTTTTGAACGAGTGAATTGTCTGAGTAGGTGTCTGAGTGTGTAAGTAGGTACCTACGTTTAATTTGATGTTCTGCACACTAAATGAACAACATTTTGATATAATAGATTGGCCCAACATTTTTATTCTAAATAAATAATTATTATGCGGTACGATGTTCGGCGGGTCTACTAGTTATTAAAAAAAGCAGAGAAACGTAAGTATTTAGGTAGGTACAAAAGTTATAATAATTGCACATGGACACAAGACAATAAAAATATATTACTTAAATAAAAAGATAAATTTAACAGATACTTATCAGAAAAAAGGAAAGAAAATAGATAGATACCTATTTATTCACAAAATATTTTATTCTAATCAGGCATGCCATCTGTGCGACACCAGCAAAAGCTTTATCATTATGAAAATAAGCCGCATCAAAATTTCATGCGGTTATACGGCCCGTGTCGTAACTACTATCAATGCTCGTTTTAGTATTAGCTTCTCCAATAGTTCGGTAGATGTCAATTTTTGGTATGTCATACCATTTTCATTTTTCGGTAGGATTAAAAATATAGTCATTCTACCTACCCTCATTAAAATTCTTTTAAAAAGGATGAGATATTTTTTACCTATCATTTAGCCCTCCAATGGCAGTTCATCCTTTGTAACCCATAAATAATATTTTCAACCAATAGTTTTTTTGATGATACATACCATCTTCATCCCTACAGCAATGGTCTTTTTTTAAACCTAGGAATTTGTGTCCAGCAGCTATGTACTTCATTATTATATAAGACTACAAAGAAGATCATCATTGACATTGTTGAAATGGTAGGCTCCCTAAGAACACTGATTCAAGTCTCCATCAATTCAATATGTCCAAACCATCTCAACTTGTAAACATTCATTTCATTTATTTTTCCAATTCCTTCTCAAATCTCTCATCTATACTGCATTTAATTACATATTCTTCTTTTTTAGTCCATCTCTAGTATTCGTATTTATACATGATGTAGCAGGATAAAGATAATAAGCACTTTAAAGAATTCTTCCAAAATTTTGCCAATAAAAAGTTGGAGTTCATCTCATATTGGACGAGATCAGTTGAATACGATCCTAGGAAATATTCGTACATACTCGCGATATTCCACAAACAAACTTTCCCAAGGATGCAATCGGGTCCGTACGGAATGCTTAGAAACCATCGCCATAGTATGGAAGAACCACAAACTTCATTGATAAATGCGAGGTTGCCAAAGTATTCTGCGGTATAGTTTTGACACGGTACACCGTGTTGATTATTAGTAGCACGTGGTATAAGCAATTTATGCCAGAATAACTATTCCCGTCATAACGGTGTAATAACGCGGTAACAGTATAAAAGTTTTCATGCAAGAAAAAATATTACTTCTTATAATAAAGAAACACATCAATGTTCACACGATTTTCTGTAAAAGATGTTTAGTATGATTGAAAGAACTTATTGTCTGATGCAATTTCGTTATAAAATGTCCAAAAATGTTTGTTAGATTTTTTGGTATTCATGTACATTGTTTCTTTCTTCTGTCGTTCTTATTGGGGGGCTGTTAGGACGCCGAATCCTTGCACTGTCAAAAAATAAATTGAAAAAAAAATTGCCAAAGTAGTTTTATGTCAAATATCTCTAGAGATAGATTGTACTATGATCTGTTCAAGGAAATTTATATGATAGAAACAATTACATTACGAAATAATATATTTACTACAATTTAACAAAAATGGTACACGATAATATTTAGGATTTATTTTTGTTGGGGAAATTTAAACCTTTGTATAAACTTGGACTGGGTGTTTTATCTATATCCAAAGTACAAGGGAATATTTCAGATGACTCCTTTGGCTCGGCAAATCTATAAAATTTATTGATGCCCTGTCTTTGATGAACATCAAATGTCATGTCAATATTGGTCTGAAACCATAAACACAATAAAGTAATTAGGTATTATCCAACAAGGAAATTTGAAATGCAATAAATGGGATGTTTTTTTTTCCATTTTGTGCCACTAGAGGCGCCCTAGTTAATCCGGTCTATTGTCAAATTCAGTGTTGCCAAAGGGGGCAATTTACTTCTATTTGGGCTATTTGGAACGAGAATATGCGACGAAAAAATGTAAAAGGCGACAGGTAGCCACTTGGGTTACTTCCCTTTTAGCGAATTTTCACCTTTCGGATACTAAATGACCTTTTTTCAGTGAACTCCCACCTCTCTTCGGATACTAAAATTTTCGGAATGACCGCATACCAAATTTTCAGTTTGGCTACTTTGCGTTTGAAAAACGGCGTTGGCAACACTGGTCAAATTAACGTTTATAACCTAAGCCATATGTTTAGAATAATCATTGTACATTTCTTTTTACATACTATTACAAATAAAATAATTGTTTATCTTATTTTATTTTTTATATACCTACCTAAATACAAAGGAAAAAATACGGTAACAGAAAACAATAAAACAAGAAGATACAGAACAGCACTGCAAATCCACCCTTGAAGACAAATAATACATACCTTGTTAATTAATGTTAACTGTATTATTTTGTTTGTGTGTAGTGTAAAAGGACACACTATGGTTTACCTCCTAGAAAAAGCCACTTTTGCAATCATCAATAATTAAAACGTTAAATTGTTTAATTGAGAAAAAAAAGAGAGGAGATAATATATTAGCATAATATTCATCAGTCAATGCTAGATGGTATGTTTGACAGCTGTCATAATTTGACAATAGACCGGATTAGAAGCGCTGCCACCTAGTGTGTATTGTCGGAAGCTCCCTAGAAAACCTCCCATTAGGTATAGATAAATAACCTAGAAGTAGGGTGCATCTGTCACCTATTTAACGGTGTTGTTTCCTAGCACAGAATATTTTAAATATTTCTATCAAATACCTACTTGTAAAAAAACATCAACAATTCGGGTGTAAAGTGTGACATCATTTGACACAATCGCGGTACAATCTTCCATACGTATGGGAATCAGTTCCACAAAAAAATTGGATTCTTAGAGAAACCAAAAAAATTGAATTTAAATTAATGATTGTAATGGAAGCAACATGGGGCATAATACATCTTAGAAATGTCGTTTGTTGTTAAAAAAAATAAAATAAACAATCCTATTTCAAACACTAGTAAAATTGTAAGGGATTTAAAATGTCAGATAGCTTCGTGGACAGCAGCGCTAGAGGTCTCTAAACATTAACTTTACATCCGTATAGTGCAATCAATCAAATCAAAACTGTCTTTGAACCCCACTTATGGGCATAGGAAGGCAACAAGAGCTCTTTATTGCCTTCAATCTTGCGCAATGCTAGGACCTCCTCCCACGCCATGTCCAACTCCCTCAGCGCTGCCTCGTGCAATATAGTGCAATAGAATCCTCAAAAAGATTCTACTTTGGGAAATAAACAAATGGAGAGAAAAGGATGCCGTTTAAGGGACCCATGCAACGTTTTGTGTTTAATAAAAGGTCATTGTATGATCAAACATTAACTTTTTCTGAGATTTGGATACTAATAAATGTTTGTTACTTCCTATCTCGCTTGTTGTAATAATTTAAAACAACTACATGGAAAAAAACAAGAACTGTTACAAACAAATAAACAACATCTTATTTTATGATATAAAATTTTGACATTTTTTTCCCAATCTTGCTAATCTATAATATAAAAGAAAGTCGGGTTAAAGCGAACACTTATGACTCGAGATCGGCCGAACAGATTTTTATGCTGCTTGGTTTATTGGATTCTTCTCCGCTCCGGATAACAGAATAATTATTAAAAATATGAAAAATGTATTGCAAATATAATATTAAAGTTAGTATGGAACGGATTTACTGACAACAACGCACATCTGTGAAAAATTCCATAACAACACAATGTTTATTTACTTGACTACCATTGAGTTTCAGAACATTGGTACGCAGATTATTGATAGAATTCCTTTCAAGCTTTCAGATATATTTTTTTTTACATTCAAACATATTTTTCTATAAGTTACAAATTCTAAATCAATATTCATAGTAAGGACTACAGAACAAAGTCTGTCAGGACAGCTAGAAGTGAATATATTAATAATTTTTGGATCATAATGAACTTTCACTATGTGAATAGGTACACAATGAATTGCATAAAATATACAGACCTCGATCCCTTTCTTTTCATATTCTCTGAATAGAACTTTCTTCAGTAGAGGAGGTATCTCCATCTGTCTGGGCACCACTCTATCCGGGTAAACTTCCGTTATCTTACAGTATTCCTTCTCCTCTTCCTTACTGAGCAGCCTGAAATCTGGTTTGAATGTTGATGCGTACACTTTAGTCGGGTATGAATAAACTTTTCCTCTAAAGATTTTCTCTGCTACAATTTCTACTTTCCTGGTATCAATTTCTTCCTGAAAGTAAAAAGAAATATTTTATTTTTTATTTTAAAATTTTTGAGAGGTCAGAGAGTCATGACAATACATATAAATCAATAATATAGAAACAGATTATGGACCAGCGAATACCCCAACATTTCCTATAGGTAATATATAAAATACCTCAAACAATAAATATTAAAATGGTAAAAAGTAATTAAGGTCAAATTAGATAAAAGTATAACATTAAAATAGTAACAAGTTAAGAAGTCAAATAAGATAAAATTAAGCAATCAGAATTTTATCCGCTATTTCTCACAATACTCAACATACAATGAGATTATAGCAAAAACAATACACATAAATCGATAAGTCATTAAGATTGAAATTAAAAGAGTGAACAGGTAAAACAATCAAAACAAAAAAATAAATAAAAGTCAATAAGGTAAAATGATAAAAACAAACAATTACAATTCATCCGCCATCATTCAAAGTATTTTACCAACATATTATATGGTAAAAAGAATATACTCAAGTTTCTCCTTGCTGCAATATATAGTAGGTTAGTAGATATATGCACATTTGGGTACAATCGAGACACTCATGATTGCTGTTTCTTTCATTCATATTGACAGGTCAGAAGGCTAGGGCATAACACGTCATTTAGGAATCTCAATTACAGGTATATTTTAATAAAACTTAATAGGCTAATGTTGTATATTTATATAAAAACAATAAAATTAAGGAAACAATTTTAATAATATTAAATTATTTTGATTTTATCATAAGTCTCTTCTTCTGTCCTGTTAATCACTCTAAAGAATATTTGGATTTGATACTAACTATTGAAGTACGTAAAAATACACAATATTATGAATATAATAAAAAAACAACCTTAAAATTCTTAGTTAAAAGAAGAAAAAATGAGGCTGTATATTCAAGACTAGACTGGCGCCTAAGGGTTAATGTCAGGCGGTTCTTTCTTCTGTCTTAGGTATATATGGCCAAAATGTTGCTCATAAATAGGTCATAAGATAGCTAAAATATTTTAATACACAAAATTTTCGATAATAACCCAGCTCCCTTGGAAATATTTTGTATCTCGTTTACAGAAATTCATTAAAACAAGACCGAAAGAGACAGTTAGCTGTACGAATAAAAATTCAATGATTATTCTTGGTCTGCAATAGAAATGTGAAATATAATAAGTAATTCCTTTAAAATAGCTTCATTCATGACGATGGATCTGAATCAATGTTAAAACAAGCAAACAGTGTAACCTCAAGCTGTGAAGCTTGGAATAATTACGTCAAGGTATGTTGTTGTAACATTATTTTTAAAACTTCCCAATTGTTTATTGAAAATAATTAATACGAACCCCTCTTGGATGAGTTTGCACAGACATTATCCTAAAATATGATTTTTGTGGATATCTATCAGCGAATTTAGATCGCACTACTGTTCTTCCCACTCCAAAGTTTTTAAGGTTGCCTAGGATTTCCCATAAAGTTTTACCCTTAAAATCCGACGGTCTACCAATATACTTTATAATAGCCATCTTTGAATTTATTATATCAATTTATACAAGACAAAACGATTTGAAAATTTATTATTAATCGGCAAGGAGCTGTCAAAATAAAACACACATAACCTCGAATATTTTATTTTCTATGCCTCGAATACTGACAGCTGACAGACGCAAAATCATAAAGAAAAAACAAAATAATCAACCATAAGGAAATAATATATAATTTTTTTAATAAATTATTATTAAGCTTCAATAGAATGAGTCGCTGGTAATCTAGAAAAAAAATATTATTAATCTTTATTATTTATATTTTGTTAAAATAAACATAAGCACTTCTTATTTATGATATAAAAGTTCAGTTACCTTTTAAACTTTTAGCAAATTTATAACTCTACTAAATCAATAATTATTAATACCAACCAAACCAAACTCCCTTTAGACCCCACTTAGGGGCATAGGGAGGCAACAAGAGCTCTCCATTGCGCAACGTTAATGACCTCCTCCCATCCCACACCATGTCCAGATTCCTCAGCTCTACTTCGAAGGAGCGGAACACAGTATGAGAGGGTCTTCCTCTTCTCCGGGACCCTGATGGGAGGAAGAACAGCGCTCTCCTCGGCCAACTGTCATTCGGCATCCTTAACACATGTCCCAGCCAAGTCCATTTCCTCCACATAATAGTAGAGGTGATGGGCTCACGCTGGGTGCGCCGGCGTATAGCGTCGTTCGTGATGCGGTGGTACCATCTTATACCCAAAATTCTCCTGAGGCAATTCGTTTCGAATGCAAATACTTTTTGTGCCTGGGCCAAAGTCAGGTGCCAGGACTCACACCCATACAGGGTAGTGAGTACGTAACTTTTGCTTTAGCACGACTAACCACACATCAATCTAACTACTCATAACCACGGCTTAACTACATAATAACCACGCTGAAACGCACAACTAACTACATTTGTAACGTTACGTACTCGCGCTAACTACACTAGGAAGTAGTTAGTCGTGCTATAGCCCTTACGTACTCACCCCCCAGGAGAATGGGCAACACACACGCTTAATAATTAATACTCTGCTTAAAAAACACAGACCATTTTCATGAGATTTTAATTGTATTTTGAAGTTAAATAATTATTATTATTAAGAATAAAAATATAGAAAAGGTTACCTCTATTAAAATAGGTACTTATTTTTTATTCATTATTCGGCGTTACACAACTTCTATCAAATTATTTACTTCAATCCTTCTCTCTCTCTAACTGATAATCTTTTTGAATGTCAGCATCATAATTTTTGGTTTTATAAAAAACCGTCCAATATTTTAAACATTATTTGTGTTTCGTGTATAAATTTACTCTATTCTGTCCCAAAACTCGTAACATAATAATATTATTATAATGTTGTAGTGTTTATATAACACTTTTAATGCCAAGAATTTGAACTGTTCCTTAAGAAAAGAACAATTTCTTATAGCAGCTGCTCACAATTAGATCTCCAAAGACTGAAGCCACTGGATTTCATAATCCTTCAAGTGCGTGAAGGTCTTGAAGTCCCTCTTGGAATGTGTGTATTAATATTACCTACTTATTTTGGCTAGTACTTAGTCGTAAGAATTAAATTGCATAATTATTTTGAAGATGTAATATATTTTCTGGATTTTGAAAGTGACAGGTTACAACCAACCCATCTTCATTACACCATCCCATGTGTACTTAATCTTTTATAAAGAATGGTAGCCGCTAACCTTTTATTATCATTTTGTATCAGTGTTGTCAGAAGACTACAATTTTTTCTGCTGCATCCAGGATACACGCAAGAAAACAATATCAAAAGCATCAAGACTGTGGCGCATTTAAAGCGATATTTTCTTCATCTCTTAAAAATTCATTTGTGTTGTAGCATAATACAAAAAGTTTTACTTTAATAAGGGTAAAAGTAAATTTATTTGAGGTCAAAGATTTTGTTAAATTCCTATTTCACTGTTTGTCTGAACTTTCTTATAGTATCCTATTGAACAATTTACTGTACCGAAGTCCACCTCATTCCAGATTTCTATGATTTTTATCGATCCAGTATCAATCTAATCACTTTATTTGCAGGGAGTATCTTCCGTTTCCATCTCTCAGCAAAAATATTGATAACTGTCATTTATCTATGCAACATTGGATTTATTGATGGCACTTAATTTAGATGTCAGGGTAAAGGAAATGAAAGATTGCATTGAAATTCAAACATTTTACTTCAATATTGAATACTTGTTATATAAGTTATTATGAAGTGAATTATTTTGCTATCTACTCAATATTACTATTTTACTTGTATTTACAATGTAGTATATTATGTATCTAGAGAACTTAGACAAGTTTATTTTACAAAATGGTTTCATCAGTTGAGCATTTCTGCTAACATTTATTTACTCTTCACAAATGCTTCCTCTTCATGGTGGTATTGTTTCAACATTTTGAATTTATTGCTTCCACAAATTATAAATCTAATAAAAGGCATTTGTATGTACTCAGTATTAGATATTATTTTATAATTTATTTAATTTCTTATTTTTCAACAACTGTTTATTTATTTATTTTTTTATAACATTTTATTTTTTACAAAAATTATCGTGTATATTTTATTTATTTATAAGTGAAACAATATTCTCCGCGGCGGCAGTATGTAACTAAAATCATATTTATCGGCCATGAAGCCTGATGAATTCAGCTAAGTAATAATATAGTGACAAATAAGGTATAATTTGAGCTAAGTAAACTTCACTACAAAAAAATAGTATTGTTTAGGAAAAATTATCCGAAATCATATTTCAGTAGGTATACAATTATATTAATATATATTATGTTTAGCAACTATGGAATACTATGTACAAAATAGCCTAAAACATTGGCGTAGAAAACTGTCAACGTCGCTCGCATTATCAGCAACGTTGACAGAAACACCATCGCCGCGAACTTCTGCGCCAATTCCTACAACAGCTCAGAAGTGCACGGGATGACCAAATATGTTCTAATTAATTAAGACTATGTAATAATTACTTATATTTGGGTATAATTTATATTTATGATAAATGTAAGTATATTAAAGTTAGGTATAATAATTTATATTTTGGACATAACAAAGTTGTCAGAATACTATCAGTCTTTATAACACTTAATATTTAAAATAACAACTAGATAATTAACTAATTAAATTACTTTACACGAAATCGCAATCTATAGGAATATTTAAGACAAAACACAAGGAGAAAAATATATGTTTATAAAAGTCTTTTCTATCTGAAGAAAGTCAAATTTTTTTCCATAATTAATAAATACATTATTTTTGGCTGATGAATCAGAAGAATGCAATTTACTAATCAAATGTTATTTTCACAGAATAAAAATTTTAATGCATCCTTCAAATTTGAAACATATTATCAGTCTAAAACGACTGCACCCCGTACACTAAAACATTAAAATCATATGAAAAAGAACCTCCTTGAATTTATATTCTTATATAATATATTAATAAAACCAACATTCATGTAAAATATTTCATTAAAAATTTGTTTCAGGTAATGTGCACAACAAAACAAAAAAAAAACATTGAGATTCAAAAAAAAAGAAAATAAAAAAAAGAAAACAAAAAACAAGTAGGTAATAAATAGAGATTTGAATATTTTAAAACTGAATAATATAATTATTACGAATTCAATTGTGTAAAAACAAATAAGTAATAATAAAAAAAATATATTAAATATCATTATAAGAAACAGGGAACAACACAACAGTATACATATTGTACATAGAGAGTTAAATACATTTTTTTTCAAATATCACTCAGAATCGTATTCATTTTATCGATCGCCTTGTCACAGTAGCCTCCCATTGCCAAACAAAGTATATCAAGTTATCTAATAAATAATAATAAATATACGGTACCCCCATCTGGCAAGAATATAGGAATCATACGGGGACTATGTTTGGGCAATCACTAATTCTACAGTTAGGTATCTTTCGCAGTTATATAGTATAATAACTTATTATAAAAATGTTTTATTGTTGCACATCCATTAGTGACAACACCTTTGAAATTTATTTTATAATTTCAAATATTCTACAATTGTTGGCATAATTATCTAAAAATAAAACTATTATAATTAATTAGGTAAGTTATTATTATAATCTGAATTAAATATTATTAGCCATATGGGATTTGATGTTTTTCTTTTTTTTATATGCATATAACGGGTGTGGTTTTGTTGGCTCTAACTTTTTAATGTGAACACAGTTTATAGGGGTATTAAAACTATATTATTATAGTTGCAAACTATATGCAAGTGAGGAAAAAATAGTTTACAATTTTTTTTTATTATTTAGGGAGTCTATATTTTTAAGCTAACACATTGTATTTATTTTTTGAATAATTATAAAGTATGAAAATGAATCTTGTTATAAATTATATTACAAAAAAAAAACAATTTCACTAGACACAGGTGTCGACATTGGTTGACAACCAGCATTAATAATAATAAATTGAAAATAATAATTTATTTATTATTAGAAGATAAAATAATATTTGGTGCGCGTCCCTCCAACTTAACTCCTCGGACAGGACGTGAATTGGATTAGTTAAAATAAGATTGAATTAGCGGGCCTCCCGGTGCGCACTGCACTAGGGATGGTAACACCCCTACATTTAAGAATACATAAATATTGTTACATTAGGATTAATATTAAGTTTAAGGAACATTTCACAGAGGCAGTTTGTAAAACAATATTCATATAATTAACAGTTTAGTATCACATTGCTTATCGCCTCCCAGACATAACACCCCAGAGTTTGTTTAACGTTGGAGTCTCAGCCCCATCCAGAGCACACTTGCCTATCCTCAGTGAGTTTACTAACGTAACGTACTTGATGTGTGAGCGTGTGTATGTGTGTGTAGATAACTCTAACTCATGTGGTTCTCTGCAATTGCTTGCAGCGCTTGCAGGAGCTTCTCGCCCCAAGATGTGTTGCCGACCTTGCAAGGTCTCACAACTTCCTCCACCTACGTACTGCTGTTGTTGTGTGGATAGTTGCTCCGCGGGTATGTGCTCCTGTAGACGCCCTCGATAGCGTTCCTCCACTCCAGTGCAAAGGATTCAGGGTCTTCCAAGTAGTATGTCCGGTTGGGCTACAAAATAAACAACATATTATAAGTATAGATTGAAACACAAAAACAAACTAGAATTGCAAAAATTTTAAAAAATATTTACCGTGTGGATAAAGAAGATTTTAAAGTTCTTCGCCTCGACCCAAAGTTCCTTGGAGAAGGGGATTTCTCCTTTGACAGTCATCCCGATTGGGTCCACGTAGAACAGTCTCGGACCAGTTGTTAAGAGTAGCATTCTTCTTCTGGCAAAGAGTCCCTTCCGTTTATCCACCAAGCCTTGCTTTAAAATGAGGTTTCCATCGACAAAGCGATGCCATTGATTGTTTTCCTCCTGTTTTTCCAGACGTCTCTTGAATTCTTCAGGAGGGATGTCTAACATGCCACCAGCTGTAACAAATAAGACAACAATTCTATTAGTTATACAGTTCTTGCTTTAATTTGTATCTAATATTACTATAATTATATCTGCAAGGAGATCAATGACGATTAAAATTTAACGTAAAGTCTACTTTTTTATATTTATTAGTTGCACTGAGTTTCTTTTCATAATGTATGAGAACAAAACTGCATGTGTCAGATATATAACAGAATAATATTTGTCCTTACGCAATACGCAAGGTATGAAAATTGTTAACTGGTTGCAATAAATGCTTCAGGCCCAAGGTCCAACAAGTAGTATGTGTCCCATAGGCCATACCTTAGAAGGATAGGATACCGTATCTTAGTACATACTTATTGCAACTTATGAAATACGAATTCCAATATTCCAAATAAGTGTATCTGTATCTAAACTGGGGCAAATTAAACAAAAATGTTAAGAATGTAAAAAATGGTACTATTAAAGGTGATGACACTTTCAAAATAGCAGATTATCGAGTTTGTATACAGTGTGATTGATGGCTAATATTATTGTTCGTCAATAACAAAACAGCACCGCCAATAGAGAAGCAGAAGTAAGTGTATAGTATATTCATTCATCGATGGCCTCCAGCTTGGGTGGGGAGGCGGACAGCCATGTACTGAAAGTCGGTCAGTGAAATGGTTGCACGCGAGACAGGTAGAGACTTAGAGCGAGACAGAACGACAAAGCCGTAACAGCAAACAACGTAACCATTACATGTATTTATTATTGTTGTTGTTTTTATATGCGAGAGCCGCTTTTGCAATCAAGCTCCAATGCGTCATCGAACAGAAAAATCTGCAAACGTGCCGTGGCAGCGAGGCTGTACGTAATACCACTTTAATTTTACGCCATACCTACCTACTATTATTATGATTCTAAGGTAGAGATTTCTATTTATAAATCACCGCAGCAGTCCGTAGATTGGAAGAGAAAGAAGAGGTCCGTTTGCTGTGGTAGGTTTTATGTAGGCAACCTTTAGAACCGGATCTACATAATAATGAAACGGCAGTGCAAATTTTACATTAGGTATTTGTCATCTTGTCGTTACAAACAAAACTTGAGCTATGTGTTAATTGAAGAGTACGACAAATTTGACCCATTTGCAAGACACCTGGGAGTACTGTCAATTTTTTTACCTCTGCTCAGAGAACACAATGCAAGGCTTGCGCTATGCCATAACATGATTACGTAGAACGGAACACGAGAAAGTACTCGTATTCCTATGGAATGCAGTTCGAATCCGCGCAGGTTCCGCGCTGTCTGAGAGAACTTTCTTCTCTCACGAGCGCTCAAGTGGGCCACCGGTGTGCTATTGGGAAATCCGATTGGGGGGCCGGTTTTCGGTGATAGTCAACCATGGGAACCGTGTTCGTGCCAATGTCGGCGGACGGCCATTCTAAAGACCAAGCCGCACGTAGGTACTGCACACAGCCCACAAGAGTGAAAGTATGGAGTGGGATGTTTTGTTACGTGCAGTCTACAATCGGAGCGAGCCACGGGTGAAATATCTTTAAACTTGGAATATAATCTGTATGCCTGTGAAAAAATAAACTTTACAACCGCCGTCTTTTCCCGGAAGACAGTATTTTTTATATGAGTTAGATGGAAATACGCGTTGCACAAGTGGGTTAGCGAGTCCTTGCCGCCAGCTACTGTGCCAATCGCTTACATCCTTGCCCACCCACTTGCAGTGCCGTGTTAATTAGTTGGCCTAGATATAATTAAGAGAAAATGAAGCAGAAAAGAGGTCGAGGCGTAACTTTCAGCTAACAGAGTGCGCGCTGGTGGTTGAACCTACACACGCGTCTATTTATAGGGAGACGCTCCTAATGTCGTCTAGCGAGTAGCTCTAGAGATATGCGGACGATTCTTTACTCCGAGACGTCGGCTGGATTTATCCCGAGCGGCGCCGACTGACGGTGTCTTCAAGAAAATAGATTTGCCGAAACGCAGACAGACGATAATAGGTTAGCTATTCAGAATCCAATACGCGCTCTACGGACCGTCTAGGAGTTGAAACGAATTCCAAGCATACAGATCGTCGTGATTTAAAGATCGCACACACATAAATAAATATGTAAAGAGCAAATTAATACAAACAATACGATACACACGTAGGTACTGAATAAAATATGCGATGAGGTAACATCAACAGACATAACGAAATATAACGCAATCTAATATTATTATGTAGGCTGCTTAATAGGATCAAACGGAGGTACCAACCTAGCACCAGCTAGCGCGTCGGAGTGAACCGACACGCTAGCACCAAGGAGTCTCTGGATGCTCCTCGGGAACTATTTTAATCAAACCGATAGAAAAACAGCGGCCACAAAAAACAGTCGCAAACAAAGCGAAATATGGAAAGTGTTGGTTAACGCCGCGGCCCGCGCAGACAGATGGTCGCTCCACCGGCACCGCTCACTTCTAGGGATTGTTTAGTTTCACGTATTGCGTTTTTAGCGCGAGTCCAACATTGAAATACAGTATGTAGCTGGGATGTTATTGAGAGCACAGTGAGAACAGAACAGTGTTCGTGTATGTGGGCTATATTGCGCTAGCTGGGTCAAGTGTAGTAGGTCGATGCCGACGTCAGTGCGATTGCGTTAGCAGCGACCAACGCCGCAGCACACGGCTGCACCACGACGCAACGTTACATCACTTTTTATCGAGTACAAAACTCAAACAGTACCTACCTACCTACCTATCGTAGCGCCAGCCTTCTTTATGATTTGATTAGACAACAAGAATCAAAGTGTAATGTCAATTAGATAATCACGCTTGGAGAGGAGCCGCTCCTAATCGGAACCAGGGCGCTAGCGAAGGTTCTGCCTCGAGGGCGCTCCATTATTGTATACATGTCATCGTTATCGATGACATGTACACTGTCTCCGATATTTGGTTTGGGCTGGAGACAAGTAGAGTGGAAGAAGAGAACTGTTGTTAGTTGTGACGTTTAGCATGTGCTCCGGTTACCAGAACCCAACGTGAGCAAATATTTACTAGTAGGCAACTTGCGCGGCAGCTCTGTCAATACTAAACAGCATTGTCAAATAATAACACATAAGACGAGTCAATATTTGGTGGCTCGTGCATGTGTTGTCATACAAAATCAAGTAATTAATAAAACTTTACTTATATAACTAACTCGGCAACCTATTGACAGACGCCAAAACATGTCCCAACCAAATACACCCTAGCCTCTCTACTTGTTGCTTAAAAACAATTCCCAGTTGACGACTTCATACGATTTAACAAAAGTTTGGTTACTTAAGACCAAACAGCTCAAACAAATTTCGTATTGATAATATATAAATAAACAATATTGGACGCCGTTTGAACAAATGTATTTATTTTTACATCTTGTTGGACAGACCACAAAAATAATTCAGATTTGTTCAGCGTTGAAATCCAAGCGATACTATACTCTACATATGTACATTATACATACGGCGGTACTCGCATTTGTTTATTGATGTCGAGTTGACGTAGCACGACTCGACAAAAATCGTTACAATTAAAAATACTGAACGATGAAGAACTATAGAAGGCACAAGAATGTCATGTCCATAAATCAGCAGAGTGTATGTAGGTTTGTACACGAAGGCAGAGCTAGTAATCGCACCGAACCTGCCTCAACAAACTGCGGATGGGTGTAGGGTTACACTCGAGCCGAGACCCGGTCAAGCTTCGTGTCAACTCTCATACAACATACGTCATCGCAGGAGGTTTCTTGGCAATTATAAATGAGCAGAAGAAGGTAAGTAAACTTACGTTGTGGTGTGGGAGGTGGTTGTATGGTTGGAGGATCCTCCATGTCCAGTCCTAAGAGACGCCACTGCTGCAAGCCCCCCAAGCCTGGTTCCAGATGGTCGGGAACTCGGTACTGAGTGGCTAGCGCGTCTTCGGGAGTGCATCCAGGTAAGTATGGGTATATGGGCGGAGGCTTTGATTCTCTCAATTTATCCCAATCGATCCCACTGAAGAACGGATGATTCCTTATACTGTCGTATCTGTATCCATCGTCTTGCGCTCCTAATCTCTTCGTTGGATCAAGAACAAGCAGCTTTTCGACTAAGTCTTTCGCCTCTGGGGCAAAACCTTCTGGGAATTTGTAATCTAAATTGATGATTTTTTGAAAGATGACGTACTCGTGTCCAGCACGGAATGGAGGTAATCCAGATATCATTTGGTAGATGATGCAGCCCAGGGCCCAGAGGTCTGACACCCTTGAGACTGTTTTGTCCGTCAGCTGTTCGGGACTGACGTACTGGGCCGTCCCTTCAAAGCTCATTCTCCGCTTCCTTCTCTCCTCATTACCATATTTCCCATCGCTGTCCTCACCGTCTTTTCTGTTGTCTGTGTTTTCGGGCCTCAACAATTTGGCTGATCCGAAATCTGTCACCAGCAGATGCATCTTTTCATCTAGAAGAATGTTCTCCGGTTTCAAGTCTCTGTGTATGATGCCACGCTTGTGCATCTCCTCCATTGCCAGAATGAGTTCTGCCGCATAAAATTTAGTGCACTCCACGTCGAAAGATCCGACTTTATTGATGTGAGAGAGAAGTTCTCCGTTTTTGGCGAAGGTGATGACGAAATACAGTCTGTCTGCATCTTGGAATGTGCAAAAGAGCCTGACAAAACCGTGTGTGGCGTGGTACAGCATATTGAGGATGTCTCTCTCCCTCTTGATGCACTCCTCTTTCTTCTCTCTGATGATATGTTGTTTCTCGCACACTTTAACTGCAAGGGAGAAAAGGGATGATTAATTATTAAGCCCAAGACAAACAATGAGGACAACACTATAGATAAAGAGGACTGTTCCATATACTCACTGGCATATTCCTTTCCGGTGTGGATGTATTTAGCCAAGTAAACCGTGCTGAAGCAACCCTCTCCTATGACTTTCCCGAAGATGAAATCCTTGGCACTCTTTTTGACATTAGGATTGGGGTCTGCCATGGCCTCCCGGGATTCCGAGGGGGACTTGGGAGAGGGCTGCGGGGGAGCAGCTGGGGCTGGAGGAGCCATCGCTACTGCGGGCTCTGTTTTCTGCTGCTGGGAGGGTGGTTGTTGGCCAACGGCCGGGCTGTGCGGTCGCCCGTTAATCTGTTCAAACAAAAAAAACACAATATTTAGTCAAAAGGAATAACAAAATAAGTACATAGGTACCTATACATCTACTTATCATAATAAGTTTGTTTGTTCGACTTAGAGGTGGAAGAATTGAATAAAATCCCTCCCAAAAATGAGTTCTGTTTAAAATTCAAACGACTTTTTGTGGGAGATATTTTTATTGTCCACTACTTCACCACGTCAACAAAACATGAAACATTTTTACCGAAAATAAATAAATAACAAAAAAAACTAGTTGAAGGTCATAGAAACCGAGCAAGTAGTCTCGTCTGGTGATATTCGAGTGAATGGATAATACATAAGCTGTGTCAGACGTCATCGACAAAAAAGTCGTTTTGTTCTTACATATGTAATAATTTTATTCTGGTTACAAACACACATACAGGCGGGCAAGTTGGCGTTACATTAACATTAATATTCTCCACGTAGGTACCGCGGCACATACGCGCAAGGTATCTCTCTGTAGCTGAGCTCTATACATCCACATCAAGGTGTCTGGTTTCCTCCAGTGTCTGGCACTCTGGCTGGACCAAGGAAAACAAATGAATTACAAATAAACCACCCGTCGCATATATTTACGCTCTCCTTATGCAAATACACTCTCCTGCGCTAAACTGTCACCATCACTGTCAATGAAACTTGATGATATTAGCACCGAACCCTGATCTTGTGGTTATCACCGAAAATTGTCAAACGTAATCAATCGTCAGATAGGAGGAATCTCCGCTAGTGATAACACAACCTAACCTAATCTACATAACTTTACTGCGTACAATCGGGCTGTTTGAAAAGGATAAAAAATATGAACGGAGAATAACAGTTTAAAAGTAAAGCGGGCATTCTTGCGAGGGCCGCAATAGCCACATCACAAAAAGGAAAGGTATTAAAGGACTTGTTTAAAATATAAGTAAAAATACTAAAGAAGTAGAGTGCGGTCGCAGAGTGTCGTAACATTTATTATCACAAAAAAATAATATAGCGAGCACCGAGCACCGTGATGAGGAGAGAACAATATTAGCTACGGTGCACACGAGTGTATAGAAGGCTCAGCTCAGACAAACAACACACGCACACAGACAGAACAATATTTATATTCTCATTCCGACAGACTCGGGCCGAGGTTTACCTTGACTTTCATGAAGGCGAAAAATAAAATCAGTAAATCCGGAACAGAAAAGCAGCGGATCGCACTTCACGTACACATGAAACAATAACAATAATTGTCGGGACCTTAGTCCACTGAAACACTGACGCGCTCGTTATCCGCACAAATCATACAACCAACACATCACTAAACTCGCGGCCCGGACCATTTAATGGGTTGATAATGAACAATTCGCAATTTTATTTTTACGGGGAAATCTTTTCACGGCGGACGACAGACGTAGCACGTTAACGCTGGTCTGCGATCGAAGCGGCTTTGAGCGACGGCGCGGCGCGGGAAATCACGAAGACTAGGGGCCGCGCGTCACAGACCCCCCTCTCTACATTCCTGCACCCACTCCATGCAACGAAGCCCCCCCTCTGCTCCAACGACGACTGAAATATACACGTTCATACTTTTATAGGCACAGACACAGCCGTGTGTATATCTACCAAGTACGGTTACGTATTACCCGTAAAACCCAAACAAGTACCGCCTGGCAGGAACTACGTAACACACACTTCTCAACTGACGCTCCGTTGCGGCGGATCCGCTCCAACATTTGGTGCACTTTTGGCCAATCGGCATCCTGCGAGTCGGGCATATTACAAGAATTCTCTGAAAAATGATCCGACAATATTCCAATAATTAACAGGATCACGAGGAAATTGAAATATGTAGTTCACAATGCCAAAACGCAATACATACTGTATTCATCAGAATTTTGCGATTCATTCGAGAATCAGCTGACAAGCTCCAACTGTTAATGAAAAATTAGACTCATCTCAACCAAGACTCGTGTGGAATAACAGTCATTAATAAAGAATAGCGGTGTGACTGAATTTCAGGCGCCACATATCAGGCGGCCAAGACAGTTTTACGTCAGACAATATTATGCAGTGTCGCTCAAATGTTTCTTTAGATTTTGCAAAGTAATGCCGCTCTGCTCGTTAGGTAAACGCTAGTTGGTTTCAGCCTGGTTAAGTCAACAGTAGGCTGGGTTGATTTACGATATATCAAACAATGATTTTCACAATTTTAAAGTCTGCATCAGTTGATTAGACCTGTGTATAAATTTAGACATGGTTTTTTACAGCAAACCGCAAAATGCCGACGTCAATAAAGTTTTATCAGGACGCCAAGTTTTAAAAATTCATTGTCGTCCTAACCGCCACATTTTTCCACGAGAATTCGTTTACGTCAAACGCGAACAGCGTCGACGTCAGAGTGGCAAAAAGATAAGATATCTTCACAAAAAAAGTTTGAATATTGAACGTTTGCCTACCGTGTATTGTTTCTTACTAGCTGACCCGCCCGTCGAACCTCGATCTAGTCCAGAATAAAAAAATGTGTTAACTCCCTCCCGTGGCGTCTTCCGAAATCTAAAGTAAATCACAAATCCTCACACAAAACCATTTCCGATAAATGACATACAAATATCTGATAATATAAATACAAAATAATATGCTGGTTCCGGTTATCCCAATATAGACGATGATTTATGTTAACTTGAATTTCAAGAGATGGCGATGTAGTAGAAATTATGTCACATATGAAGTATGTTACGTTATTTTATTATAGTATGATCATTCTGACATTGTTAAGGTAATTATTAAATTAAAAGCAATGTGAATAGTTGGCATGCATTAATAATTATTAATTGATAAAAACAGTTTCTAGAAATCGGAACAAGTATTTTATAGCGTGGATTAATGACGGATGGCCTCAAGTTAATCCCACAATGGTTAATATCGAGATGCACGCGATGTGCCATCACAGCAAATAGACAGCGAACAGTTAGTGCTGATCAGCTAACCACATACCTACACTACAAAGTGTGTACATCTTCGTACTTGAAATACTGTTATGGTTTAAAATAGCTCCCATTGAATGGGATGCTGTTACATTTCATTTGATCACTCGCTAATCACAGTTTCAAGACAAATTATTACTGATGATGTAGGTTAGTTAGTGTAGCCGAAATGGGAGTGAGTTGTGGGCACACAATAATATAAGATTACTAGCTGACCCGCCCGTCCAACTTCGACCCATTCCAGAAAAGAAAAAAAATTGGGATGACTTTTTAGCTGAATTAAACTCCGTTCTCAGACATCTAAAATAAAGAAATTACGAAAATAATAAATCCCTACTTTATAAAACAGTATTTCTAATAAATGATATAATAATTTATTACTAATCTCTGATAATATGACAACCTACGGCGTTGTATGCTGGTTCCGGTTGTCCTGTTAATTATATCATAAAACACGGAATTAAAACCCAAACCAAAAAAAAATCAGCTAATAAATACAACGATTTTTAATTCTTAGGCGGGAACAAGTTCGATGGGTTAGCTAGTTTGAAAAAAAAATCCTTTAAGATTGTTTTTTTTTATCAAGAGATGGCGGTGTATTGCAAATTAAGTCACATATGAAGCATGTAAAGTTGTTATTTTATATAGTATTGTATCATCATGTAGGTGCATCACGGGGTATGTTGGACATATTCAAACAGTGCGACGCTTTGGAGGTTATAAATAAACTACTGCAAGTAACACGACGAGGTCACCGAATGCACACACTGCGCCTATGTTATTTTAGCTATGCTATGTTATTTTAACAATAGTTGTTGTTTTATTGTACCTCTCGCTGGTGGGCAGAGTGGAGGCATCCGAATATAGTAACGTAGGCAGAACCAAACTATGAATGGCAGCTCCACGGCATACAATAATATAGTCGGCCAACACACCAACACTGAGCGTATGAATCATTGCTGCTAAAAGCTTTCCTATACGACCGACTTCATTTGGTTCATTCATTCATTCATAATACAACACTAGGCATAATATTATAGTGCTACTCCCGTGTACTAATTTGTAATACTACAGCGGTGGTAGGTCATCTCGCAAACATCCGACGCCGTCATTGTTGCAGAGAGCCCAGAACGGAAATGAAAAATGCTGGAGTACTCACTTAGAAGACGTAGTAGGTACTGAAATAATTGATCCAATCATGATAATACCTGCGATGTCATGAATGAACACACTACATGTTTGTAAAACGGAGAGTCGCGGTCTAGGAGTATCTCGCAATTATATTATTAGGTATAAGGAATAATATTAATTATATCAAACTGCAGTGAATGAGAGTTGAGGGTGAACATCTGGCGCCTGACACCATTCATTGGAGTATTATTGTAATATAAAAATAAATGTCGTCGTGTGGGAGTCCCTGGCCGAACACAATACAAGGATGCAAAAATGGATTCATTCATGAGACTGTAAGCTTCGCAGTATGTAGTAAGTATTTACGCTTGACTTGATGTGAAACAACCTAGGATCGTTTGCTGTATGTTGGGCATTGAGCTAGTAGGTAAGTACCGCACGCCGATATCACGTGGTCTTCTACAACATAACAATAGATAACATCCTTTAGTGGATGTACCATTGGGAGCGTTTTGCTGTTGTTTCTCTGCACGGATGTGTCTTTGAAGTGGCAGTGTTCGAGCAGTGTCTAATAAGCTACTGGAGGGATAATCATGAAACGGTCTTAATACGATCTAGTCGCGACTTAGCCAATTCAACACCATTTAATTTGCACAAAATATTTTGTAGAAGATTTGAACTAGATCACAACTTCGTTATAGATCGTTTCAAGAAAAAATCCTCCCGTTCTTTTTGCACCTAACTTGAGAGTAGGTAAATGTGAATATCATCTATTGTGAAACTATATTTTATCATCTGAAATCCCACACCGTTTTGATATGGAAACAGAAACCAAACACTCCGGAGCCGGGTATGCGGTGCCAAGCACGGAACAGGGCGTCGACAGAATAAGACGACGCCGTTGTCATAGAAACCCGACGATAAAGTCCAACTATCAGTTGTTGACCACTGTGTACCATCGGCATGTGGTCACAACAGCCGTCCTTATCTCGAGCAGTGCGTAACCGGACCACGAACCAGTGGTCTAGCTAGAGAGACCGTATCTCATCTCTGTTTCCTGCCGAACCCAAATGAACCTAATGGGAAAATATCTCGATACAACGGGAAAAACCCCATCAATACTGGATCTCCCCTGAAATAGCCAATACCGACTATATAGACGGATCATCCTCTGAAAAATATACAACCACATATTATATTATTATTAAAGACTTGAAAATAAGGGACAAAGTCCGCGTTTGTTACAAGACATGGCGGCTCGTGCGGGTGTCTGACCGTCCAGTGGTCACAACGTACAAACAATGTCATTTGTTCATCACGTGATAGGCGCACAACATTCATAACAAACTTCTTAGTTTCATTATAGAATAGGTTTGATAAAGAAATTGATCAACTTTAAACTCTACGAAAATATAATCATCAAATAATAAATAACAAAATACTTAACTTGTCAACCTGTAGATAGAGAAGATTTGCTACATAAAAAAACTTTTATTAATTATCTTTATATATAAATATCTTCCGTTAATGTGTATGTAGGTATGACTAAATTGCACGTTTATTTTTGATATTTTTGGAGTGTGATTATTCGAGAATCTTTTAGGTTAAGATATACATAATGTTTATTGTTATGTATTTATTCAATAGATTTTTTAGTTGTCGTCTGTTGAAATTTGTACAAAATAATGTAGGTACGTTAAAAATTGACAACATTGTTTCAACATTTTTTTATTTAAATGCCTAAAATCTTGGTTGAAGAATCTTCAACGTTTAAGTTTGTCATGACAGCTGGTATAATTCAATAAAGAATATCATAAAGTAGGTAGGAGTTTGTTTGTTTCGTTCTAATCTCAGTTTTAATAATAATAATAACAACGATACACGAATATTATAATTTTAATATAGACACAAACACGTCCTAAAAATAGACCCGTTTTCATTCTCAATCAACATGAAGTTATTGGCCGGGTGACAACAAAACAATTATGTATTATATATTCTAATTATTACCGATTTATAACTTTCAATGGATTGCGGAGAGAATCAGAGATTTACAGTCAATTGTCAAATCATATTATCAAGCGGTTTAATCCGCAGTCTTAGACTCCATGTTTGCAAATACGTCGACATCAAGGTTAAAACAACCATAAAAAATTATGATTTTAACTAAACTATTAAGCCATTACATTACAGCACATATTATATGGCTTACTTTGTATCGCACAATTAAGATCGAGATCGTTCCTTATTGGATTTTGAGAGTGAAACATTTATTCCTTCAAACACGCAATAAGTCATCAAAAGTCTTACATAGAAGGATACACGGCAAAAAAAATCCTCGAAGATCCTTGAGGATCTTAAAGTAGTAACATCAAGAGCGCATAAATCTTCGTTGAAACAATGTTAGTGGGTGATAAGCAGAATAAAAACAAAAGATTGCCTTTTATGTGTGTCCAGTCCGGTTGGTTATTATTCATTATTCGTGTTTTTAATAATAGTACGTAATGTTATCGAAGCTGAATTAAATGTGTTTTTTTTTTCTGTAAACACAAAAACAACTCGAACACTTACGATAAGAGAAACTCAACCTGACAACAGATGGAGTGTTAAGAATAGTGTCAGCGTTCCCGCTTTGAGGGGTCTTATAATATTTTTACAATATTAAAAAATTAAGTAGTAAAAATACATCGAAATCTGCGGACGGAAATTCGAGATTCGTTACGCATATACGCGGCGTGGAAAACTACCGGAGACTTCTCCCGATAAACCGAATTATTGGATCGAAAAGCATACCTGTTAAAATGTTGGCATTATTTTTTTTTATTGGTTTCGCTACATATATTACCCAACGAATGACCACCAGTCGATATGCGAGTACTTCTTACCTAACGTTAATAAAATGTTATAGTGTACGCGGTAATAAAAATATTGTTACTAAGTAACGAGAGTCGCTTAGCTATTATTTAGGTGGTAGATATTAAACCATGAAAGGCGAACTGATAAGTTTTTAACACTGTTGTTGCTTATGCGGTGTTCACACGGGGCGATGTAAGGCCAGACGATTTCGCTTGCATAAAAAAAATATCGCTCGGTCGCCCATTGATCGTCTGATGACGTGTTCACACGAGTCCACCGACATACATTCAATCTGTCAGGTGCGCTGATTGTTTTAAAAATGGCGGACGTCGAGGTAGAAGTCGCGGAGTAATTGGAGTTAGTTGAAAATATTGTTTTAGACGATATAAAGACTCCAAATTGAGGAAAAATAAAAAAAAACGCAGATATTGGGCGCGGAATTGGATTCTAAGGAGAAATAAATTTAGAGCAGTGCTGTCAACTGTCAAGAAACAGAACATACGGACGCCGCGCATATTTGCGCATGCGTGAATCGTTCCACCAGATACAAAAGTTGAAAGGCGTTCAACTTGAGACGATATCGCTTTCAACCATTTTTATCGCTTCAGATTTATCGACAATCTGTTCACACGGTTCAATTGGCTGGCGATATTTTAGTGCCCTGGCGATATTCGCCTCGTCTGAACACCGCATTAGAAAGAAAAGCCTATGTTTCGATTTGTATGAACTGCACGGTTACTCACGAAAAAGTTTCAGTTCACAAAAAAATCAATTATTTGAGACTGGAGGGGGTTCGGCAGGAAAACACCCATTTTTGGCACATTTACTAATTCGATTATTCAATCTAGGCAGGCAGGAATGTTCTTTACATTTTGTTCTTTGTAAATCCGAATACATACCTATATAATTAAAGTATTATTTAAGGCTTGAGTTGTGTTACAAAAAGGGTGATATTTGAATTTACCTTAACACGATTTCTTTCGAGCGTTATAAAATAATTAGGATAAGTTCGAAGTAGATATTTTTTGTGAATAATCCCCTACTGTGTACAAACAAAAATGGAGAAACGATTCTTGAATATTCGAGTCTTGAATAGTCGAAACTGCGAACTGTGGCAATTGCATGTCTTCAGAATGATACAGAGTAGGTACTCGAGCTGGTCTAAAGTCCCACGGACAGGTGGAGCTGACGAGAGGTTACGCGTACTATACACTTCCAAGTATTCTTGCACAAACATTCCTTATCGATAAACCATTTGACGCAAAACCGTGGCGACGTAGCGGCCGTACCTACATGGTTTGCGTGAGCTTACCTCACCTTATCTTTACATGACGAGAATTCGTTATAATTACCTCTCCTATAAAAACAAATACATATCGAACATAGTTTGATCAAAACATGATAAGCGCCAATAAAAACCCAATTCTGAACATGCTTACACTTAAGTAAGTTTTGAGTTGAATAACATGACGTACGAAGGATAAGATAAACGGTTAAACAATTGATGCGATCACAACAATACTGAGTGATACCTAAGCTGGCTTGTGTCAAGGTGACAGATAAACCCAAAATGTCGCGTATCAAATTATTAATTATAATATATACCTACTTAATTAGGTATCTAATTATTATCACGGAATCCCATATTGAGACAAATAAAGCGTCGAGTATTCTTCGCTATTTTTTTCTTACTAGTTTTCAAAGTTTACACGGGCTAGCTGACGGAAAACACTTGGTAACTTCTTCAAAAGCAATGTATGTACAATTTGCAGCTGATGAACCCCATTATATCTAATCTATCGGACTTTTGGTTTCTTGAATGAATATTAATTAATAAAATGATGCAATAGACAAAACTGTTTTTCATCACCATTGTCAAAATTGTGCCGCCACGTACATTTTTATCTGCTCTTGATAACATCTTAACAAATAGTTGAGTAAATGATCTCCGATTGCAGTGACGGCGTCAAGATAAGATGTAATTAAACATCGCACTTGTAAAATAAACAAGTCAGTCGAGTTAGCACTAGTTCTCTGGGTATGTCGCACCCCAGGTTAAAAGCGGGTTATCGTCGTTGATGGACGACCTACACTGACTTTTACAACTGAAGAGTCATTACACTTGGGCCAAATAGAAGATGGGTAACGTTGACTTTTACAAGGGCAGCACGTGAAAAGTACCCAGTGCAGATAAAAGCGTGTAAGAAATTTACAAAAACAATATAATGGTTGGTTCAGACGAAACTAGTAAAAATGCAAATGAAACAAACACCTGTATTGTTCAACGTACGCAAATGTGACGCGTCGAATTAAATAACATCGAGTACAGCGTATCTACGTACGGCCGCCATGTACTTACCACTTTCAGGTGTAGAAAGTCAAAGGTTGTACGTTAATAAAATCAGGTATCGCGAATGTCAATCGCGGCCACATGGAAATGATTATCGAGTAGTTAAAAGGGCAATGGACTGAGAGATGAACTGCCAATGCCTATTTACATACCTAATCTAGGCTCTTGATACGAACAAACAAATATTTCCATACTGCTTACTAGTTGGCCTGACTACGCAGATATTCCCATGCATAAAAAAATGTAAGCAATGGGTTGAATGCGAGATGGATGGTTATTGGGAAATCTCTGAAAACATATGAATAAATTAGCGATAAACTATGATGGAATTGCCATAGCCATTACGAGAAGCACGATAAATCTTCTGTGCTTTGGTTACGTTGAAAAACTCACGTTCACCATTTTATTTGGCGCATTATTATGCGTGAGGTGCGAGTCGTGCATGAGAATCTTTTTAAGGAGTCTATCCGTCGATTCGACAGTCGGAGGCAACGCCTTCCTGGGTCTTCAAAATGCCACTCAGACAGGATGTAGGCAGCAGCGATTCATTCATAAAGCTGGACTCATTCCGCGTCCCACCAACCCACCATTGGCTGGAATCCGTTATGAGTCCATTGGCCTTTATGGTCAATCATATTATAAACGTGTGGAATTTAGTTCGTGCAATCCGGTCAAAATGTTCTCTGAACTTGCCTTTGTTGCTGCAAGCTGACATCAAAACAAACTCAACTTTTTAGCCCAATAGTATTAACGTATATATTTGCAAACCTAGAATACATTAATGTGATTATAGGAGGTAGTACATAATATAATCGTTTACGTACGGAAAGCGGGCATGTGATTTAGAGGTCGTATTTGGAACGTTTGTATTTTATAAAGATATCGCAGAAACATTTCTTTTATTAGCTAATTATTCTAACAATAACAATATTTTTTTTTTGGTTGATAAAATACGAATGTATTTTATTCACACTCTCCGCATGTTTATTCCTAGAAATGAAATAAGGTTAAGGAAAGATATTTCTACGGAGACTGACGAAAGGAAAATTCAGAATTATTATGTACAATGTTCAAATTCTGTACAAGATGAAAAATGTAAGATTTGCACAATTTATTAGAGGAAACCACAAATCACATAATACGTACCTATTCTTATCAGAAGGTCGGAAGTAATGTGCACCGGGAACTTCCGTATACAGTGTCTTATTTTACACTGATAGGGCAACCATTGATCGAGGTCAATGCGGCTTGTTTATAATTGCATTTTTTATGCGCACTGTATCCAAGATCTATGAAATCGGTTCGTTGCGAACAGAATGAGTTCAGCAGTTAACAGATTGGCAGCTGCTGCTGTTCGCGATAATTTTACATAGAAAATGCATTAAGATGTTCCAACACACAGGTGATTAGTGTATGTAGAAAGTAATTTTAAACATTGTGTTATTCGCGAAAAACAGTTACATAGATGCGAGGCATGAAGGTTTATACGTACTTATTATTTAGAGCGTGATATCAAATGAGAACTTCTCTAGACGATTCAAACATTCCTCATATGACTTCATTGAAATTTCATCACTACGTTATATATATGGACAAGGAACATAGGTACTCGAAGAGTAAGATATAAACAGCGAGTAGTGTTAATTGATTGGACACAACAATAGGAGAAATATCCAGTGGGTATATTGGAAAATAATAAGATATTACCGAGAGCTGTTAACGAGAGCAGCACGAAGTGTCCACTACAAATACGGCCCACTTCAGCCATTCTAGTTAAATAGAACACGCCACAACAGTACAAAGAACAACAAGACTACACAATAATATTTCGTTGATAAAACGCCGAGTGGTACCTATCTACTATCAGTGTCATCACAATAGACTATAATGTAAGTTAACTGCGCAATTAGACTAAAGTCAGTTGCAACAGCGTTATTGAGAGAAGCGACAAGAAATGTTTCGAAGAACGCCAGAAGCGAGTTCAATGATATTGTTGCTTGCGCGCAGTTTATTGGCGGTCACAAAGGTGGTCTCGCCGATGTTTTTGTTCCAAATCAAAACATTGGATGTTACATATAACATGCGCGGCGTGCGCGTACGTATGCGCTCTGTGTACAACTACATACTGCGTTTCGTGTTATTCTCTCCATCATCATCGGCCATCAGTGCGGTGTTATGATGAGCACTACTTCGTCGCAGTCGCAGCACCGCGGTACGACGAGGTCGTTCTGCCGATACAATCTTGACATTTCCTCTCAGCTGAAGGTGTCGATTGTTTTGAATCTTTGATTAATATCCAACTTCGTTTATTATTGTCGAGTTCTATGTTTGATTTACGAACGCAAGTACGCGTAATGCAAATTTTAGTCCACGGTGTATGCTGCTAACCATGAACATTTTAGGACACTCACATACTTAATGTTCCAAAGTCTACTGGGTATTTGTTTGAGGCGTACAACAACAAAATGTTGTTTTTGTTTAATTTGCTGTTTTTATTTCTCGAATCTACTATGAACGAAAATATCATATTTTTTTAATATTATACTTAGGTACCTACCTAGCTACCTATTTCCTACAAAAGAAAACAATTTTACTTCAAAAAGTAATTTTAACAAAACAAAAATATCCAGATGTTTTTTTTTTAAATCTACTTAGAAGGAGGGAGTAAAAAATATGCAAAGTTAATGAGATTGGTTCAAACACCTTGATGGGTCTCCATAAAACCGCGTGTACCGTTTTCCCGATGTACTCCAGAGTTTTTCGACCCCAATTTCATGGAAATTGCACGAGTCACAACGTACAGTACAGACCACATGGTGTTAATTATTACTCCAAGCCTGCACCTGTCTCGGGGACCAGCTGGCGTGTGGAGCCGGGACTCTCCACCAATTTCTTACCAGCGCCAACATACAATCCTTTACAACAAGAAACTAACAAAGGGGTGAACATAAAACATAAAAGACGAATGCAAATTTTGTTTACCTAACAACACACCCAATATGAATGTTATTATAATAATTATGCCTGTGTTATTTTTTCTGTTGATCATCAACATTTTGCATGACACAGTCATGGTGTGTCTATTAATAGTGACAAAATATTTTGCGGTGATGGTGAATGGCGACAGAAAACGGTGAATCAGACGCATGTGCCAATTATTGTAAAACCAACCACGAGAGATGCCAATTCTTAGAAGAGATTCATATTATTATTATGATTGCGAATTGCAGTACCAAAATACGGGAAATAATAATGTTGTAATGTCTCTGGTTAGGTACTGGGAGGTGAGTCACGTCAAACATATGGCCGAGAGCCTTATAAGGAAGGGCCTTAATCGTGGGAGGCTCTTGCTTGTGTTCACGATGTTTACGAGTTCGATTAGAGGAGAGATGCACCTATAAGTCTATCGATTCGCAAGGCGCCCACGCGACCGCTGCACTTTAGGGCATTTCGGAGTTGAGAACGATTCGTGTTGCCTCACCATCAGACATTCCAGCACAACCCACGCTTGCTCGAGAAAGCGTTTTGTGACAATCCGTCTACGAGAGTGATCGTTATAAGAAATATAAGGCAAAAATGTTTAGAATGAGGCAATATGACGTGTGATCTCATCGCCGCCGTTGGAAGCTGTACATTCGCAATTATTATTAGCCATGGTGCAAATACCATGGTGAATCATTGCGCCTCTATATATAGACTAGAGCTATGGGTAGGTATATGTACCGGCATTCTGATCCCACATCTATTTTCTGCACTAAAATGAGAACAATTCCAAATATGCGACAGCGGTCAATTAGTGGGGACGAATTTTAATCATAACAGTCTGAGTCAAAATTATTGTCATGTTGTTGAGGTCAAAGAGTGATGGGCGTGGCATGTCCTCATATTGTGAACTTGGAGGAAATGAGGTATTTTCACAACATTCTTATTTTTTTATAGATTTTTGTATCCTTTTTCAGGGCTAAGAGTTCTACGGCAAGATTACAACTTATCGATGATACCTATACCTGATGGAAATTTCTTACACAGATACTTAAAACTTAAAAACTTAAATTAAGTAAACGTTGCAAAAAAAAGTAAATCAATATTTTGTTTTTAGGAGGTAGGTTCATTTGTTTATGCAGAAAATCTTTCTCAGACTTTTTTTAAGGAAAAGCAGTAAAAGCTCATCAAGACTAACAGAAGATTTGAAGGTTTTAAAGGAAATGACATCAAGACTAACAGAAGATTTGAAGGTTTTAAAGGAAATGACATCAAGACTAACAGACAATTTGAAGGTTTTAAAGAAAATGACATCAAGACTAACAGACAATTTGAAGGTTTTAAAGGAAATGACGTCAAGACTAACAGACAATTTGAAGGTTTTAAAGGAAATGACATCAAGACTAACAGACAATTTGAAGGCTTTTGGGGAAAGCAGTGAAAGCACATCAAGACTAACAGAAAATTTCTAAGGGAAAGCACATAAAGACTTGGGTGTAGGAAGAATCTGACTTCTCACACGTCATACGGCTGTCACAATAGCGAGCCGTGGTAAGTCTAAGTGTGATTTATTATGATGAGTAAAATCCTCTGGCGATGTATTGTGCCTACTGTCCCTCTCACACATTAATATTAATTGGCTCAATATAACGAGCTGCACCGTACAATATAGATCTAGTCTAGTGGCTCTGCCAGCCTGGAGAGGCACCGCACTGTTAGGATATCGCTTTACAGAAATCTATCAGGATGTTACTGGTTTGAAGTGGACTCTATAATAGAAACTGTCGCGTAACTGTACACTGACATCATAATATGGATATATTTAACGTCTTAAATCTAAAATATGTAGAAGTTTATTAAAACTGTGGTGCTGAAAGTCCCCAACGTACAAAATGACGAAGACGATCACAAAAAATATATAACCAAAGCTAAATCCTTATTGACAAGTCCTGTTTATTTTTATCTACATATCACCTACAGATCTTTAAAAAATGTACCTTATGTGGATTTCCGAAGGTTTGGGCAGAAGAAACTTTTTCTATTTTACGCACTGATTTATTGCCGTTTTCGACTGGAAGTATTAGCTACTCATAAATCTAAATTTCCAGTTAAAATTGCAACAAAATAAATAATGCCAAAAATGATGTATTTGTGTTTCATATTCACAAAAAATAGTGAATTGAACGTGCACCAACAATGATATTTTGTCTACAGCAGGTAGACGACGTCTGGTTAGTACAGACGAAAATAATAATCTTGTAAGTTCGGTCGAAGCCAGTCTAGGATATTTCTAGGAAAAACCTAAATACGATCTGTGTTAGGAGACGGGTGCCGGTTCACAAGCTTCGAGACTGCATTCAAATACCTAATACAAAAAAATTCTCGGTATGTCTATTATTATTATTGGGATCAAAATACGGTAGTGTCTAGCCGTTTGATGCGCCGCCGCTGCAAATACTTGGCAGTTCGAAGAAGAAGAACGAAAAAAAATCAACAATGATTGAGTTATGGTGTGTCTGCAAAAAAATATTCGAATGCAACATCGGCGTCAAAACATTGCAAGTTTTCTTTTTGCCACGATGTTTTGACGACTTTCAGAAGTCTTGGAAACTAGAGCGGAAGAGTCTTCGTGTTGTTTATTGGACGCAATTAGCGTTTGTTTGTGATCTGAGCCGCTTCTATTGACTCGTACACGAGATGCGTTATTCATATTATTATGAACACAACATGAGTGGAATGTTGCAGCAGAAAATCCAATGTATTCTATGTGTGTAGGTCTGGTTTCGACCCACTACACTTGCGGAATGCGTCTTGGTATTCCTAGAGAAGTATTCGGAAGCGATTGAAATATTTCTAAGATTAGTGGCGTATGGTATTGTATCACAGACAAACCAACATTGTAAGAAAACATCAGTTCTTTAAAAATACATAGTACGATGCAAAAAAGTTTTAAAATTGAAACCCGTTCTTGAAATAAAAAAAAAACATTTCTCAAAAATTATTGTCTTGAATTTGAAAATGAAGAAATAAATCAGACTGAAAATAATTAGACGCTAAAAAACAAACAAATTTCACAGTAAAGTCGTTCATTTATATACGGCCAATATTGTTTCCGTTTTAATGATTGGAGGGATTCGAACCAATTATTTGAGTAATTACTACGGAATGGGACAGTTGGGACAGGTACTGCTAACTGTGTAACGACAATAATAGTTATATTACCATACAAAAAACATGATGTATTTGATGTGAATAAAAATACATTCACACCGATTCGCGGGTCGCTATCACTCCCTTTCACTAGAGAGATTTTAGCGACGGGAAGTGGAGAATGCCGTCACAACGAACGAGGAGAAATTCTTCAATTTGTCTACTTACTATAACACGGAAGATGTTCCAATTGCAGGTCATGTTAGACGAGGTGTAATCCGATATTTAGGGTTTCATCTGCGAGGTCCGGATGCGTTACGTGGACCAGACAGAGCGCGGCGTACAAGACATCCTCCGCAGATCGTGAATGCCATCGCGGAGTGAGTTCTCACGAACAGAGCCTTCGGTTCAGACTCCGCCGCCGACCAACGACGTCGTAGCTGTAATGTAAATTGCCGTGTTTGGTATTCGTCTGGGCACCGTTATGTGAAATGCCAGACCAGAACCTCAATCGGCCGCATTCCAAAGAGCATAACTTTGGAAACGCTACGACGTCATCAAGAGAGTCGCTCTTGTTTGTTTGTTTGTTACGAGGCCTCTCACACAAGAAAGTGAATGATACAGCTACGGCTGCCTACCAGACTAGAGAATAACTGTTCTCTCTCGCTAGACATAACACCAATCACCTCGGAGAGAATGTTTTGGCGAAATTTTGCAATGCGGCCGTGAGAAATTGTGCACTTAAGTTAGGAGAAATTATGAAACAAAAACAAACAATTTCTATTCCACCCTTTTTCTTTTTTTTTTTTCAATTTTTAGATAATTGTCCTTAATTACGAACCTTGGATTTGTGTGGAGGCTGCTTGATGTGTTTACTCGTGTTGACCCCCAAAATTTTGAGGATTCTGTTTGCCGCTTCCAAAAGCGTCTCGGCTCCCCTGGATCTCCTTTTGGTCCTGACGGTCAAAGAGCTCATCGCAAGGGAATCACAAGTTATGTCCCGAGTTGGACATTCACACTAATTTTATATTCACAGTTTTAGAAGAAAAAAAAATAACCGTCAACTGACTTCAAATATTCAAACACTTATAAAAAACTTAAAAATGTTTTTTTTAAATAAAAGCACTTGTAAAAATCCAAGAGACACACAAAGTGGGTTAAACAGTTCACAGATTGTAAACAACTCAGGCCAGGCAGGTAAAAGCAACGGTGTTTACAAACAACTATTCGAAAGTTCCCCACCGATGATTTCGCAACAGTCTGTAATCAAAACAAACTGGTGTTGCAGTCGAAAATGCACTATTGTTTACAAAAAAAAAACAGATTGTCAACAATCACCGACACTTTGATTTAAAATGTGTGATAATTCAAAACACATCTACAAAATAATAATCAAAAAACAACAATAATAGAAACAAAATTTCCGATACGATTATTTGGTAGAGCGACAAGCAAATGGCGCTCCTAACTCCGCTATAGTAAAACGCGAACTGAAATGAACGACTGCCAGTTCAAATAACCCAACGTACACCAACACAGTCCTTCCTTCACGCGCAAGTGCAACTGTATATGTGTGAGTGTATTGGTGCGTGTCCGTATAGAGAAGCGCCTACGTAACGTCGCGCGTATGTATTAGTGAGATAGTGTTCATGTGAACAGCGAGTGTTGTGTGCGTGGCTTGTGTACGTACGTGATTGTGTGTGTGTTGGTGCATAGTAAATACACACACATAGACGCCAGGTAGTGTACGTACACACCAAGCCAGAGTGTCTTCTATTTGGCGCGCAGACTGAGTCGTGTTATGTTTACATCGAGTGCAGCTATAGAGGCGTTGTTGTTGGTAGTTGGCGCATACGTACGCGAGACGAACGGCGATTATAGGAACTATTAGGTATGCACCGTACTACTTATAGTCGGTGTAGTATTATTGTTTTGAGAAGAGAAGAGCGATGTAGAGGCGAGCCCATCACAATTCATTACGGAGTACATACGCGCGCACTCGGCCAGAGTAATTCATTAGAGTAACTAACTATTTATGTACATCGGCCAATAGTGACGGAAGATGGAACCTTCATGCTAGCGAGACACAATATAAGTTTCATTACATTTTGTAAGAATTATTATTTTATGCACATTTTGTATGAACGGTTTTAAAAGTAAATTTTGTAAAAGGTTGACTTCCCTACCTACCTGCCCTTTTAGAGAACGATTCCAATTAAAATACACTTTACACAGATACACTGCGTAGCAACGATTTTAAGTAAAAAAAATTAATGGTTCCATAAGGGAGATTTGTGTTTAAATATTTTTGTATTCATTATAATATTTAACACAATTGATATATACCTATATTATTAAGTATATATTTCTGAGAAATCAAAATCATTAACATATCACATTTATTTTGAACTTGAAATTCCTACCACATTGTGTTTCAGCCTCGATTTCAAAGAGACAGAACACATTCATTTTTTCAATAGAAGCAGCGCCTCTTCGGTCAGCTGTCTTTCATCATTCTCACCCTTTTGTCCATGCATTCACATTCATCTCCTCTTCGATATTTAACGGAGTTGATCGCTTTTCTTCGTATATTTTAAATATTCTTGGCCTCGTAAATCCTTGATAATGTAGGCCTTCGGTTCAATAATTGTAAAGGAAAAATCCATATTAATTTGAATGAACGATTCATAACATTTTCCGTACATAAAAAACTGATACGTATTAAGCGCTGAATGGGACATCAGACCAGAGATTAGATAAAAAAAATCAAAGTAATAAACATCACACACTGCACTTGTCATGTTATTTTGTTTGTAATGTTTCCACACTCTCGACTTGTGACACGACGTTATGTTGTGGTATTACGAAATATTGGAACAATGTTTGGAGAACTCGAAGATCTAGATCTATACAACAACATAATGTCACAACCTGTCAAGATATTACTCAAGTTCAACAGAGTGAAGATGATTCAATCATCGTTCATAGATCAATACGTGAGGCTGTTTTAATTAAGTACTTGTTCTAATCTTTATCGCCTGAACATTCATTCAAGAATATTATTGATTTATCAATTCTTCTTCTTCTTTTATTAGGCAATCCGATTTATCAATTCAGTAAAGATAATCTGTTGAGGAATTTCTAAACAAGTGCCTGAGATGACAGTATGAAATAATTAAAACGTTAGTCATAGGTATCTAATTGTTATGTGAGATCATCAAGAGTGAATCGATGATAGCTAAACTTTTGGTTAATGAATAGATGATTAAGCGGCTCCATCGACAAATAATTCTCTGTTGGACATTTTGATAGCTCGATACTCCGCCTCCATTTCAGGATTTGCAAAGTCAATTAAAAAAGTACGAGTTAGTTGCTTCTTATTATCTCCTTATCAGATGATCCTTATCCAAACATTCTGGGTTCGACTTTCAGTGTTTTTACTTGAACTTTCTACCTTGCATGTGTTCGCCTGTCTCTGATTAGAAGGGACCGGTTGACTAGAAAAAAATTGCCTCAGGTAATAAGATCTGACAGCTATACCGACAACTTTGTATAGAAATGTGTAAATTTATTTATTTATACATTTAAATTAAAGCCTCAACTAGAACAATCTTCTTCTTCCTCTCTTCACTTCATAGATCCTGCGGCTCTGTTTGTGCCGCCGTTTCAGCCTCTTGGGAGGTCGACTCCCAACTATCTCTCCATCGCTTTAGTGGTCTTCCTGGGGGTCTTCTTCCTTCAGGGTTGCCTTGAAGGGCGACACGAGGAGTTCTGTCGTCTGACATTCAATCAACATGATCGTTCCAGTGTCGCCTTCGTTGCCTTCCCCATTTGACGATGTCCTCCGTGTTGTAGATGCTGCGGATGGTGTTATTCCTTATGCGTTCACGCAGCAAGTGTCCGGTAATACATCTCAGTATTTTCATTTCGGAGCTTCTCAGTCGGGACTTTGTTCTAGCAGTGTCTGCTCTGGCCTCTATTCCGTATGTGGCTATGGGTCGTACACAGGTCTTAAAAAAATAATTAGGCATTCCACGTACACAGGTCTTATATAACGAAACTTACTATCTAGTCGCATATTATGTTAATTCTCCATACGGTTTTCCTCAGGCATCCAGACACCGCTGCAGCTTTGTTTATTTTTGTCATGGTCTCCTCAAAGAGGTTTCCTCCGCTGCTGATTTCGACTCCAAGATATTTAAACTCTGTCACTTGCTCTATTATTTTGTGTTCTACAACCAGTTTGCATCTCACAGGATTTCTTGATAATGTGAGGCTTTCACAATCAATCTATTATGAAGAAATTCTTAAGAGGCCCAGAGGCAGTAGCGTGTCAAAGTGATACTCCATAGAAACAGATATTCTAAAAATAACTTTTATACCTCTTAGACTTCAGATTTACTTTCTTTCTTTCTTCATCTCGAGTCCGTATTGAATTACTGTATTTTTCTCACTTGCGAATAAATCAATTACTTACTTACCTACTAATTTCGTATTGAATAAACGTAATTGTGAAATAATATTTGGTAATTTTGTAATTAATTCACTGAAAAATATATATAAATATATATTTAACAAAAATTTCGGCACCCATATTTTTCCCGAATTGAGTTCAGAGTTTAGTCAAGATCTCATCATAAAATATTTCATTTTCATTCAATATTTCCCCCAGGATGTAAAGGACTCGACTCCAATCTACTTACTATTATTAGAAGCAGAATGGATGGCTTTTATTGTGAATTCTGAGAAATGGTTTTGGTGAATGTCAATACTGTTTTGCTTTTTATCTAATCAATTACTAGATAGGTACCTACCTTCTGGTGGCGATAACATCGTGGTTTAGGCACGTGAAATAATTTTAGCTGTTTGCTGATTTTATAAGAATTTTATGACACGTAATTGTACAAATGATGGACTCAGCAGCCCGATTCACGGAAAAGTTTAAGTGTAAGTTTAGTTCGAAGTTCGAACGAAGTTCGATTCAAACCCTCCGTGAATAGGTACATAGACTGTAGATAGTCGCCGCCTACAATAATTATTATTACCAGCAGCCCTATTCACAAAAGTTTGAATCGAACTTCGTTCGAACTTAGACTTAAACTTTTCCGTGAATCGGGCTACAGTTCTGCTACAAAATTGAAAAGAATACGTACCAATAAAGGGTGTTATTGCTACAAACTGAAAGCAGTGTACACATTGTTCCAAATGTCCCAAAGTGTCCCTAAAAATAGGAGTCAGATCTGGGAATATCTAAGTGGATTCTAGCCACCAAATTCTTTCTACATGAGAAAGCGCAGTCACACAGGAAGTGTGAGGTCAATTAAAAACACATTACTTATCAACCAAACTAGAATAGAAACAAATTACACAATGCCACCTGTGATTTCTCACAGGTAAAACAAAAAAAAACGCATTGGGGTGAAACAAATCAAACAGACGAATGCATTAGTAAGTATATATATGATTTCTGTTTCCAGCTAGGGCTTGACGGTGAAGGATCTCAAAATACCTCGGGGTAGATGTTGGTGGCATGGTAGGAATGACAGATCCCTTCTACGGGGTGAGAATAATCAGAAAACCATTAGTTTGCTAGAGGAGGAAGATAAAGTAGAAAAACACCTGCAGATAGGTGATGATGACGCGATGCAAGTTGCGAGAAGATCATTAAACACAAAATACGCAAAGAAATTCGATCAATTTTTTAAAAAATTAATCTAGCCTCACCCAAAGTGAACACTATTGGCATCTTTCACACTACGAGTAACACAAAGCTTTAATCGTGAAAGTGGAAGATGGTCGGTACAGAGGATTGATCCTAAGACCTTCCGTGGGAAATCGGCGACGGAACCAATTAACAAAATACGTATGTTTCAGTTGCATATATAAGTATTTTTGGATTTTGATGCAAATGATTTCTTCGGTATTTTTATTCGCGTATTCAAACAATACAAATATTTGACATTGTAATGTAAATAATATTTTCCAGGAATTCGTGTATTTTGCTGACAGAGTGACGCAGTATTGTTCGGCGATCCGTGAAATGAACATCTAATCCTCTGCACGTGATTGAAACGTTTTACCCTTTCCGCTAGCGTTTCATAACAACTATCAATTTATACCTCAATCAGCATCCTAGTCCACGTAACTCCGTATTTAATTCGAGAGACAGGTGTTGTGTGCAGATGGAATTTGTATTTTTATACCTGATTTTTCATTCCACGTTATCTTCTATCCGTAGGTGTACACGTACGAGACGCACATAATGACAACATTTTTAAGGATCTCTTGTGCACCTGTATCATGATGTGGAGTTAGTGTAGAAGGACAATGCACCCCTGCGCCCTCTTGCGAGACGATGTTAACCTCAGAGGAGTTGAGGACAATCGCCAGGACTAGGTTTATTATTACCTACGCACACTGTGAAAGGGACATGTTCTTAGATTATATTTTCATTTATGCGTTTGTATTTCCCGCCACAGTGAAAGTCAATAATTTGATGAGTTGTTTTAAAGAAAATCGATTGCCTTTTCGAAATACTCAAATCGGATCTCTTATACACTTTGACAATATCAACAAAAATTAATTCGAAAGATTCGATTAAGTTTTGTTCAAATGCAACTCCGTTTCCTTAAATGAGTCTTTTCAATATTGTACAATATCTTATCGCCTATTGCAAATCGATATTTTTTTAATAACAGCTATTGAGTTTTATACCAATCCTAAATGACGTGCAATTGCAGTTATGTTCTAAACTAAACCAATGGAATATTTCTTTTTAGACGGTGAATGAATATAAATAAAAAAAAAACGTGTAAAATACCTGCTTGCTTTCAGCGGGTAGGTAGGTACTATAATAATGCACGTACCTAACGGTTAATTTATCTTACTAATATTTATGAAAAGAAGAAACATTAAAGAAAACGATTCCACCCTCACCCCCTGTGAGAGTAAAGATAAATTTACCGGAAATGACACCTCTTTAATAAAAAGGTTGATAAAAATTATACGCGGAAAAGGGTCGCCGGATGTTGAATTTTTTTATACAAAAAAATATATTAGAAGATACTATTTCAAGATAAGAGTAACCACGTGTACATTCGCCGCGAGTATACAAAGTAAAAAAAATATTGGTAATTTGAGTACTTATATTATACAAAATTTGTAGAAATCTTTTTCTATAAAATTGGACAAAAATACTTTTGTAAATGAATACTTCATTTGTTATGCAGTTAGATTTAAAAGAGGTTTCATTGAATATAAAAATAGCCATAGGCCATAGAATTTGACATCGAATATTCTACGATAAAACCAAACATTACGGCGTGGGTTTTCTGACTTTTATTTAGGCGGGAAGGTAACCCAAGCGAAGATGCGCGCGCAAATACACCTACGCACGTACCCCGAGGGCCAAGCGGTACGGGTGAAACTAACACACTCAATAGCGGGATTTTAGACAGGGTACTAAAGCAATTTCGCGAATCAAAGTTTGTGTATGTCCCTTTTTGAACGGATCCGTCGTAATTTTCGTTTTGTTTTGATTATAGGTATATACAGCGCCTATCTTGAAGGGAAAAAAGGATCGATTTTGGCGGGAAACACGTGTCGCATACGAGAGTAGGTTTATGTCGGTAGGTACTGGTAGATATTATTATTTGAAACTTCCCTCCATTGGTATTTTGTAGGAATACCGAAGCATCGTTTCTATCCGAGTGTTCATACATTCCGCTCTGTTTAGGATGCAATATTGATGGGCGCGTTGATTAAACCTAGACCTTTCGTGGAAGACTTGGTAAAGCTGTAAAAGTGCCCTTTTTATTAAGACGGAAGACGGCACGTGGTCCCAACGTCGGTGCAATGTGACGAAGAAGAGTAGGTACCTGCTGAAGGCTTCGCTTACATAACAGATTGATTACCTATTCGTCGCAGGGGGGAAGAAATTGGCCATTACTGACGGGCGAAATTAAAAGAGATTTTTCTTTTTTTTTTTTTTTAATCCGTTTAATTGCGTCTTTAATAGATCCCATTTAGGGTGGGCAGTGAGAGTGTCCATAAATCGCCGGGATCATTATTGTCCGTGGAGGGATGTGGCTCACGTAGAGGGATAATGGGAGAAGAGATGGCCGTAAACTTTTAATGTGACCACCGCGTAATAAGGACGATACATCAACCCTCTGGCCGAAAGACTCAGAAACAGCGACCACATTATTATCGTGACTCGCAATTAAACACGTAGATATTATATAGACAACCTCTCATATAAAATTCATTTCTACTTAATAAGTTGTCAACATTACATAATGTACAACGTGTTTTAATTTATTTAATCCAGCGATAGCCCCTTAATAATAAAAACTGTAGGTGGGTAGGTAATATATTAAATTTTATTCTCTTAAAATTACTATCAAGAGTCTTGGAGATAGGAGATTGTACTTAGATGTTAATATTATGGTCAGTACCTACTAATAATAAAAGATTTCACTAAATCAATAGAGAAGTATACCTATATCTTAAATATGCATCATCGAAAATAATATAAATAACTTCTTAAAACAAAACCTCTTTAGTGAGGTACGATGCTCAGGCTATTCAACAGAGAAAACGGTTAAAAATATATACCTACTAAAAATATGATTAAGAAGATATTTTGAAACTTTACAAATTTTTATCACAAATATTACAACGTATGGCGTTTTTACATTTCAGCTGGTCCACTATCTATATATTAATACGTGAAGGAAAAACTTTGTGACTATTTTTACGAAAATTGCACGGAGGAGTGGCTATGAAATTTCGCACACTTATAGTCTATACAGAGGAGTGGCAAATGCTAATATTTTTTTTAATTATGCATAAAAATAGATTAAATCAATAATAAAAACACTACGCACACTACTGTAATGTTATGTATTTCATACTCACACACACTTCAATTGACGTATTTGACATTATTTGACACAGATCTTTTGTTTATCTGATGTGGTCAATCAAATTCAGAGCAAATTAATATTTTTTGTATTAAATAACCATAGAAAAAACTTTTGAACATATTAACATTTCAAATTTGAAATATTCATGTCATTATTTTTGAAAGAAAATTGCGAATAGCGCTCTTCCAGTGTTTGACAAAGTAATCTCGTTAATGTTCAAATTTATAATCTAAACTAGCTTTCCCGACAGACGTTGTCCTGTGTTCCTAAATATGAATATTGAATTCGAATTTGTATGGTGACGAATTAATTATCATTTGACCAATGTGATTCCGAACGATTCGTCTGTTTTAAACCATGTATATTGCATCCGCATTCTGTCAATTGCACCAATTGACAATTTCTGTCAAAATTTCAAAATTGGAATAATAATTATAAGGTAAAAAGTACTAAGAAGTTTGTCTACGTAGAGTTTTATTTAATTTCTAATTTTCCATGCATTTTTCTTAATTTTTTTTCTTAAAAAGACATTCTCCTGATAAAAGCCTACACGACAAAAAAAAGTTTAGCGAAATCGGTCCAGCCATTGAGACGTGATGCGATGACATCGGTAAATGGCTCTCCATTTTTATATATAAGATTATTAGTTACGGTCGAATTTCGAGCACTAGTCGAACACTAGTGAAGTTAAAATAATATGCTTTTAATACATACCAATCAATCAATCAATCGAATCTCCCTTTTCACCCCACTCAGGATCATAGGGAGGCAAATAAGCTCTCCATTGCTCTCGATCTTGCGCGATGTTTGTCTCATCTCACACCATATCCAAATCCGTCAGATCCGCTTCGAAGGAGCGGAGTACGGTATAAGAGGGCCTCCTCACCTTCGGGACCCTGATGGGAAGAACAGCGCTCTCCTCAGCCAACTGTTATACCTACGGCGTCCCAGCCAATTCCATCTCCGATTCATAATGGTAGCAATGGGCCTTCGCCGGGGGTGCCCGCGTATTGCGCCGTCTTTGATGCGGTGGTACCATCTGATAACCGAAATTCTTCTGAGGCATTTAGTTTCAAACGCAGAGACATTTTGTGCCTGGCTTTAGTTAGGTGCCATACATATGAAGAGATGTTACTTATCATAAGGAATATAGCTATATCAGTAAAATGTGTCACTTTTATCAATAATTCACGCATATATACCAAATCCTCGTGTATTACCTATTTATCTAACTTGTAACACTAAATTCGAGAAACATATTATTATTATCAATTCCAGGAACTCTATCACTGAAAATGTTCGACACGATCCTGTATAGATAAGGTAACGTCTGTGAAATTAACTTTTTCACATGTTTTGAATATTTTTTATATGTTTATGTTAACATATATTATCAATACTGTATTATAATCTTTGAGAAGAAATAATGTGCTACTGCGCATGGCTCCAACAAGTACCACGTGACTGCTGTTTAACTCATACAAACTGTGACGGTTGGTGACATACGATTTTGTAACACAGAGTAATTTTATGTTTTCATATATAATAAGGATGTACCTATGGGTTTTGTTGAGTTTTCTTGTGATTGTACATGGATGAATGTAGATAAAATGAATTATTATTGATAATTTATCTTCAGTCACGTGACTGTTGAATATAGGAACTAATTTTCGGTTCTGCGCATCTTTAATAATATCTGTACTCACTACTCGGTGATTATAATCTTTGAACAATGCACGCGAGCGCATAAGAAAGTTGCGTGGAATATTACAAAATTTTAGAAAACTTAAAGTGGGTAACCCCCATAGCGCTTTTTACAATGTAAATAAATTCTAATTTTGAAATTATATTGGAGTTTGACAAAACTCTCGGTTTTTTCTAATGAATCTGGACTCACTCAAAGTGAACACAAAAAGGTACACTTTTGACATCGTTCACACTAACCAAAGGGTTGTGTCGTGAAAGTGGAAATAGTCGGCACCGGGATTCGAACCCACGACCTTCAATACGCTCTGCATGCGTACAAAGGCCGTCGACTGATACCACTGGTCTACCAAACACTTCGAATTTAATAGTAGGTTGCTAGTTTGTTTACCTATTTGTTTATTTTAGTGATTCAAAATAAATACCTAGGAGCATCATTAAGGGTTGCGCCCTCCCATACCCATGGATGTTTCAGGAACCTAAGTTCTCATTTCATCCAGACTGTATAAGCCAAAAAAAAAGTAGACAAAAAGTGCAAGGTTTCAGAATAAAGTCGGAAGGACTTCATCTCACGCGCCAAGAAGAAATAAAAGATCCTTTGATTTGAATTATAACAACCGTCAATGCATAATTGCATGGTGCATAATTGGTTTTTATTTTATTAAATATTTTACATTTTATTTTAAATTTTATTTGATTTTCTAACGTTTGTTTGGTTTGAATTGGTATATTGAAACCCATGATCTATTCTATTAATTTCTGTTTCTATATAATGTTAATATTAAAATTTTCTTTTTGATTTTCTAACTTCAAATTTTTCATTAGTGCTTCTTACTTGTTCTGTTTTTTTGTTTGTTTATGTATGTACTATGATACTCTGTTATTTACCTTTAACAATTTTATGAAGTTATCTTATTCTATTCCGAATATTGTAATTAATTGCCATATTTCTTTGACATGGCTTTGTGTTTTTTGTTGTTCTCTATTCGTTTATTTAATTTTAACCTTATTTTTTTATTGATTTGGATTTATAATATGTTACATATATATTTTCTCTTCTGATTTTCCTGTTTTATATCTTTTTTTTATTAGTCTATCTGGACTTTTTAAATTTTGTTTTTTTTAAATTCCTTACATTTTGTACTTGTTTAATGTTCTTTTTTTCTCTATATAATATTTGCGGATATTAAGTAATTTTACATGGTTTAATATGGCATTTTTATATAGCCATACTAAATGTATTTATTTGCTTTATATGCTATGTATTTTACCTTACTTTGATCTACCATGATTCTTTTAAAGTTATATTTTTCTGGTTTGATTTTTCTTATACAATCATCTCTCTTATATAATGTTACTTTGAAATATCTTATGTGTATTGGTTTTATTATCGCTTACTTCTTCACTTTTTTTGTATAATTATGTGTTGCTGTAAATCTATTATAATTATTATTTATTAAAAGGCACATGTGTGCCGTGTACTAATTAAATAAATAAATAAATAAAAAATGATTCTTCTCGACAACTACACCACAACCAAATCCCACCAAAAAAAACCAAGCTATATAACACATACATAAACCAAAAATCCATCACCATCTGTTACCAGATAAGCCCACACCGCACAAAAAGAAAAGAAATGCAATATGTACTCGTAATAAAATATCAAAACCCAATATACCACTTTAGAGATTCACGCACGAGTGTGTACGAATAGGCAAAGTTATTAACAAAGGTAATGAATTTTCAAACAGGCAACTTAACGAGACTACGAGACTGGTGCCTCGTTGACAGGCTGTATCAGGTTATTCCATTGTTCTCTCCAGTTTTCTGCGAAGGCGATAAAACACCTTAACTTCGTGGGATTCAGAAAAATCTACCTAATAGCATATCAGCTTGCTTCTTTTCACCACTAGGTCTCGATGGTTCAATTGACAGAATGCGGATGGAAAATATATGATTTAAAACAGATGCAGCGGTCGGAGCTACATTAGTTCAATAGGTAATTAATTATTTATCATTATACAAATTCGAATTCAATATAAGTATATCTAGGACCACAGGACAACGCCTGTCGGGAAAGCTATAGTTGTTTAACAGAACAAGCAATTATTAGTAAACAAAACGTGAAACTGTTGTATTTTTTATTTATTTAAACTTTATGTAACTAAGATATAAATAAATAAATAAACGGAAGTCAAGGAAAGTATTCAAATGAGATAATCAAAGTGTCGAATACAATATTATTTAAATACAACCATTTATAGATTTGGTGTGCACTGATGAATAATATTTTTGATATCGTTGTGTCTGTCTGTGTTATCCTTACAGTCTTTACCGGAAGTAGCGGGTTCTATAACCTTTACACCGAGATCCTGTCTACTCGCCAAAGGATAACAATAATATATGCGCCAGACAAAGATTGTAGTGTCGTTGATTCCACGTGTGTAGCAAACAGACGACAATAGGACATACTTAACGTGGTAACACGTAAATTGTTCGAATTACAATTATACGAAATCACAATTCTTCGATTTTTTTTATTTTACGTTAGCGTTAGCAAGCTTTCTACTATTTACATGATTGAGTTAGGTTAGATTAGGTTATAATATAGGAAGCATGTTGTTGTTAATGGTCCTATAAATTCAACGAATTTACTCAATATTTGTAATACAGACATATACAGGGACATCTGCCGTTTTATTTCAATGAACAACCTTAGGATATGACATTGTTTTTTTTTCTCTTATTTATTTGCTGATTTGTCCTTTGAACTTCTATATTAATTTTGATAATGGCACACATCACCCCCCTGGGTGGATTGCCTAATAAAGGAAGAAGAAAATCCAGTTATAAGTTATGTTATAAGACATTCGTTTCATGAGTATCTACCTTGAAAAGAGTAATGACTAATACTATAAGGTAGGTACATACACAAAAGTAACCAATTCTTGCAGTGTAACGTTTAATAACATTTTTACGAAATTCTTTCAGATCTTTGAAGGGTCTATTCAATTCGATCGTGGCTTGATTTTGAGATTCAAATTGGGAACATACCTACCTATATCATTTGGTGTTTTAAACAGAGTAGGTATGGGCCAGGGAGGACTCTTTCTCTCCTATGATTCCTTGTAGAATCTCAAAAAGAGTATTTGTTAGAATTTTTACAGGTAATCACAAAAATTAGGGTACACGATAATATACCTATGAACGTATGAACGAACTATAACGTACCTTTATATATATTGTATAGGGTTTGTGTATTTACTTACGTCGTGAGAGTTCATTATGATGAATTCAAGGAAGCACAGTGTTGCACTTTTACAAAATTTAATCGAAAATCGAGCACTTTCGCGTAACTCGGGTAGACATTTTCAAACGACTCGCTGAGCAAGTGTACCTTAATAATGATGTTTACATTTCGTGAAACGCCTAAAATGTGACCCATTTGATAAGGAAATTTTCACAAAGATAGACTAATAATAATATGTACCTAATGTGAACCGAATTTGTTGATAGATAGCTGCGTGCAAATTTCCTAGAACTAGAGTTCGATAAAACACTCTAATTTGGAAAACGCGTACTCGTACCAAGGTACCAAATTGTCGGTTTATACAGTACCTGACCGTTAGATAAGTGAAGGTTTAAATAAAATTAACACACTTAACGTGCATTCTTGGTAAAATTATTTTAATACATATGAAGATGGAAGGTTTACTCCTTTACATTATTATTTATTTTCCGGCACTCCCCGCTTTCATCGGATTCCACGATGTGTAGGCCATTTTGAGAGATGGTCCTGATGAGACACATGCGCACAATGTCGAAACACACTATCTTTTTGACGAATCCAATCGCATATTCTGGTGATGGGCACAGCCTCGTCCCATATGCAAGTGCAGTAGCACATTCTCTGCCGAATTCATCGCAGCGTAAAGGAGTAAACCTTCCATCTTCATATTGTTTCCTGTGAAAAGCTGATTATCCATTTTTGTCTTTCGAGGTGCATGTTGTTCACATGCATTTCGTGACAAATCTTGGGTTTTCACTTCCATTCATTTTAATACATACTTACTGAAGTTAAAAACAATCTTACATTCGTTTTTTTTTACATGTTCAATATCCCGACTAGCTTCGTAAGCACACAAAATAGATGGTCAAAGAAAACTAAAAAAAAAATATTTTTTAACCATACCTACCTACCTATAATAAGACCGACGACGAAACTCGACAAGATATAAATACTTGTGGAATAAACAAAATTAAACTCTTTTTTACCTATTGAAAATTCATTATCTAAGTACATATACACACATACTCCCTTTTACACCCCACTCAGGAGCAAAGGGAGGGAACAAGAGCTCTCTAGGTAATATTTTTATTTAATTAATCAATTGAACCAAGTAATAGGCAAAACAATATGTACCTAATCAAATTTAAATAAAAAAAAATCATATTCAACAATTTATAAATTTTATTAAAACAATATGACTGTACTTAGATATTATAAGAGATTAATATATAATTAACATTTTAACCTGAAACACTCGGCAAGTGTTATCAAGTTAATTCTATGGCATGTACTTACATTCAAGCCAGAAATGTGTACTTTATATTCAAATAAAATTCCAAAAACAAAATAGGCTCCTACTAAGGAGGGGATGAGGAACAGGTAAAAATCTAGGTTTCGTTTCTTTTGGGCATGGAAGTCAATAAAATTGATTTTTGTACAACATTAAACCTTACATTTTGATAAGGATATGCGATTTTTTAACTGTTTTATTAAATAAAATAAATAAATGAAGCTTTATTGTGAATATTAAAAACAATTTTTGTACAAAAATTTAAAGAGTCAAAGGGCGAACTTTTCCAGCCAACCCAAATTGCTAATTTATTACTATTTAAGTCGTACCTACACATGTTCAAAAGTAATACAAGCTGAAAGAGTCTTAGAAATTCTAATTTGCTAGTGCATTTTGATATAGAATAAGAATAAAATACATGCATCTTAACTATGCGAAAAGATGATACGTATAATTGTGGCATAACATGTATAAAAGTACCTACCTACTAATCAAACATTGCAGGTCCTAGATTTCAGGGCACACCCTAACGTGTCAATTTTGATATATTTTGACATAAAACAAAATACGTTTCGTAGCGTTATCTCCTGGAGATAAGTTATCTATAAGGGATGATGGACGCCCGACCTAACCCTAACTGGGCCCTAGAGTTACCTTCAAGAGAAATCTTGGATTGCGTGCGTGGATCAGTTAATATCCAAAAATAATAATATGTTAACGAAAGATCTGACATGCAATCTTGACGCGTTCTAAGGATGTACTGGTCCAATAGAAAGAGAATGTGGAGAGCAACCAATGAAGTGATATCTAAAGACTGTATTGGATCAATAAGGATCTACCATCTTTTACTTCTGAGTCTGACACGATCGTGCTTGAGGATGGAACCGATATGATCTATTCAAGTCATTCTATACGCTTTCACAAATTTTCTTCCTTTTCAGTCCTTCAGATGGTTAAAAAGACCGTTTTCGAGCCATTAGACCATACTAAAAATATAAAAAAAAAGTCTTTCGATTTGTTCTTTCTTAAACATCATGTATACAATAATAAACTAACATACATAAATGGGGATGGATGGACTCACCAGCATGTGCATGTGAGATTACACAAACAATCGACCATCTGATTAACGAGTGCCCCATGTACGCATTTGAAAAAGGACTACAGGACTTGCACGCACTGACGGATGACGCGATCCAATGGCTTCGGTCTCTGGAGGTCAGATTGTGAGCGACCATAAGAAGAAGAAGAAGAACTAACATACGCTGTCAATTGTTAGTATTTTAAAATTGAGTAGGCACCTACTTAATACAAATTGTGGATCTTTTGTTTATGATTAAAGAATCCTTATGGCAAATTTCGTCTCATTCGAAATAAAGAGACGGAGTTTGGAGTCTAAATATACCTACCCCAAACCAGATGATAAATCATTTTCAAGTTTATTTGATGCTGGACTCAAGATGAAAGTATGTAAGTAAATACAGCAAGTCTCTATTTAGTCTTATTCATTTTTTTCCTTTCAGTAGTGAGAGACTTTTGAAAATTGAAAATCATTTAGGGTATAACAATAAAGGCGCCAGTGTTCATAATGAAATTTAGTTCGTTTTATATGAGGAAAATTATCATCGTAGAAAGTACCAAAAGGGGAGGCTATGTTAATCCGTCCAGATGGCTACACAATCGTTGTTATTCTCGCAGTGTCGGCCTCTCGAGACATCTCCTAATTAGCAAGTCAACAATAGTAAGAAAACATAGACTGACGCGCATCTTCAAACATATTGTTATGATTTACAACTAGGACATGGTCCATCGAGATATCGACGTCGCCATAATATTAATATTATGTTTACTCGGAAATAAATAAAGATCAATCAGGAGGGTTTTTCATGTCAGCAAAACAAATATCATTTAAAAATAGTCCCGTCATCTGAATTGGCTGATTGAAAAAGATGACTATCTCTACCTACTGCAATTAACATACGAAAGCTACCGGGGTGGTAGGTTCTATAGGTCGAACTTTCATGTCGAACGCATGGGCTTGAAAATTTTCTAACTTTCAAACTAAAGTGATCACTTTTAGCCACACCGTATTTCAATGATAGAAGACTGTCGAATTTATGTACGTTGCAGTTGTGTTTTTTAAACTATCTAATCTATAAATACTAGTATAATATAAAGCTGAAATCATTTTATGTTTGAAGGCAACGGTCTTGGATTTTCGCATTTACATATTCTATTTCTTGGAGATTGGACCGGAATAGGACGAGTGCAGGAGCTGTTCCGGGTAGTAAGAGATAGTCCGGGAGAGCTGATAGGGCATAAGAAGAAGATTTCTTGGAGATATGTTAATGCATTTTAAAATAACGTTACGAAACTTAGAGACATTATTTGTGAATTCATAACGAAGAAAAAACAAACGACGCGCAACGCCATACTTGTCACTGAGAGTTATGACCAAAAACTAGAGAGTCGATATATGCGCGTCTTTAATGCTACTATGGTTAGTTTATATTTACGATTAAAAATTTATTGAATCAGGTGATCCTTAGAGGCAGAACGATGTTTGCAGAATCAGCTAGTTTTACAATAAACAATTATTCCAATGTGATGACTTTAAAAATAATAGATAACACTAGTTGAGGGAGTTCAAATAATGAAACATGAGCGTTTGTTTTAAGCGTGTAATTACAAACAAGACAAATCCGCTCTTAATTGGGAAAGACATACAAAACAACAGCAAGTGAATTTATTGGTGGTCAGATAAGAATACTGAGCGCCGCGGCGTCTTATCCTCGCGTATCTTGTAAACGGATATCATTATCAGCCCCAAAACAACCGATGTCACGTTCCTTCCCTTAATTAAAACGCAAGTCTCCACAGCCCTATTGACAATATGGAGCGGCTAGTACAAACACACGGACTCCCTTATGATATTATGTAAATAGAGTCGGCGCCTCCTTCTGAGTTTGATTTCTTCGAGATTATAGTTTAAGCGATAACATTAATTAAGCATTATTTACTTTTACATAAACAACGCGCCCCGTAATATACTATCTATTTCAGAGCATTTCATTTTATTGGACAAAAATCTTCTCAAATAAGGTAAAGAAATTTTGTTAATATAACGTAGTAGGTACATATACAAAATAGATTGTTAAATTAACATAATTTTGAGAAAATTAAAATTTATATTGATTTGAAAGTTTAGCCTAGTGCTGAGGAGTTCTTTTACAATCATTTTTGAAAAATCGAAATAAAAAATGAAAAAAAAAATAACTTGTGATTTTAAAACGTTGTATTTCGGTTTGAAATTTTCTTCTTGATTTTTTACTTCAACCATTCCTTTAATCTTCAGCTATTGTAAAAATGTATTTTTACTTTCCTAAATGGAGTACCTACTTTGTTCACAATTTTCAATTTTAGGTCAAAAGGTGGAAAATTGTAAAACAAAACTCTAAAAAGTTAAATAACTCGAAAACCACTGGCATTTGACCCCTGGTTAATGGGAACAAAATTGTTGCAAATTTGCTCTAGTATAACCCCTTTCAAGGAATGTATTGAATTATTCACCTGAAAAACAGATTTGATGACATTTTTATTCCTCTCACATAATAAAGAAAACTATTAGGTACCTAATTATTATAATGTTATTAGATAACGTGTGTACCTGAAAAACAGAGAAACGACAGTTGTTTTTTATTTTTTTCACTCTGACTGTCTCAGTTTATGTAAGTAATTGTCTGACATAATATTGTTATTGTTATTGTGATGTATCTCAAGAAATGTATTATTGTTGTTGCTTTTTCTGTTGCTCCTATTTTTGCTGCTGTTGTTGTTGTCATCTTGTGCAATTTTTATATCTGCTTATTATTATTCTTATTTTTGTAAAAGGCCGTATATTGTGAAATAAATAAATATGAAAAGTTAATTATTTTTTCTAATGTTCTCCGCATTTATCTTTTTTTTTCTATGGTAAGAAGCTTCTCCTGACAATAACAACAACCGTTGTTATCGAAAGATTCGTTTCTGTTTATAAATGTACAAAAAGTCATTTTATTATTTGCAGATAGTTTAAAAAAAATCTGACGAATCGAGCAGAAATGAAAACAAGTTCTAGGTACATATATTTCAAAAAGTCACGTGTCAAATCCGGATGAAAACGGTAATTTCGAGACCGGAAAGATTAAAACAAATGCATTATACGCTGTATTATTTATTTAGGTATGTACCTTGAACAATATTATTTTGATAGGTTATCCGATTATTTGATAAAATAATAACAAGTTGTTTTGTAATTCAGAAAAGAAAATATTCAATTGTAATGATGACATAATTGAGATAGTCCGTAAACAATACGATTGATAAAATAATATACTCAATGAGTAATTGTTTGTGACAAACTAAGGAAGAGCATCACAACGATACATAGTGATAAAAGGGTTTTGCGAGAATATTCCAACACTCATTAGGGTGACATTCTGCACAACAAGCAGACGGTTCGGGTGGTTTGTTATATTATATTAATTAAATAATTAATGTAATAATTTGTTCCGTCTGTTAATTACTTAGTAAATGTCACCATCTCGTCTAGATAATTCATACCTCTTTGTCTGTAGTTGTTTGTTTCTGACTTTGAAAACAATTTAGAAGTTTTTTTTTTCTGTTTCCACGTCGACCTTTTCGGTGTTACGTGAAGAACAACTCATTCCTAAGATACAATAAGTATTTACAATTCAGTAGAATTTTTATTAACCTTTACTGATGGAAGGCTATAGTAGTGCGTATTAAGTTAAGCTGCATTTTCTAAATTACACAGATATTTATAGAAAAGAGTGGAAGTCCGTTCACACTGCCTATGTATATTTTACCCATTACACGGAAATGGTGTGTATATTTTACCCATTACACGGAAATGGTGTAATGGGTAAAATATACATAGGTAATCAGTTGACATATACTATATATAAAAAAGAGTCGGGTTTGTTCCAACACTTATAACTGGAGAACGGCTGGACCGATTTTCATGGTTTTTGATTTGTTGTATTCGTCTTCCGAGTAAATTTTTCACGTGGAATAAGACACTTATAAAATTGTGTCAAGCAGGGATTGAATGCTTGATTTCTTCTCCCAAAGCACTTAACAAAAACTGATGAATGCCAAAAAAAAATCTTTTACATATTTTGAAATAAAACAAAAGGCACCTAAAGCAATTGTTAACTTTAATGACTCTACTAATATGTAACAACTAATGACTCTAACAATACATTACCGATGTTAGATTTTTAAATGGAACAAACCACTACGGGCTTACGACAGTCTTCTACTGTCATTTCGAAGGTTGGCTTAGTGTGATCACTTTACGTTAATAACGTTCGCCATTAGGTGGTAATGTATAAGTCTCCGAAACTCCTAATCATGAGAATTATCGACATGTTCAACATGTCGAAAGCAGATATATAATATGTAATTAATGACATATAGAGATAAAAGTTGGAAATTATTGAGAACAAGATAGCACCCAAATTGTCATGTCATGTATTTGGCGCCAGGATATGAATAATATATCGATTTTTGTTAATGTCTAATCTTTATTACCTATTGGCTTTGTTGGTGCACAACGTTCTAATTATGTCTAGATTCTTGTGACCATTTTTCAGGACTAGATCTTAACGAATATGTAACAACTAATGACCACTGCGGGCTTACGACCGTCTTCTACTGTTATTTCGAAGGCTGGTTTAGCTAGCTTAACCCTAACTAACAAAAAACCTTTAAATTTATGAGCAAAGTATCCTTCAGTATTTTTGTTGTCTCGCACCCTTATAAAGAAAATCTAGTCGGGACTTATGGAAGTAGATAACCTATTTTTATATTGTATTACCTAATTAATTTATAATTCAAATAGTAATTCGATAGAGGGTTGCAAAGTACAACCATACATGAAGGAGAGTTTCGATTTTGTCATTTATTATAAATAATTTTCATATTTGCGTCGGGCAAGAAACGAGACGTCTTTGTAGGGAAAATAAGACATAATTTAGGTTTATTATGTGTATTGTGTATTAGCAAAATTTAATTACAGAGTTGAGCGAGAAGTTTTGGTTCGAAAAAGGTCGGGTGAGGGGTAAATAAGAGCTTGTCGCATAGAGATGCTGGGTGGTGGTTTCTTGAAGAAGGGCCAATAATTTGGGGTTGAATACAAACAGTTCGCTTTTATCGTTCTATTCACTATTATGTATACATTTTCCATAAACAAACAGTAAAACATTTCTATGATTTCGTTAATCAACTTTCTTTAAATACCTCATAGGTTTGGGATCATGAACTGAACCATAAATTCTGAGGAAAAAAAACGCAAGATTTGCAATGCCACAACGTAACAATTTTTGCGGTTTTCGGTGTTTTACCAAAACGTTTTGAATGTTCAGAAACTAAGATCAACGCAGGATACTTTCGCTCCTGAAAAAAGTGGTTGATTGACGATAGTTATGCGGCTCGTAAAAGAAAATGAAAGTGCAAACTGACTTAAGAGGACCTGAAAAAGAAGACTGTTGTTTGGGACTAACTAAGAAATGAAAAAAAGCAAACGAAAATTGTCTATCACTCTTATCTAGATATAACAATCGCAAAGAAAAACCGTTGAGGATTATTGTATTTTCTCAAAGAAGATTTGTTTGGTGGTATATTATCACATAACAGCACAGAGCATCCTGTGTACGATGCGCCGCCCTTACATGATAAGATATAGTAATAAAGCAAAACAGATTATTGTATTTGCTGCCTATAAATAGATAAATTATTACTAGGCGCGTTGACACGCTTGTATATATAAATCAAAATTTTCATTAGGTATATACTTATCCATTTTTTTCAACGGAATTTGAAACTCTTCCTGGATCTCATTCTTAATTTTTACCTTGTTGAGAACTTCTTACGATTGGAAATTTCCGGCAAATCTATTCGCTTTATGCCGTCGAATTGATCTGCTCCACTTTGTGACGTTTTAAAGACTCTACGCCCTTGTCCTCCAGTTGGTCTACTTACTTGTCATATTTTTCAGCACTTTTCTTCATAAGTAGATAGTTAAATTTCTAGTCAAATCATCGATCATTGTGTACCTATTTTCATTATTATCAATGAATAGAAAGGACAAGTACCTACTCTGATTATTATTTATAGTATTGTAATAGTTCTAGGAATCAATGTATGAGATCAATATGTCCGATGAGGTCGTTAAATTATTTGTGAATGATAATATAAATTATTATGAAGTCGTTATACAATATTGTGCTAGAAGAGGTCATCCGTCGACGGGTGACAGACTTCGTTGCCGGTATTCATAATTTTAAAAAATTACAGTGAACAGTATTTCTGTCAACCTTTACATAGTCAGGAGGATTATTATTACATCTAACTAAGGATTTCAGATTCTATAGTAAAGATTTTACCTACTTATATACAGGCTAAGTCTTCACAAAAAATCTCAGACTATCGGTGAAAGTCACTGTAGCAATAAGCAATAATACTTAATTGTTATTTTTTTTATAAAATTAAACAACAAAAGCGACATCGCACCAAAATTCGTGTTTCTTTTGTTTAATACTGCGTTACAGAGCTAATGATCTGGGCTATTGTGTATATATTACATATATATTATAAGATACCTATTCCATAAAAATGATTTTTGACATTTTGTTTGGCTTCTAGTTTCAGTCGAATGGGCAGATGATTATTCCTAATGTGTCGGGGCTATCACGCGTTGATAAAGACAACAAAATAAAAATAGTAACGAAAATCATTCGGAGCCGACGATGTTGTTCACGTTCACAGATGAGTGACACAAAATGGAGTTTTTAGAAATTTGTCACTTTAAATGATACGCGTCTGCGGAGGGCGTTACGGAGATAATGGTTTTATGTCAGTAGCCGGATCTAGGGGAAAAAATAAACATCTTCATGGGAATGATGATAGCATTTAGTTTCTTGGTACTTACTGGGACGGAGATGATATATTGCCGACTCATAGGGCGCTACGCGGGCACCGATATGTAAACATCATAACAAATAATAATAATATAGCCAATTTGCAAGTCGGCTTCTTCATACCTCTGTCTACTTCTGAAAATCATTATGATTCGAATTACTACCAACGATTCACGAATATTCAATCAGGACATCTGATTTCTTTTCATTATCCATCTTCAATCTTATAGGCAAAGTGAAACAAATTATACTCGGCTAGATATGAGACATGGGTTTCCTTCTGGCACCAGCTTTCTATCTTTAGTAATAGGCAGTAACCAATTCATTACCAACCAATTTTTTTTATTTATTCAAACAAAATTCTCCAGTCAGCTCTAGGCTGGTATAAGGAGAACAAAATAATCAGGTATAATAAATTGTCAAAATTTCCACAAAAAAAGAAAAAAAACATTTAAAAAAAAATACACAAAACAGTTAACTAAAGTCTGAAGTTAACAATAATAACGTAGAAAATATAGATTCAATATAAATAAAAAGTATACATTGGTAGATGCATTAAATAAGCACATACATAATTACACAAACAATGCAAATCATGCAACGAATTGGGTCGAAAACGAATCCAAAATATTGAAATCAAAAACAGCAAAAAAAAACCTAGGTCTTCTTTTTAAAATTTCGGGGTTTCAATTCCCGGTCGGGAAAGAAATTATCTATGTGTTTATTCAAACATTAAGTTATAATACATTGAAAATATCGTTATTATTGTAAATACGATATTAGGTATATTATTTAAATAACAAATCACAAACAAACATCATATTATTATTCATTCTATTTCCAATATTAATAATAAGAAATATCATGAATGAATCCGAGAGTGTGTGTTGAGTGTATACTGTAACATCAACGTAATGTTTCAATATATGAATTAATATATGTATAGATACTGTATTGTGTTTGAAGCAGATAAGACATCCAATACGCTCGTATGAAAACACAAAAGTCTGATAACATTGTACGGTGTCGTTTCAATAAAAATAAACTATTTCGGAGGTTTAACTTTTGACCCTAACATCCGGTATGCCGCTCACATTAACGATAAAACATCATACTGAAGTATGTAGTAAACATTAACACCGTATCGATGTACGGCTCAGCACGTCTTGAAAATGTTCATAGTGATTCGGTCATTTGAAATTCGATTGTAAATAATTAACTACCCGTTCACACTTGTAGTATGGCGGGTCCGAATTCTATTCTGGTGCTATGGTGGCAGAACATTAATTTTGTTGAGCTGTTCACCCGGTGCCCGACATAGTGGGAACAGGCAGTAACTGTGAAACATTCGTTCGAAATTCAAATTTCCTTCAGCAGGTATCCAATGATAAAAAACTGAACAGACAAAGTTTAAAGACGAACTAAAATTAACATTTATAAATCTATACATAGGTACCTAATCATAAATACCTGCAAATGGAAAATATTCGCATTATACCTATAGATCTCCCTCTTTCTCTCTTGTATAAATTCGTATGAAGTTTACCAAAATGAAAGTTATGGTCGGAATAACTAGTGTTAACCACCACTAACGCCTAACGTCCAAAATGAGTTATCGAGATAACATTTCTACAATATAAATACACATCTCAACTCAACTTCTCCTCTATTATCCTTCTTCTACCCTAAATTTCCTCAACTCAGTCTTGAAAACTACTTACAAAGTTCACGAATCTGTTTGGACCCTATAACAATATTATTTATTGTTTATTATTTATATATCTCGGTCCGTCTTGTCGGTGCGTTTTGGGTAAGTACATATATGTACATAGTAGCCGCTAGTTTGCATATTATCAACAAAACTTAGTTTCAAACACCGACATACGCCATTTAGGTAGGTACGCAGTTTTCTGATTGTTTTCAATCATAAATGTCTTTTGTTTTCCAACAGAAATTTTGATAAAATTCAACGCTTTTAGAAGACTAAGGGTATATAATCTTTCTTTCTTGTTTATAGTTTTATGTAGGAATTTTTTTATTGACATCAACTACATGTCAGAAGAAAAAATAGAAGAACTTATTATATTCGAAGATCTGATAACGTGAGAAAATTGGTTTAAATGAACTCATTATTAATCTCTTCTTCTTTTATGAGGCCTATTGGTCTATTCTATGGAGGCTACTCTTGTGAAGGCAATCCCAATTGCCTTACGAGTACCGTGAGGCTGGTTCTGCAGAGCGATATAAGGGAGTCTGGTAGTGTTCATTCTCTGGACATGGCTACACCATTCCCTTCCTCGCTGTCTGCTCCATCTTACTGCGTCAATAGCTCCAAATATATATCGAGCATTCTGGTGTTCCTCACTCGGTCAATATTTTTTAACAAGTATTCGCATATATTGAATGAATTACTGCCAGGAGGGAACCAGCTCGTTCGGAAACAATTGGGGGATGCATTTTAGGCAAAAGAATCATAGCAGAGTGCATCTGTGAAGTTACATTTAGTCACAGGCAGAACTTCCTAAACATGGATTTGAAGGATCCTCAGCAATGATAAGTGAGGTGTAGGAGTTACACCCGAAATCAGCTCATGTATGTTGATTCCCGATATCTGTTAGCCGTGTAGACAGTGCATTTTCTTCGCAACTATGTATCCGTATATTAAGTGTTTGATAACACGTCGTAATTTATGCCATAAATTATGACTGCCTGCACAAAAATAGTCCAATAATAGGTAATTGTTGTTGGTTTATCCACGAAATCACGAAAAACCAAGTTAACGTAGATACCTCTGTTTATTGTTTGTATACGGCATAGTATGTTGACAATGATGGCAGCGATATCAATCGAACATACCTCGACACATCTACGAAACGTTTCAATCAAATTTATTGGTTTTCGAAAACCGGTCCCATTCTATCCGTCGATATTATAGACTGATGCGAATGAACTTGATTTTATTGGAACCTCTGGAATGTTACATTACGATTTTATCACACACAAACACAGACACAAGTGGTGCTATTAGAATGCGTAGGTAAACATCAAACGTTCTGATTTCCAATTATTAATGCGTACATACCAAGAAGTAATTCCATGCATGAAGGTATACCGCGACATCGATAGGTGTCTATTCCAAAAGCAATCTAATAATGTAAACAACTTATTTGTGTAGACACTAATATAAACCAATACAAATATTTAGGACATAATTAGATTGCGAATGGAAAAGAGATGTAGATTGTAGGTACACCTTGATATCGATAACATTAAACAAATAATTATTTCGACGCTAATTTTCTAGATCACTTACAACTTATACAAGTTGAACTTGTTCTAAATTTCACATTCTTAACATTCCGAATATGAAATTTCATGATTTTTTAGGGGTCACGATTCCACTTCTTCTGACGTGCCTAATTGACAGTTCTGAAAAGCTCTTTCACAATTCCCAGTCTTCTGATATTCCTCAAGAAATTAGTATTCTTCCAAGACCTCGTCGATCTTCAGTTTTTCTAATAATGATAACATAAATTTGAATAAATAAACACTAATTTTGATCCTTTTTTACTATAGGATGCAGAAAGATGAAAAAAGGGAGTAAACTATCACAACTTAGAAATGTGTAAGTGTCATGAATACTTACCCACTCTCATATGCAAAAAATAGCCTGTTGGAAAATTTGAAAAAAAAAAACAATAAAAAAAAATGTTGCCTTAGAATAAACAGTTCAAATGTTTACACGCTGATTACCATCAGCACAGTGTGTCGGCAACTGTCCTACAGTACCACCACGCATATTATTATATCATTGGAATAAAATTAAAACGATTAATAATAATGAACAGGAAACGAGAAGAATATTCGAAGAAAAAAAATGTCCATTCTAAAGAGCTTGTTAGCACAGATGTCTCGCTGGACCTAAGGATCTCAAGGGAACGCGTCATCGCTTCCTGTGAACCAGACCAGACGCCACCTACAAGCGATATCATAATATCTGTCTTTATGGTATTATAATATTATTGTGGCGGTTTGTTGGCGGTAGACGCCTACAGACTGACTTTGTACGAAATCCAGCGCAAACCACATACCTACGGTACTCGTATAGAAGCGGGAACATTATAACATATACCCACTATTCAAGTTCAATAGACCCATTCATTCCGGCTAATTCTCATACGCCAGGGCCCGAATAAATTATCCCCTTCTTATAATACTATAGAATACCTACATGGAAATAATCATTCTAGTTCTTCTTCTATTCTAGCACTCTCTACAATGCTAGATTAAGGATTTCCTTTTTCACCTTTTGCAACTCAAATTGAGTTGTCACCTCATTTCTCCACGCTCTCTCAGTCGCCAATCAACAATTTTTGGAACTCCATTCACGGTGATTATGCGCAGTTTTGCCCTTATTTTCCATCTTTATTCCTCGTTGACTATTTTCTCTAAAAGGAACTAGGACTGACATCGTTTCAGAGAATTTCAAGCATTTGAGAAAGCTGAGAAAATACTTAGCGCTGTTGAGTATTATACTCATTAGGTATTAGATTAGAAGGTTAAGGGTTTCAAGAAATGTTGTAGGGGGATTTATCTATTTATTTTATTATTTTTATCAAGTTACAATTTCATTTTTTTTTTTTTATTTATTTAAAGAATAATAATAGTACAATTTTATAAAGATATATTACCATACAATGATTACTTAATGCTATTTGTATAATATTATATTTACTGCTCCGTTGTAAGCATAATAACTTGTGTATTAAAACGTAGATTTATTTGTTTATTTTTTGCAATTTGCGCCAAATTTTCTTTGTCTTGTCTTGATATTTGTAGTAGGTACTCTTCAGGGTATTTCTGCTCTCATTTTTCTTTTCCAATCATAATAATATCGTTTGTCAGGTAAATTCACTCATCAGAATCTTTAGTCATTTTGCTTCCTTCCTGTAGCCCGTATTAGTCCACTACAGGACATAATAATATGTCCTCTCCAGCCTCTTTCACGTCTTCCGATCCTGTGCAACTTACATCCACTGCGAGCCAACTGTTCTTACTTACGATGTCGTACGTTTATTGTAGCTGATTGAAATTCTTGTCATTAGTATTTTGCTTTTAAGAAATTATTAAGTACCTACATTATATGCATATTTTTGTGTATCTATTTCGAAGTTTTCTATTACATTATCCTTATTGAGGATATGAATTTCGCATTATCATTCCGAGTTGCAGTGAGTTTGTCGTAGTGGTTCGCACACGATTAGATACGCGGAGCATATGAGTGTTTGTGTCCCGAGATTATGCAAGTCACACCAGAAAACAAACAAAATAATGATATTATTATGAACAAAGCAAGTGAGCGATTGTTTATCATTCTTATCTCGCACACTCGGGCGGGCTGAGGACTACGATGCTTCTCATTCTTTTTTATTCTTCTCATTAAACCATTCTTTATCCGCAAACAGTTTTGTGTATTTTGGAATTATTAACTTTATTAATGTTCATGCATATACGACTCAGTAAACTGACGTGCCATTTATAATGCTGATACGTGCATTGTCTTTCCTGTCAAGAATTGAATATTATATCTATATTAATTTTAAACGAAAATTTTCGAATTAAAAATAGGGTAAATAATAGTTATAAAAGAAAATATAGTGATCTTACACGAACTTTAAAACAACATACAACTTGTTTTGGTAGTCGACCCTCGTAAGGAACATTATTACTTACCCTTTTATAGTGTATCTTTAAATTTAATAGTTTATAATAGGTATCTTATAATATGAATTAAAGTCGGGTTAGTGCAAACACTTATAACTCGAGATCGGCTGAACGGAATCTTCCGATGTTTGATTTATTGGATTCTTCTCCGCTCCGGATAACAGAATAACTAATAAAAAGTGGAAAATTGACAAGAAATAATATAAAATATAATATTAAAGTTAGTATGGAACAGATTTCCTGCGATGCGATCGCCATCTTTGAAAAAATCTATAACAAAATTATTGATTACTGCACCTGATGGTAGTTCCCTCTCATTCTTGCATACGTAATTGCCGCTCTTATAGTAGCCCATCCCACTTACTCCACCGTTTCGAGCATTTTAGAAAATTTTCTTACAAAGTCAACAAAATTGTCGGGCATTTTCAAATGTGGACACGCAATATCGGTAAGTAGGTACTTCATAGACGAAGTAGAACGTGTGTGCGCGCATATATTTGAATACGAATGAAATATTGATGTTTTAGAAATATTTTAATGTTAGGTATTATTTTATTAGTTGATTAACTCAATAGAATAAATAATGTATTTTTGTTTCAAGGCGCACATATGAACACGCCGCCTCTGCCTAGGACCACAGGACAACGTCTGTCGGGAAAGCTAGTTTTAAATATATCCTTAAGCCATCCAATTCACGATCACTCTAAAGTCTAAATGGATGTCATCCATTGTCATAGATGTGAAACCTGAGTTTTTTTTTCAATCATTAATCAGAAATTTCACTCCGTGAATACATATATTTTTCTATTATTAAGGATAATGACAAAGTTAGACAAATTTTGGACCAAGTTTTTAGGACTGTCAATCAAAATACATGACGTTGCTACTTGGACCACAACCACTCAAGTTTCTCCATTGAAGATGCGTTTGGAGTGATGGACGAATGGCTTGACGCGAATGAATTTGGAATTGATGGATATCCGATTCACCCTATCACTCCACATCGTTCATTTGGTTTTCCTCACTCACGGTCAGTTTTTGGAGTGACATCGCGTCATTTGGAAGGATGGAGTGAAAGGGAATGCGGAGCCTTAAAACGACTCAGTCTAATTCCAACATAAAAATAAACATTATTATATAGTGACATATTTTACCGTGTTAAACAATCGCTTTATCCTATGCTTTATTTGCTATTTAAGTCTTCTTTTTCTTATGGTCGCTCACAATCTGACCTCCAGAGACCGAAGCCATTGGATCGCGTCATCCGTCAGTGCGTGCAAGTCCTTCTTTAAATGCGTTTGTGTAATCCCACATGCGCATGCTGATGAGTCCATCCATCCCCATTTATGTAAGTTGGAAGCGGTGCAGCCTAAATCACATCTTATTTGGTTAACTCTAAACCATATATTTCTGGGTTGCGTTGAGCCAGGCAGTTCTTTTGTCGGGTCAGCTACGAGGTTCTGGTTCCTTACTGACGATGCGGTCCATACTTGTCTCCATTTGTCTTCGATCGAGTAATCCGTAGTTGTACCGGCAGCTAACCAGTACGGGTTTCGGGATTTCAGACGGCATGGAGGCGGATTATCTACATCAAGATATTTAAGTAGATAGGGATAGGATAGTGAGTTTAACACCAATACAAATCACATATTATCTTGTTTTGATCTTGTCATAATTATTGTACAAAACAAAACGATCGAGAAAATTCATTCCAAAGTTGTTTTGCAACAGATTGACAAGGTGAAAAGGTACATCGAATGGCTTATTCGATTATAATAATGTATTTGGATGATGAATGTACTTATGTAGATTGTATCTATTGTTTTCATCATTGAGTAAATTACAATATTAATTTACTTCAGACTGGATCCAATAATTATAACGATTAAATACTACTTATTGCTATGATTTTCAATCTGTTTTGATGCGTACAGAAAATTCGAGTACCTAATTATTGGTCACCGAGTAAACAGATTATCTAATTAAACATCAAATCAAACATAAATGTCGTAATTATTCTAATTGTTGGAAATACGGTTCAGCTCCCGATGAAGAGAGATTATTGACGGGATCAAGAAAAACAATTTACGTAACACTAACTGAAAATGGGGAATTTAAATACATTTTAGAAGAAAAAATACAGCCAAGAGAAGAACTACAGACGTCATTCAAAGCATTATAAACATTAGAGCAAATCATCCGGACATTGACGGCTATTCTGAAATGAAAAACAGACGATTGAGTTGCGTCGTATCCAATTTTTTTTTTGAGACTTTTGACATTTCTGTATTCTGAAAATATTTTATCCAATACGTATTAGTTACGTAACTACTGGCAACCGATTAAGTTCTAAGCAAGAGTTTCTTGCGTTGAGTTGGAACGTGAATTTGAGAATACCAGTCATTGTATTGGTAGATCGAAGGAACGGAATAACCTATCTCATTGAACTCACCGTACCAACCAAATGATGAGAGTTTGAAAAAGCAAAGCAAGACAAAATTTACAAATGACTTGATCTTGCCCATGAAATCTAAGAAATATGGGGTATACCTACCGCCGTAATAGTTCCTACAGTGATTTCACGATTTGTGTTATCCCAAAAATCTTTAAATAGAAACTAGGCACCGTTGAGGTCTCGCATTATGTCATTAATAAGAGAAAAATAAAAGGTTCAGGTTGTAGGGGGACCTCCGTTGGATCGGCATTCGTTATAAAACGAGATTTAATAAACAATGACACGGACAAATTGAGCCTCTCAGAAAGAGATTTTGGGACACAGAATCACACGCGATCGGGGACATTTGTTGGTGGGTAGCTATATGTATGTATAATATATCCCACCCGCCCAAGTTCTTAAATAGAACAATAACCCCATTGGAAAATCCCCGCCACAATAAACAGATTAAAACAAATATATTATACAATGTTGTGTTCACATCGCCACACTTGGTACAGCAAAGTGCCCTGCTCTCTCCCTACCCTACCTTCGTCTCCTCCTTCCTTCTCGGATCCTTTCCCGCCTACTCCGCCCAGCTCGAGCTGAGTGAAGAGAGTTAACGTACTCGAGAACACAGCACACAATATTATAATAGTGACATTAATACACAACCAATAATAAGAAGATAATGTTATGGGGCCACTTATTATGTGACTCATACGGCGTCGATACTAATAAGAGCCTTACAACATATTATTTCGACATATTGTGCAATCCTTTTTTCCGATTTGTTCGTTCCTTACTTTGAAAGAAGATCAAGTTCCCTTATAAAATCCATCTAGAACACTATAGTATCTAATGAAAAGAGTATTACAATAATAGGAAGAAATCGTGGTTTGAGTACCTAATGTTGACTACGAGAAGAGGTCGGTTGATAAAGGAGTACCTAAGAGGACCATATGGCTGAAAAAAATGTTCGGAGTACCGAGCGAAATATTCCGATCAGATTTGAGTACCTAGTCAAATCTGCGAGATGTTCAAAATAAACAATCATCGCCTACCCCCGAAAGGCGCATGGCTGTAAAATGTAGATACCTATAATTTTATTTTTTTTGATAACTATAACGCTTGATAATAATATCTATAACGCTTCTAAAGACAGTTATGTTTGGTAAGGGATAGATGGTAACGTTGCCGAGTCTCAGGGGACTGACTGGTGAAAAGATGCGGCTCGCTGGTGGGACCAGAGTATCACAACTCAGAATGCGACAAGGTCTGCTTGATTTTAAAATTAGACTCCACAGCCAATCTTAGTAGCACAGAAAACGACCAGCGTCGTTCTTTATATTTGTGCATCCGAACTCTGCATGAAAGGGTAATCGACTAAAATATAAGGCTAAATGGTTTTGATTAGGACATATTGTGGTTCTATATTGTGCAGTTAAAATATTCTCTCTATGACCCTGATAGGAAAAACACTGTTCTCATTGACCGTCATTCGTCGTCGTCATGTTTCAGCCATGTCCATCTCTTGCGTTGATACTAGGGAATCTTTTATCTGAGACACTTAGTTTCAAAGGCAGAGAGATTTTTGTCCCCGGATCAGGCGCCAGAACTCTCACCCATACATCTCAACAATAGAAACGAATAATATTTTAGCAAAGAAAAATAATATAAAAGGGCAATTCTTCTTTATAGAGACAAGTTTAATTACCGGATGTCTGTTATTCGCTATTGGTCATTTGGTATTCCGCAAAGGTTGTGGCGACAATATTATTACTGTCATGTCCAGTGGAGTAGGTCCTATAGTGTTGGATGTGGCGAATGTCCATAATATTATAGCCACCGACTAATAGAAGCAGATGCCACGCGAATTCATTAGGGAGATGCCAACGTTCTTTGGAATTTTGACCTTCGATACATAATCGATAATATACCTAACAAGTAACAATACCACTTCAACGCGCTTGTGTTGGTGCTAAATTAACGTAGCTACACCTATTGGTCATTTGGTATTCCGCAAAGGTTGTGGCGACAATATTATTACTGTCATGTCCAGTGGAGTAGGTCCTATAGTGTTGGATGTGGCGAATGTCCATAATATTATAGCCACCGACTAATAGAAGCAGATGCCACGCGAATTCATTAGGGAGATGCCAACGTTCTTTGGAATTTTGACCTTCGATACATAATCGATAATATACCTAACAAGTAACAATACCACTTCAACGCGCTTGTGTTGGTGCTAAATTAACGTAGCTACACCTATTGGTCATTTGGTATTCCGCAAAGGTTGTGGCGACAATATTATTACTGTCATGTCCAGTGGAGTAGGTCCTATAGTGTTGGATGTGGCGAATGTCCATAATATTATAGCCACCGACTAATAGAAGCAGATGCCACGCGAATTCATTAGGGAGATGCCAACGTTCTTTGGAATTTTGACCTTCGATACATAATCGATAATATACCTAACAAGTAACAATACCACTTCAACGCGCTTGTGTTGGTGCTAAATTAACGTAGCTACACCTATTGGTTTTAGACGAGTGTGGGTCTTTGTATCTAAATTTGTGAATTTATAATATGTATACACTGTCATATTTTGTTCAAATTGTGTTTACGTAAGCTAGAAATAAATTTAATGGCGCACGTGCAAAAATAATCGTGTGAACAACCTTTTTTTTAAATACATTATTCAAATTAGAACTCGTAAGTCGTAAATAGTTTTTTTATTAGAAATATTACGCAGTTTTGTGAAAAAGAGTTTTACATTATCTTTTTAAAAGTAGGTATTTGAATTGAAGTATTTACTTACTTTATGTGTCCAGTCTAAGCTTTACCAATCCAGTAAGCCGCAAAATAAAATATTGTTTTGTCATTTGCTAATAATATCGTATCTTCATCCGTCTAGCAGTGGAGAAGAAAGGCGTCATTCTGGATTACGGATTAATGGAGGCTATCCCTATCTAATCTCAAGGTTTTCCCACATCTCGAGTCACTCATCCTCACTCAATTTATAGTAGACCACAGTTGGTATGAAGGAGTTCGCCCAGTTGGACTTCCTCTCTTAGGTCAATATGTGAGGCCTTTCCAAAGTCCTGGTGCCACAGTTTTCTATTCATTGCTGTGACGTCCGAACTGGAAAAGTCACTTTGATAAGACTGGCGATAACGCGCGGCAGAGAGATGTTTAGTGATGTTGTGAGATGTTGGTAATAAGGGAAATAGATTGGACAAATCAGAAAGACGATGGTTATTTATATAGGTATTAAAATCTGGCGGAAAAAAAAAGTATGAAAGATTCTGCAAGACGGCTCAACTGAAGAAATGTTCATGTGATGGGAGAGAAAATCCTTATCGGGATTCATAACCTCCCAATTATCATATTCCTGTTTTCGGATATTGTATTTTAATTATTATACCACACATTGAGCACTGAATATCATAGGGGAAAATCCAATTAACCTCATTGTGAGACAGGGTAGGTACGTTTAAGCGGGAAATGTTACACCTATCTACCCTTAATCAAGCTTCTTGAAAAACCTTTACACCTAAGCATTATAACTTGATATGCCTCGTTGATAATATCGATGTGTACTTCTTTATAGTGTCGTTTAGGTCGCGATGAGATGAAATATGAGAGCGATGCATCTATACACAGCCTAACGTTGTTTGTGACATTTACTGGTGAGCAGGAATCATTTGGCCGTTGAACCGTCTGCCCTGTATTCGACATTGATGTTTTGCGTTCTTCAGCCAGTAGTCGTTCAAGTCGTACTTCTGAGAACCGTTGGTGTTTTTATTGTTGTCGGTATTGCGTATAGGCAACGCGACTTCTTTATGGCGAAATGGAATGTGCGCACACTTCTTCAGCGGTGGAGAACGATCTCTCCTATAAAAGTTGCATTTCTAAAATTCAAATTCAATCATCATCCGAATCGTTCAATGCTTCATTTAATAGCCAAGATTATGCGACATGATGGAAAAGGCCAAAGAGAATTGGATAGCAAGTCAGGATATAAAGAAGCATGCAAAATCACTGACAGCAGACTTCATAACATAGGTAACCAATAGTTCAGAAAAAAACTTGGCTTTAAACAGAAAAAAAAAACGGAAAATAAAAAGTACGATGAAATTAGAGAACATGTATCTATGGAGATTTTGTCTAGTTAAACATGAAACTCCACTACACATACTTTGTGCCTATGCCGACCAGGAATAAAACATTTGTTCGAATAAGAGAAACCATCACCCCCTGAAGATCCTGAAATTGATCCCCGGGAAAACCTGTAGTAATCACTCTGTTCAAAATGATCTAATAAGTTGACGTGAAGAAAGAAACAGGGGGTAAAGGAAAAAGAGAGGTTGAGTGTCTTAGATAACGTAATCGTTTTGCAAACTCTGATATTAGGAGTAACTAATAAGAGCAAACTTTTTTGCTATTATTGGTGCAAAAACCAATTATAATTAAGAATTTACATTGAATTATTCGGGTCAGAGATCCCAGTTAATACATAGACATTGATTCTTGCAATGAAGACCATCGTCAGATAATAATAATTATAAACTAAGGCATTGTCAAGCTCAAACTAGGAGAGTATAAAAACTGTTGAGCATAGCTCACCTACCATAAATGTTCATTTGAAATTATTACAAACAATCGCATTCCAATGGGGACTGGCACACAGTACGCACGGAGAGTATGTCGTAAGGAAACTTGAAGCATGCAACGGGTCGGGAGTGGCAGTGAATCATCATCTCTCTCTCTGGCCAGCGTCGTGCAATAAATTAATATCAATCTTGCGCTGGCCTGAAATAACATTTCCGCCAAGTTCCGTTGAACTGGCCGCGGGATATGGCGAAGGATTACGGCGGGCAGCGGCAAACTCCTTGCGATTACTGATGTAGCCAACATTCTTATGTTAACGTAGGTTTGTATACTCACAAATACCAATTGCAGAACATTACAATCAATCATAACAATGGCCGAGACTCGAGAGAGTAAATTCACACTGCATTAATTTTCAGATAATGTCTTATTTGAGTGAGGTATTTCAAAATAAAAATATACTTATTGTTGTTTCCACTTTTTTATCACTAAAAGTTCGGATATTCTTGAAGAAAAAATATACCTACAGTGGATTGTTTTAAAAAATAAAAAGGAATGCGATAGGCCGATTTAAATTCTGAAAAAAACTAGCTCATATTAAAAATCAGGCGGTACCAAACTGTTTGGAAATTGAACGAAGCTGACCTTCCGGGGATAAGATGACTGCAAGAAAACGTCGCATGAACTTGTGCACTGCGCCTGTGATTTTTTTCTGACACCCCCTGTCTTTTTCACCCACTTTTTCTGACACAAAGGAGAAAAGATAGATTGTAATTCTTCTACAAACGTCTGAGACATCTCTAAGATTTCGAAAAACTTGGAGAAGGTGAATGAAAGCCATATCGATTCCCGATGAAGAATTCCGAAATACCCGGTTTAATAGAACAATTAATAATTGTTTTATGTTTGTAATAGCAGTTAGATGTTATGTGTGAAGTCACATACGGGAATGATGACACAAATTAAATTAATAAGACACATTTATTATGGCGCCACCGTATACTAATCACAAGACTAGATACATAGATCATGAAATTATACCTAACATTTGTTATGTCATTGTTTTTAACAGATTTTCTACAATCTTCGAACAACAAATTGTTGACTATCACATCTCTGTATATAAAAATAATGGAGCTTGATCAACGCATCATGCACGCGTAAACTGCCGGTCCAATTTTGCAAATTCTTTTACTGTTTTGATTGCTGTTGTGCGGATCATCAAAGCAAGGTAGCTTCTTAGAATTTTTTAACTATTTAAGCTTTTCTATTTTTTTTTAAATTTTAATTAGCGTTTGAATGTTACTTTCTTTTTTTTTTTGATGAGATTGTCAGAGTGTGCGCTGTAAAACATCGTTTAAAACAGATGCATCGGTCGAAATTATACTGTTTAAATTAATATAATATAGTTTTTCATTATATAAATGTTAATTCAATATCAATAATTAAGACAGGGCAACATCTGTCGGGAAAGCTAGTATTAATTAATAACATGAAGCTTAACTAAAGTATTTACCTGAACCAGAAGCAAAACCTGACAAAATCAATTAGATCGACCCTTTAAAGTTTAATGGGCCAATTTGAGATTTCTTTTCGAAGCAACACTTGTATGTAGGAACCTCTGATAAAGTGTCACGTACTTCGTTGATTATTTATTTCCTGAATTGTAATAGCAAAAAGTATCCACTAAAAGACGAATAATATTTCCCATATTTGAATTGATTTTGTCATATTATATCGTATGTTAAATATTTCGTATGATGTTAACAGTGTTTCTACAAAAATACCGAGTTCCGGACGTACTGAACAATTATTATATACATCAGGATAAAGGATATAGATTAAATGGGATGGGTAAAAACTCCTGGAAAACACCTATATGAACTGGATTCACTGATAACTATGTGTACCTACTTATAGAAATGCTTTTTTATGAATTTAAAATTGAAATTAAGTCAATTCTATTTCTCAAAAATCTTAGGAATAATGGTGTAAATAATATTAACACTAATGTATGTATGTATGTATGCACTGAGAATGGTCTAAATGATATTGGTTCAAAATCCCGTCAAAGTGTACAGCATTCTGTTGTTGTGGACACTGGTAAACAGGTTGATTGACGACATTCTAGCTGGCTGTTGGTCTGTGGAGTGCAGAGTACGTTCCCATACACGAGCGGAGGCTGTTGATACAGTTTGTGTGGCCACTCCGTGTCAGAACTTTCAAAGTTCCCACGGTGAAATAATTAAACGGAACACATCGGCCCCGAGATGCCTAGGCCGCATCGCTACAACAAGACAAACACAATTTCGGAATACTCGTGTATAATATTATGAAGTAGACATTCGTATGAACTAAATCCTTGAGCCGGATCTTAAGTAAGTTGACCAACATCAAAATCGACATAATTTTCTATTATTCTTCTTTTATGAGGTCTATTATTGGCTTGTTCTATTGAAGCTGGTACTGCGAGGTGAAATTTCAGTTGTTTCTTCTCAATTCTTTTATAATATGGTCTTTCTCGGTGGTGGGCAGTACCGTGGGGCTGTCTGCAGACTGTAGATCAAAATAATATAAGGGAGTCTGTTATTTATTTGCTATCTGCTCCATGTGACTATACATATCATCATCCTCACAGATATTTATTTACATTTTACGAATTTATTGAATTAATACTAATAAAATTAAATTAATAATATTTTGGCATGCCAACACCAAAAATACTTCAGGAAACAAGTTTCACCAATTCTGATTTTAGATTCTTTTTTTATAATTGGGTTTTCATTAAATTTATATGCCTAACAGTATTTTTCCACTTAAAAATGTTAGGTATAATCAAAACAAACAAAATTTTGTGATACACAGAACTATTTAAAAGACTATCTTTTTTTTATTTTGTCTTATATTTTGTCCCATATTTTTTGACATTTCGAAAATTATTTCCATGATACCGAAATACTGCATTAAACAAACAAGTATGAGAATGTTGAAGTGTCCCTTATGTACCTATACATTTTCATTAATAGTAAGTATAAAAAAAAGAACGGAATTGACAAAAAAAAAAACATAACAAAAATGGATGGAATACACGTGTCGTTTTACCCACAACTTACCTACTGGTTAAAACATTATCTTCTAGTTAACCTGAAAAAGGAAAATACAATAGCTTTGTTATATTTAATTAACGAGAAAATAATCCACAAACATGCAGGATACTGAAAAATTAACAAGTGAACAAGCCGTTAGTTCTGTAACATCCGCAATACTCATTAGTGAGAAAAAGAGACTGTTAAAAATAAAAAATCACGTCATAACTCCAGGAAGAAAACCTTACATAAATAGTCGATAATAATTAACATGGAATTAATGGCAGAAATCAGAATATACTAAGGTTTGCATGGGTTTTGTTTTTCATCTAATGAATCTATATACCTGCATAGGATGAGGCTAATTAAACTACTTGTTTTGTTTTTGCTGTTACGCTTCGTAACATGGTCATGCAACTGCCTCTTCCGTAAAGCATCATGCAAAACCTCTTATAAGATGCAAATATGTCATTGCAACTTTTTATATCCAGCTCTAATGAAATACAGTGGTGTTTGTAATTGCCGCGTTCTTTTCTTATAGTAATTCGAAACCAAAAAGTTGGAGAACATCATTTCCAACTGCTATCAGTCTTAGGGGCATTAATCTGGTAGATGGAAACCATTATCAGAAGTTTGGAGACAGATAAGATACATCAGATCGAAACAGATTTGGTATGTAACTTTGTTTCAGGATCTTTCCGAATGGACTTTGTATTTCGTCGTTGAGAAAGTATACCACTAAGAGTGCTACAAAATATTATGTGAAAACTTTTAATCAGAAATGAAATCTATTGTTTATATTCGAATTACCTATATATTTTGAAATCTAACAACATATTATTTTTTTCATTAGTTTAATAAACTCGTATGAGAGATTGATAGGTAAGGTAAGGACTAGTAGAGCTGACCCCACGTAAATGGGATAAAGGCTAGGGCAATGAAGAAGAAGAACTTTAAATAATTATTTTTTTCAAAGATATGAAAGCACACTAGCTGATAAAATATTATTAAAATGAATTTTTGCACCTAGATAATTCAAAATAAATTATTAACTATGGTGCCTGAATAAGGAAATGTATCTCTCAAAAATATCGTAGATCTAGGTAGATAGACAAAATATCCAGAAGATTCTTAGTAAGTATAGGTACCATGAAATTAATTCTTCGAATCAAAATGATTTTTAGAAAATATATAAATTTTCCCAAACACAGACCGCCTCAAAAAATGATTACCATACTCACAATAATAAAATATTGGTTATTACGGACGCTCTGTGTCTAGCACTTATATAGATGGGCATGCAGGCAGGTCTATGTAGCAGAGCATAGTGCGGCGTAGAGCCTACAACAGTCAGTCATCCATGGGGGTGTTTACCTTGAACAGGAGCATCGAACTCTCTTCACATCACACGATTCCCGCGCAAAAGTTCGGTTCATGCTCTCGGGCCATGCGGGGACCACGTTGTTGTATTATTATTTTGATAGTAACGTTCGAGAGTACTTGGGCACACAACTCACTCAGTCAACGATCTAACGCACACACACAGTACACACACATGCACAGCAGTTCGATGGGAATGAGTGGAAATGAAAGAGATGGGCTGAGTTCGTAGTACGACGATGGTGAATACACACAAACCTACGCACACCATGCTCATTAGCTTTTTGCCTTTAATCCCATGCTTGTGTATGGGAGTGCGAGGTAGATTACCGATGCACCTATGAGAAATAAAAACAATGAATCTTCTTGTGCCGCTTTTGTTGTGGGTAGGTACGATTTAGTGGTTCTATCGTATACAAGTTGTATTATTATTTTTGGTTCAAGATGGCACATGGCACAATACTGGCTTTGATTTAGACATCAAGGAGATTAAACACAGCATTCAGCATACTCTTTAACAAATTAATTACAATACGAAAAAGAAGATCATTGCCACCCGACGCTTTCATTATCACAAATCAATATTTGCAAGTAAAATAAATTTATCAATCAATACCCCCCCCCTCTATTTAAACCCATCTCTAACAGGGATCTTGCAAACGTCAATGATCGAAAAAAACGTCGACAGTTGCCAAGAGCATCCTTGATATTGAAGATAGATAGAACACTTTAAATTTTAAACATTAACTAAATAAATTCCTTTGAAATTATTTTTAAAACTCATAGCAGTCATAGCTATCTCAGACTTAACTTGATTTTTTTTAATTTCATGGAATGCTCCGAGACAAAACAAATGGTTTGTTTCTGACCAATGGCATACTGTAATTGACCTGTTCCAAGCGCATTGGCAAAATTGAAGGATTCCTCAAATTCCATAAAGTTGAAAATGATACAAAATAAACTTGGTGATTAGGGTAGAATTTCTCTAAGTATATGTATTTAGGATGGAGTACCAACAACGGGTAGCGTGTCCAATCTGTTCAAGAGTCCATGTCCGCCGTCTCAGCCGCAGTGCCTAACGAGACACGACATCTTCAATCATCATTAATTAATTAGGTATCCCACGTTGATTCAGTGCGGCTGCTCGCCATACAGCGGCGCACGCACGCCTCCATCCAACTAATAGCATTATGCTCTCCGTGGAACTTGTTCATTCATTCATTAAGGTTCTCCTTAACAGAGGATAGAAGAGTTGCAATATCTTCCTTTATTCCCCCTCTTCCCCCTTCGACTGAATAATTTAGCCGCCGGACTTTCTTTACGGGGTTGAGGAAAAATATATTACAGGGATGAGAAATTCATCTCACAAAATGAGATCTATGTTTCTTTTCAACTTTGAGTTTAGTAATGTCAAGTAGAAGTCCAGCTGTTCCTCCATATTTTTTGGATTAGGTATCTTCTAAGTATCCAATCTTCTCCTAAATATCCTTTAAACATTGTATGAAGGGCCACATTGAAGCTGCTCTTATTTTGGTTAAACTAACGCCCGTCTGCAACTATAAAAGACCACGGAATGCAGGGCAAAGGCACTTATCTTGCGAGAGGCGCTGTGTGAAGTTGAATGAACGAGGCACTCGTAAAGTAATAAACCAAGTGGCTATTATTTTAGAAATTCGTCGATACGGACTCGTTAGCAGGGGCAATAAATAGCTCGGAGTGCAATACACCTCTCAGGTAGGTCTACCTACAGATAGCTGGCTTTTTTTTTCTTCGGCATTAAGAGTAATGGCCAGTGCTGAAATAATTCGAGTTCATCCGTTTCTTTGGTGGTGTTTCACGGCGTGCTTACCTTCGAAAGGCCTTAAAATTTTCAAAATCAATCCACCATGCTCTGAAGGTGGGCCATATTATGGTGGGTCACAAAGTCCTCATTCAATTCCAGTCCAATATTTCTGACATCAGCAACTTGAATATCTGTCTGAAAATAATAGTAACAAAACGACTGAGGCGTCAACTGAGAGGCACCAAATCTATGTTCGACTTCTTCGTTTGGTATTCTATCGGTCTCCTCGATGCCATCGACCATCCGAAAGAAAGTTTTCCTCTCTTGTGCTTCCCGTAACATACAACCAACATCAGCTTTTGATACAGTCCAATCTCGAGTGTTTGGAGCCGGGAAAGGTGGTTCCACCCGACTCCTCTGATTAACCCCTACAAAAAAGTTATTAGCGAAATACTAATTTTTGATCGTAAGAATATTTCTCACTGTTTGTTTTGTCTCTCTTGTTTGTGTTTAAGATTTATTTTATTTTGGTGTTTGCTTCTTGGCATCACCTATTATTGTATTTTTTATGTTTTAAGTGTTTGTAAAAGCAACCACTGGTTGCGTAGACAATAAATAAATATACTTATCCGCAAGTATTTGAACAAAAATAATTACACTTTTATAGATTCATAATTGTAATACATTACTTTTAATGTACATGTTTATTTAAAGAGGTAAATGTATTATACCTTATGAGATTATTGACTTTTGTAAATGTTTTATTTAAAATGGCCCCACAAAAAATAGCCATATAATATACATAACTTTAAATTATTCGTACATTGGTAGTTTAGAGTAAGCAGTATCTATAACTAACCACGTAGAATTCGACTAAATTTTATTGACGTTATAGAAGATAATGATGAATGCCACCATAGAACCATCTGCAATAAAATAACCGAGGCAATTAGGCTGGATCAGGCAAAACATCTGCCAAGGTGTATGTGTGTGTGTGTGTGTGTGTGTGTGTGCGTGGTTTGAAGGTACGAAAAGGCGACATGGTGCGCCAGAGTTCAAATACCTAGGGTACATCATAATATTATTAAAGCTTTAGTGGAAAAAACCTAACCCACAGTGATGTTAAGTTTCCTAAAAGGTGTGCACGGGGAAATGAGTACCTACGTGATAGATAACATCGCGAATCCTAGAAGTGAACGATCTTCAAATGACTAAAAAATATTCAAGGATATTTTATTTTAACTCCGTTTGATGAATTCGGAAGAGTTTAATGACCATGATGTTTGTGGCGTTTGAACTTGGTCGTAAACTTATTATATGCGAAAAACGTACCTACCTAATAAAGTTTAAAGCTTAGGTAGGTACCTACTAAAGTCTTATTATCGAGTTCAATATTATATATTGTTATATCTAAACTTGGTTCCCACAGTCCCGCGATCATTTTAAAAACGGGGGTAAGAACTTGTTCTATAAAACTTAAACAATTTGCGAAATTTCGCGCAAATAAATCGCAGGTAGGCACATAATATGCACAACGTTCTACAGTTTAATTTATTAGAAATAAGATTTACCGTCAACCGTTCGGAAGATTCAGTTACGGCTAGAGATCTTTTATTACCTACATGTAATGTTAACCAATAGTAAATTATTTAAGATTCGTGTTTAATTAATTAAATCACCGACCTACAGGATGCATTTTGCCTGAAACTGTAGAAACCTGACATTATTTATTAAACTAACAAGGAAAAAAAATATCGTTGATGGGGAATCAGTGTTTACTATGGAGATTTATTCGCGACAAACCGAGACGACTTTTTGATGTTTGTTCAAATCACGGCGAGTCATTAAACTTATGGTAATGTTCACACCGCGACAATCACACCATCCACTTAATAACGCTGTCAAAGTAGGCACCTAAATTGATAGAAGCGAGTTGTGATGAGTTATGACGGAGGAACGCTTCAGAGATCACAACCGGCAAATCGGCTCGAATATAATTTGAATTTCTATCGGGGGTACCTACATCATAATATTTTATTTATACGACACCACAGACGGGATTTGAATGGATGTCGCGGATGTCTTAAGGGGGTATAATTTAGATGCGATTTGAATGCATCGCAGATCAAATGTAAAAACAAGTTGGCAAAAAAAAACAAGATCGGGTGCATATTCGTGCGGTGCAGACGTTAATAATGTATGCAGGTTAAATAAATAGAGAGGAATGCGAGGAAACAGAAAGATGTTGGAACCCCTCATTCAGACAGACGCAAGGGGAGCCTATAGCACCTATAGGTGTGTAGCCGATACAGTCATCGGACGGGGCACGCGGTGCCTAGTTTACGCACGGTCGTTGCCCTGCCAGCCCCGCCAGGGACATAGGGGTGCGGGGGAGAGCCTCCAACTCCGCTAAAGGGATGAGCGGTTCACTGCTGAATGTTGGTTACCCGGATTATCCGTCTACGTATTTATTTTGAAATCAATTTATTCAGATATGTGACTTTTTATGTTTTTTCTTCTGTACAACTTCTTAAGACATTGATATGAATGAAAGATATTCAATTTGCTTTACAAAAACATTCCAAAAAGAAGTAGGTAGGTAGGTATGTAACGTGTTGAACCAAGATAAAATTACTGAACGTTACGGAAATTTGCTGCAGCTAGGTACGTATCAATGAAGAGAACGATCGCTTTTAAAATTTTGAGAATGTGCATTGTGCAGGTCTTTCATGCACATTGTACACATCGCCTGAAATCCAGATCATTTGAAAGCCAGGTGGAGAAATAAAGGTACACTTTAATACACTTTAGTATAATTAAATAAAGGTACACTTTAATACAAATAGGTACTAATTTAGATACACTTCGCAAAAAAAAACCTTCATTCCAAAAGTGGACGGCTGACTCATCCTTTTCACAAATATTTTTCTCCATATTTTTCTAACCCTACACACTTCTTTCAGATCTTCTATACATACAATTTCTCTTAATTTTGACCTGACGTTTCTTGAGGACGGAAGCGATGTTCTCGATCCACGTCATTGAACATTATCAACATTCAAATGGGTTCAAAGGAGAGACGCGCCACTTTTCAGATTGAAAACTACTTGATAAAATTTCATTCAAGTTATTCAAAATTTCTAAATTTAAAAACAAATAACGTCGCGTTGTTTTTTTTCTTCTTGTAGAGTTTTTTTAGGTATTGCGACGGGACAGGGGAACAGAATAGACGAGAGGGTGGGAATCCGCTGTTTTCTATTAGACCCGAAATGGCTGTAGTGTCTAATAAGTTGGTTAGACAAACGGGACGGGAGTGTGTCTGATGGGGTTAAGGAGATTTGATTCGCTTTGGGAGATAAAAAAACGGCAATAAAACCAGATGTCTTCAGACCCTTCGCACGCGTAGATCCCTAAACACATAATAATACTACATCAGAATCCTTCATCCTGCGGTAATACATATTACATTTTACATGTTTTCCTAATACAATATTTATTAACAAATTTATATATTTTTTTTATATTCATGAATTCAAAGTTCATTATGATGACATTATAAGTATTGATAAGTAACCGTAACTTTTGAAATTGATGAACATGAATTCAAAGTTCATTATGATGACATTATAAGTATTGATAAGTAACCGTAACTTTTGAAATTGATGAACATGAATTCAAAGTTCATTATGATGACATTATAAGTATTGATAAGTAACCGTAACTTTTGAAATGGTTGGCATCCCAGTCGACGGCTTTCCACGACATGGATTCGAATCCTGGTGCCGACCATTTGTACTTTTACAAAACAAGCTTTGCTTTCTATGAAAGATGTCAAAAGTGTACATGTCGTGTTCACTTTGAGTGGTCCTATATCTATTAAAAAAATATACAAGTAGGTACATTCAACATTTAAAGAGTTTTTTTTTTAAATTCATCCGAGTTCACTCAAAGAGGACACAAATACCTAAACGTTTGATAAAATTTTCAATAAGGAAAGCTGTTTCCATAAAATAGAAAATTGCCTGAACCTTATATAAAACCCGCAACCTTTAGTATTAAAGTGGCCGACTGAACCGATTGGCTATCAAACAAATTTTTTAACACTCATATGCTAACAGGTGGTCAATTTTCAAAACCATGACCCGTAATGATTGTCTTCTGAAAAGTTTAATGTCCGCAGTAGCATTAGAACCTTTATCATACAAACCTCCAAGCCTTCAGCTGGTTGTAAAAAACGTCATATAATTATTATTGAAATAATGAGACAACTCCTGAAAATTATGAGAATCTTTTAGTGCCTACCTAACCAAATTTTGAACAGTCACCATTGTTTCCATGTTTTCGTGGTCTCTTTTTATCATATATTAAAATTATGTATACAAATGAATCATTTTTAAAAACATAATGCCGTTTAAATAATAACTAGTGGACGACTAGTGCTCGAAATACGACCATAACAAATTGACTTAGAATATCCCGCCATATCCCGCTCCACCTTCCATTTGAATATACCACCTTCAAAAAGCTTTCTGCGCCCATTATGAGGCGCTTTTCAATTTACATTTGTTTCTTTGAAGTTGATGTTCTTTATAAGTAGTCTGTGGAAGTGTGTGTGAGAATCAAATACATTACGTTACAGTAGTGTTTGTAATGTTTTTTTGATTTGATCTATTTTTATGCATTATTTAAAAAAAAATATTAGCATTCGCCACCCTTTCTCTATATAAACTATCCAATCCAATCCAAACTCTCTTTAGACCCCACTTAGGGGCATAGGGAGGCAACAAGAGCTCTCCATTGCGCTCGATCTTGCGCAACGTTAATGACCTCCTCCCACACCATGTCCAGATTCCTCAGCTCTGCCTCGAAGGAGCGGAAAACAGTATGAGAGGGTCTTCCTCGTCTCCGGGACCCTGATGCGAGGAAGAACAGCGCTCTCCTCGGCCAACTGTCATTCGGCATCCTTAACACATGTCCCAGCCAAGTCCATCTCCTCCACATAATAGTAGAGGTGATAGGCTCACGCTGGGTGCGCCGGCGTATAGCGTCGTTCGTGATGCGGTGGTACCATCTTATTCCCAAAATTCTCCTGAGGCACTTCGTTTCGAATGCAGATACTTTTTGTGCCTGGGCCAGAGTCAGGTGCCAGGACTCACACCCATATAAACTATAAGTGTGCGAAATTTCATATTCCTCCGTCCGCGCAAACTTCGTAAAAATGGTCATAAGTTTTTCCTACGCGTATAAATATATAGATCGAGCGCAATGGAGAGCTCTTGTTGCCTCCCTATGCTCCTAAGTGGAGTTCAAAGGGAGATTTGATTGATTGATAAATATATAGATTATAATATTCCTGTCACTGCAACCAATGAGTAGATAAGTTTTTTGGCATTAGTTTAAGTTAATGCCATCAACAAATTTCGAGTTTCATATTAATAGGTAGGTACTTGCTGTTATTGGATTGAATCAAAAACAAATTCGCCAATAAAAATCTGTAGGCAACGGCATCACCCTACCTACCTACAGATGGTCCAATGTCAACGTGCGACTAGACACGTAGCCTGAACATAATTTAATAACATTATTTCGCCTACTCGTAATAAAACTCTCTATTTTACTTGGGCGAAAGATCGTTTTAATTCGCCAGACATCTAAAAGGTAGACTGTTCACTTTGAAACAAATATTTGGAAGAACCTCGCACATAATATAAAATTTTGATACAAAATATTTTTAACGAATATTTAAGATTATTTTTATAATCAAGGAAATTTTAAGAAAGAAAAGAGTTATGTAACTTATTCAAAAAGGACTGCGGGCTATAGAGCAATAGAGGATCGGCAAATAGAAAAAGCAATAGCTGAAACTAAAAAAAACCAGCCCTCAAGAATCTGTTTAAGTATAGGGTTGAAAATATACTTGTATTTTATTTTTTTAAACAACCTAAATTCCACATTTCATTTCATGAAAAAAAAAACATCCAAAAAGGTACTACCTATAGATTAAATGGCATCATTTTACATGTGCTTGACGCTTATAAAATTCGTATCTAATAAGATTTAAGATATATTTGGCTATTTATTCCCGAAGGGGGTAGGCAGAGAGTACGGACTTCTATTCTTTCCTATCCAAAAAAACCTCTTTCGCTTCCTCCAAACGCATAACATTCCGCATATATGCTCTTCTATTCCTTTTGCTCCTGAATTGGCCTTCCTCTAAGACGGCACCGATACGGTAAAAAAATGTGTTTTCTATGTAATATAATAAAATTTTGAGGGGGGGATTTTGGCATTACCACAAGGGCGGCCACCAACCAGATGGATGGATGACGTAAAAAGGTTCGCTGGACCCCAGTGGATGACGATCGCACAGGAGCGGGAGGAGTGGAAAAGGAGAGGGGAGGCCTATGTCCTGCAGTGGGCAAACGTTGGCTGATGATGATGATGATGATAATAAAATTTGACAAATATGTACAAGTATCTGGTTAAAGAGATTAATTTGATCTAAGCCCATTAGAATTTAAACTTTCTCCCACACAGTACCTAGATATATTAATTTGTTGATGTTACTCAATACGGTTAAGATGTTCGATTTACAAGACGCTTGTAAGCCTTACAGGAAATCGATCGCAAAACATAATATCGGTTGGTTAATACATTATTGCAAATCTATAAGAATCGAGGGTTTATGGCAGAGTGTATTGATGCGGTCAAAGACCTCGTTGAGCTTATTATATTGTGAACTAATTCTCACAGATGCACCAAAAAATAACGTGATTAGGTGGCACGCTAACGGAGGGGAGCGACAATGTTATTGTGTTGTACTGTTATTTCTATAAAATAATAATACCATGTTATTTTTATCTCAAAAATAATAATTCACAATACTAATTTCGTGATTTATCCCGTATCTATTATATTTTTGGAAATGCGGAATCAAGGCAGGACGATAAACCATAGACGCTAATAGAATAACACAGAGTGAAATATTGGTTCCATGATCAGGATAAATGCCATGTACCTACCTACGCACATCGCGTTAAATACTGTGACATTTTTTCAATATTTTTTTTCTGTATATCCGCTTTGAATCGAATTATTGTAAAGTTTGAAAACAGTAAGTTCCTTTCTCAAGAAAAATATCAGAGACCCAAATGTGAAGATGTGGCTCGGTGAATTACGTTTCAGATAAAATAACTTAATCCCAACAGCTCATAGATAATTAATTGGAGTGGAGATAGGAAATATGTACCTAGATGTTGACAATCATAAATTTGATGCCAAAGCAATCGCCCTTTTCAACCATAAATTATGATTCACAATTTGTGTAAAGTAAAGTAAAATTGTCTTAAATAGACGATTTTGTTTAAACAGCAATAACTGTAAGTAGGTTTATGTATGTAAAAATCAATGATAGCATTATGTACACTGTTAAGAAACAACTTTTTCCTGATTTTTCTGAAATTTGTGAAATTCCAGACTCCTCGACTATTTTCGTAGGTACATTCTTGTAGCTTTTCAATTTTACATGAAGTTTAATATTATGTTTTCAACAGCATATTTATTTATTTACTTGTGCACTCAGAAAAAAATATTGTTGGGTGTAACAAAAAAACTTTGATCCCACACAGCCGTATATAGCGTATAGTCGATGAAACAATGTTTTTATTGTTAAATTGCTATTGTTAACGTAACAACATTTTCTAAAACAAAGTACAGTTGTTACACTGACAAAATTAATGTTGTTACCCTGTCAATTTTATTTTGTATCTGCACCAACTCAACTCTATTCCATCAACAAATTGACTTTGTGCTTGCACCTACATTCTCCTGTTATCCTAACAAAGTAATGTTGTTATTGCAAATATTTGGCTTTTGATCCAGAAACAAGTTTAAGTTATTGCAGTAACAAATTAACTTTGTATCTGCACCAACTCAACTCTATTCCGTCAACAAATTGACTTTGTGCTTGCACCTACATTCTCCTGTTATCCTAACAAAGTAATGTTGTTATTGCAAATATTTGGCTTTTGTTCCAGAAACAAATTAACTTTGTATCTGCAACTACTCTTTATTTTAGGGCTACCCCTTATTCGTCAGCACGGATATGCATTTTCCAGTAAGCCTTTCCCTATCTTCGTAAAATAGGGAAAGACTTACTGGAAAATGCAATCCGTGCTGACAAGAGTGTAGCCCTAAAAAAAGAATAGTTAACTTTAAGTCATCAAAGGTTGCTCTTCCGTCAAGATTATTTGGTTATCAAAAATCAGCAATTGACATGCACATTCAGTACGAAGTAATGAATAGAAACGCTTAATAATAACTCCTATCGTAGCACATACACACACTCTGCTGATTTCCAATAACTAAAGAATCCTGAAGGATTAACCAACGTTGATAAATCAATAAAAAAGAACAATAACTTATCAGAATATAAGGGACATATAATAACAATTTAAAACAAAAGAAAATTTTAAGCATATTTATAATCAACAAATTTATTCATTATATAAAACACAAGTTACAAAAATATTATTTTATCTTGAACATAATATGTAATGCAAGTTATATCAAACATTTATTTAAAAGTGACATACTTAAAAAGTACAAGTTAAAGAATCCTGAAGGATGAGTAATGTCAATTAAAAACAAAGGCGGCTCAAATTTAAGACAAAAAAAAAATTAAATAAAATAAAAATAACATTTTTAAGTAGAGACACAAATTTACTCAATATATTATATAATCACATGACAGGTTACGAGGATATTATCTTATCTTGAACATTTGTAATACAAGTTGTATCAAACATTTATTTAAAAGTAATAAAAAATATTTATTTTAAATCATTTAAAGAATCATTTGAAGTCTCAGGAGCTATCCCACATTAACGTCTACGAAATACCATGGACGGAATTCAGAACAAATCAGTACATATTAAACGAACTGAAAATTAAGGACCGACTGTCCACGGTGTGTATGAAGCGTGTCCTACACTATTGAGGACATATTGCGCGAAGAGATGATAATTTTGAAAAACTCTTCATTACTGGCAAAGTAGAGGGCGCTAGAGGAAGGGGTCGTGAACCGATGAGATGGAGCGACCAGGTGAAGGGAGAGACAGGATGGCCACTGCACGAGCCGCTGCGGATGACGCAAGACCGAGTGCATCGGAGAGCAAAGTTGCATTCATTGGGTGACGGTCACGATCCTTAGCATTGAGAGACCGACGAAGAGACTAACATTTCTTACTTAAAAAGTATAAGTGCAAACCTTTATTTGCATTGAAGTGTGATTTTTTTACAGAGGTACACGCAAAATTACATACTGCAATGGTTGTACATCACCATAACCAACGATGGTGATGTTACATGGATATGGATATTGCATTGTATCACAATCAATGTATATTGATTGAGTATTTAAGGGAGGATTTTCAACCTGGTATGCAAAATAATGGTCATCAAAAGCGATCGTATTCATAGGCAATGCTTTAAAAACAACATTACGCTCATTGTATATATAAATATCAGTAACTATTGAGAAATTGACGTTTTCAGTTTCAATTCCACTAACTAAAACACAATCTCTGGCATAACGTGTAGATGATATTGTGACCCAAGTCACTGATTTGATTCTTTCTATATTATTCCATCCAAATTCTTGTGCAAGTACCGATGCTACATCAAAAGAGATACTAGTTTTTTCTCCAAAATTTATATGCGTTTTTAATTCCCCTTTTAGGAAAATGTCATTTAAAATCAATTGATGTCTCTTGGCAATAGTATATGACATGTTTATTCTATTTTGTGAAGATTTTGAAATTAACTTATTTGGACGATGTTTAGCTTCAAAGCGCATCGATGAAATATATCGTAGGGGCCCAAATTTAAGCATTGCTGAATGATAGTGTAACAAATTGTGAAATTTTGGTTTAAGATTCTGGCCAAATAATGATGTATACATTTCGCAAAGTACAGAAACCAAATATTGCAAGTACGTTGTTGACTCAGGACGAAAAGTTGAAGACATAACGACATCTAACAAAAGCATCAGCTGAATATAAAGTACCCAATATTTATCACCTCGCGGGACTAAATCACCAAACATTACACCAAAATATCTACAAAGGGTTGCCATTTCTGAGGAACTTAAGCGCAAGTTGCTTTTACGTAAGTGTTCAATCGACAGAGACACAGGAATGTTTGCCTTATCAGGACCATAGTCGAATGAAGCGAGTTTATTGTTAAAAAGTTGCATAGAGAAATATTTAGCCTGATCCACAAGAGCAACAATAATTTCACTCATTACATATTTCATTACACCTTCATTCAAATCATGCATTACATCTACACCAATATGAGAGAATAAATCGAAGTTATCCACGTCAAGCCAAATACATTCCTCTTTCACTCCAGTAAGTGAAACATTATTTGTTCTCAAATCTTGTCTATAATTATTCATGTTTCTCAAAAGGGAGCTATCTTCTTGGAAAAGTTGTATCATATTGTTTCTAGTAACTTTGCAGGTTCTGCATGTCAAATTACCAGAAAAGCTTTCAACGAAACCACAAATACTGTGTAGACCCAAGTTATCTCCGAGAATAAGTCCTAAGTCAAAATAAATAGTTCCCTTAAAATTTGGATGATCAATAAATATCCCATCGTTAAGCAAGAAATTTAATTCATCAATCAAAGGTTGAAAAATTACACGATTACCGAATTGAACCCTATCTGAGGAATGGTATATCAATGCTAAAAAAATGTTGGATAGTTGGGATGTATAACGGGGCGGTAAACAAGGTAGTGAAATATAAGCAGCTCCTAGTTTATGAATAGAACTGTGACTGCCCAAAGCATTCAGAGGCTCGAAATCATCAACTTGTAAAAAAACAGGCATCACTAATTTTCTCCCATGTTGTGATTGTCGTGATTTCCAAGAAGAACCATGTATAAAATGTTCTATAGTTTGGGTTGAATCATGCTCACCTAACTCATTCATATGTTGTAAAGTTTCCCTCAAAATATTTGATAAAGAAAAGAACTTTTTCAAAACTATTCTCAAACTGATAAAGTGAGCCTTACATTCTACGGCTTTATATACTCTTTTACCACCACTTCTCACAAAATCGTATCTTGTTCCTACTGTATACGCTTTAGGTTCAACGAAAGACCCATGTTCTTTAAAATAGAGAAGTCTCTTGTAATCACTATCAAAATTTGAAATTATTGATACTATACTTTCTTTAAATGCCGCACTGTCTTGTTCCATTAACTGTGGCACAAGACATTTATAAAATATATCTTTTACGCCATTGAAAACAGTATCTACAATATTTAGAGGCACTTGAGGATTGGCATAAAGAGCAGAGGTAAACTGAGCTAAACTGTCACCCAAAGGTATAGATAAATTATCAATGTCATTTGAACTTTCTGTAGAGAAATTTTGAAGAGAGTCACTTATGTCTTCCGAATGATCGCCTACATTTTTGCTAGTGCTCGATTGCAATGGGTCATTTAACACTGAATGATTTTTTAAGTAGTGTCTTCTATATGAATTAAAAATTTGAAAAGTTCTCAAACATCCTGTACTTGCACAAGAATAAGATGTAACTGTTTTGTGATAAAAAGCCATGTGGTTTCTTAATCTATTAAAATCAGAAAAGGTATTTACGCACAATGCACAAGGTACCATTTTTTTCAATATACTTAACAAATTTGTGTAATCAAGATATGATGGGATTTGGAAGCAATTCCAGAACTTGTAATCAAGATATGGGATTTGGAGGCAGTTCCAGAAGAATGGCAAATGAATGTTATATGTCCCATACATAAGAAAGGGGATAAACAGGGGATTCTCACTGCTGAGAACAGCCTATAAAATATTAACCACATGAAGCATCAATTTTAGCAATTAACTCACGAAGCGGAACCCCTTCTGAATCATATTTAGATGTCATTTGGAACATTGTGCGTTGTATGAACATCCAGCACGGGGTGCAGTCTTTGGGGTATGCGCAGTCTAGGGCCCAATAAATGTGAAAAGTGTATTTGATTGCAGAAGAAATGTCTTGCACTTGATATCTTAGTCCTTTATGAATGACGATTTCATATTGAAACACACTTGCCCAAGATGATCCTACAGCCAGAATATATGGCAGGCTCGGAATACCCTTTGCAGCAACAAATGCTTCTCTATCACTGCAGTATCTTTCAATATCTGAAGCAGTTGAAACTCGTCCAAGAAAACTGGACCGAACTTCTTCTCTTGACAGTTTCCACACTTTTTTACGTGGGACATTGACTGTTGGCATTTGTCGTAGAAGATTAATTATTGTCAAAAACGTAGCAACATTGGCTTGCTCCTCACCCACTGAAAAATAAATAACTTAATTAGATAAGCGAGGAAAACAATTCCATCCAAATAAAACACAACACGCAATTTTATTAAAAACTATGTACAGCCTTTGGGCTGCATATAGTTAAAAAGAAGTACATATAATAAAACACAAACTATACTAAATATAAGCACATGAATAGTAAGTTGAAAACTCACCAGACGCTAATTGTAACAGATCTAATGTGAATTGGTCGACTCTTGGAAATTCACACTTTGCAGCGAGCAGTTTTAAAAGATTTGATTTCACTATGGGAAATCGTTGAATAAAAGTATCTGTGGCCCCTGGATATACAGCATTGAAATCGCTGGAGACCTGAAAATTAAAATACTATTACATTTATATACCAGGGACCTTAAAATGAATGCGTACACAGCCCTTTAGTAGGCTTATGCATGAAATCCTTCTAACAATTTTTTTTTGACAAACAATAAATTCTCTTAAAATTACTGTGAAATAAAATTGAGAATAATTCTATTCTATTCCGGATATATAAACATATATACGAATGTACTAAAATTAATAGAACTTTTAGATCTGTCAACTGAACAAATGGCCTGTTTCTGCAAGGAAAATATTGTATTATGCCTGCGGCGTTTCCCCTTGCTTTTCTGGCTATGGAAGTAATTAAAATATGTACCTATATACCTATTAATCTTATATAAAATTAATTTAAAATGAGATTTCTTAATTTCTTGGCCTGTTGGCTAAGATAAAAAAAAGACTAATATGCAACTCACCAACTTATATCCCAAGGGTAAGTGTAAAGCGGGAAATGTCTTGAAATATTCTATGTACGAAAGCTTTTCAAGTAGTTTATTACGGATATTCAAAGTGGATTCCCATTTAGCTATTACTTCATCATTTGGTGAAGAAGTATTTTTCAGCCAATTCAATTGATCATTAAGGGAACTTTCGTAATTTTCATTTTCAGAGGTGACATTGAAGGAGTCTGGAAGAGGTCTCACACGTTTACTTTCACTGGAGCTGTGACCACTATCACTGTCACCGCTTCCATTGCTGCTCCACCTTCTTTTATAACCCTGAGGTGCCAATGATCTTCTGTGTGTTATTAGTCGATTGTGTATAAGCCCACTCGCTTGGATCACTTTACCTCCTAATACTTTGTAAGGCACGTAGTACAAGTCGCTACTTTCACCCTTGAATAATTGAGAAATGGCAACTGCCCATTGAATCCACACGTCTTTTCTAATCGTTCTATTTAATTTCTCTAAACATTTTAACTCTTTCTCTACAATACGTCTTACGATGTATGCGCGATCGCAAGGACTTAAAGACTCTTTCTTATCAGATTTTTGTAGCAATTTTCTACCAACTGTTTCTGTTTGTAACAAGTGAGTTAAGTTAAAGTTTTTGGCGGTTTCTGAATATGATGATAATTCCTGAAACAAAGAATTATATATAATGATTATTAAAGACTAACTATTATAAATAAATACATATGGATAATTCACACAGATCGAACTAGTCATAAATTAGAGCATGTATTCTGTATTATAGGTACTTATTAACTTGACGATACATATACATACATATTATGCAACAAACACACATACATGTAACATCTAAGACCCAGAACAGTTTGAAAAAGATCATTCTTCATTTTTGTTACCTCTGCACCCCACCGGCCGTCAATTGAACATAAATTGAAACAAAAACCATTGTTCGTGAAGTCAACTAAGTAAAAACGTAAGCGAGTTGCTTACCTGAGGCAGTGGTGAAGAGTTGAAATCATCAGAGGACTGTGATGATTCTCTAAAACTGTCTGTCTTCTCTGATTGAAATGATGTTGACGGCACAATCTGAAAATATTTAACCAACATTTAAAACAAATCTGGGGCAAATGATCTATTCAAATAAAATAATAGGTATATAAATAAATTACATGTAATATTGATTTTTCTTTTTCGGGTATAAAGATGGTGGCGTTTTGTCGAGTAGGTAATGCAACAGTGTCTTGATCGATGCCGGAAAGCAGAAGGAGATCCTCAGTTTCAATCTATAAAATTTGAAAAATATATTTTAACATTTATCGGGTCATATATGGATCTAACTGTGCCAAAATACTTATTATTATACAATGTAAACAAGTAATTTTACATATAAGGATATGTGTATAATTATATATACGTAGTAAGCGAGTTTATAGTAATACAAGTTTAAAATATTTATAGTTAATACATGTTTAAACTAACTTTATCTTCAAATCATATTAACATCAAGTTAGGTATATTAACAATTAAATAAACATTAGAAGTTAAGATTATTTACAAACATTATTTCGAAGGGAGTCCAGTGATGATCTTAATTTGATTTTGTCACCCACATTCAAACACAGCGTTGACAATTCGTTGTCGTTTGCTTTAAGCAAAATATCAATTGATGTCACTCCTTCCACTGAAATAATTGCAAATATAATAATCCCAATTAGGTAAATGTAAAATATTTTAATGGGGTCAATAGGTTTTTTGTTGTCAAAGTATAAGAGCTCATATAATTATTATGTGCACATTTTTGAGGTTAAGTTTTTCTATTAAGTTATGAAATTGGTCGTTATGGATATAATATGTTTCGTTAGTTTATTTTCTTTATGCACGTCATAAAATGAAATTGCACCATCACACAATGAAAAAAATACATTTAATATTGATAGGTGAAAGACTTGATGCAATCAAACGTGCATGCGTATTGGCATGTTCAAAAGCAAAAAAACCATATTATTTAACAATATCTACAGAGAATTATAAATAATTGTACTCACCACTTATGTTATTAATAGATTCTTTCGAAATATTCGATTTTTCCAAAAAATCTAGCACATTTTCCATTTTTATAAAACAACTCACTGCCATCAGTTGAATGAAAATTGAAGGATGACGCCATTTGCAATAAATAAATTAAACGTGTTTTGTCCTGTCAAGCAAAGTGTTGTTAGCACAAAAAAAAAACATTGTCATATATACAAAATAATTAGCATAATAATATTGTTGCAATTAACGTTGATACAGTATTTACGTAAAGTTGTCGGTAATACAACTTTACCATAATATTGTTATAAAAACAAATAGAAAATTGATAACAAAACCATAAACACAGGACAATAAAAAAATTATCGCAGAAACAAAGTTTCCTTTAACATTGAAACAAATCTTAATGTTGCAGAGACAAGAAAAAAATGGCAAAGCTTTTATTGTGACTTTGTTAAGCGTTTTTTCTCTGAGTGTGGGCAGGATACAAATTGATTTTAATAGATTTGAGAATATAGGCACCTACCTGTTAGAAATTTAATGAAATTTTTCAACATTCTAACAACGCACATTTGACTAAGTATTTTTTTCAAGTTCAGCTTTGTATTTTCAATATTTTCGCTGCTAATTTTGAAAACAAAAAATTGAGTTTGGACAGCGTTGAGGCTAGAGACCGCGCCCTGAGCCCTCCATAGTCCACAAGAGCGCCGGGTTACACATATAAAGTCATTGATTGGTCATTGATAGAATAAAAATCATGTAGGTACATTGTCCTTTCGTGTTATTACGTGTACCTATCGTGTGTGTGGGTATTTTTATATAAGTAATAATAACATAATAATAATAATATAGGAATACAATAATAAGGCGCTGGTGGCCCTCCCAGGGGAAATCACACGGTCACTGTACTCGGGGCCAATATGGCAGGAGTCCTACTTGTACTACACGTCCTGAAGGACTTCTATGGAAGTATTACGGGGTGTTTAGGATTGAGACAGTCTGCTTCCTCGGAGGATCACGCACGTAATATCACGGAAAATATTTTCATCTAAGCATAAACTACTAACTAGATATGAATGTAGCCTTAACACACTTGGGTTGTTAGTATAGTTTCAGAAAAAAAACTTTCAATAGCTGATGTCGTTACCTACTGATGATGCATATATGCTAATCGGGTACTACCATATTATTTTTATTGATATTTGCTTTATTATCTTAGTGTTGAAAATAATATCGACGGGGTTAGGCTAAAACAGTGGTAAAAATGTTTTTTTTTTTACTAATAATTGCGGATCAAAACATTGGCGCCTAGCTGTCAAAATTAATGAATCGTGTGTCGTCTTCTATGGTCAATCAATCAAATCAAATCTCCCTTTGAACTCCACTCAGGAGCATAGGGAGCAACAAGAGCTCTCCATTGCGCTCGAACTTGCGCAATGCTTATGATCTCCTCCCACACCATGTCCATTCCCTCAGCTCTGCCTCGAAGGAACCGAACACGGTGTGAGAGGGTCTTCCACGTCTTCGAGACCCCGAGGGGAGGAAAAACAGCGCTCTCCTCGGCCAACTGTCATTCGGCATCCTCAACACATGTCCCAGCTATGCCCATCTCCTCTCCGTAATGGTGGAAGTGATGGGCCTGCGCTGGGTGCGCCGACGTATAGCGTCGGTCGAGATGCGGTGGTAGCATCTTATACCCAGAATTCTCCTGAGGCACTTCGTTTCGAATGCAGATACTTTTTGTGCCCGGGCTTTAGTCAGGTGCCAGGACTCACACCCATACAGAAGAATGGGCAACACACACGCATCAAACAGTTTACATTTCGTCTCGACACTAAACGCCGACGCCTTCCACATTTTGGTCATGTTGTTAAAGGCGCCACTTGCCATAACGATACGTAACGGGTGCTCAGCCCCGAGGTCACCAGTGGTGGTAATGGTTCCTCCCAGGTACTTTCTATGGTACTTTTATTAAAAACAAACCGCAAATAATTCTTCAAGTCAAATTAATATATTTAGTTGTTTTCAGCTTAAACATAGCTTATTATTAGATATATAAAAATGTATATAAAAACATGTATAAAAAAGTCTATAATATTCAGTTCTGAATAAAAAATTGACTTTTAGGTATGATGCATAATTGCATCATTATAGGCTGTGAGATGTCAAAAATATCTACCTATTTAATTAAAAACTTGGACGTTATATGACATGTATAGCTTACTGTATAACGAAGATTGCAAGCCCCATTATATTTGTTTTCACGTATAAAATTGAAATTTTTTCCTGTTCAATTTTATATTAAGAAACGGTAAATGCATTGATATTCGCTTTTTTTTGGAGATAAAATAAGAATGTACTGACATGAAAGCGGTAAAATTGTTTTTTTTTTAATCCTGTGAAATAGGAAGTAAATATTGGAACTGGTCGAAAGATGTGGGTGCTATATTATAATAGTATAAAAACAATTTGCTTATTTTAAAAATCAGGTATATGGGGTACCTAACGCATAGTAGGCCGTATAACCTCGATGAGTGAAATAGGGAAAACGCGTGCAATAAAACCCATTATTTTCCAGTGAACAGATGAGGATCATAATATTCATTTTTATGAGGGCGGATTAATTCCATACACCTACCTACAATCACGCTTTACGGCGCACTCAATGAGAAGGAATTATTAGACAAAAAATATAGAAATAATGTTGAATGTCCGAAGCCCGCATAATATAATCGGAATAATCTATTATGTATCAAATGATAATGTTGAAATTATTTTGTTGTTACAATTTACTGCAGTTGACTCACCAGTAGGTACATATGTTATGAATAGATAAATAAATGTTGGTATTATATGTACCTACCTACATAATAACCCAAAAGTTGATTTAATTCAAAATAATTCATAAAAAAAATATTTATTTATTTTATTCATACAGAATAATATAAACAACAAATGTACTTAAATGCTGGCCAAATAGGCCAAGCCTGTACTAGGGCAAACATCTTAACAGTTCATAAAAAAAGAATATTAAAAGGAACATGCAAACACGAACAACAGCACAACCACCAACTCTACTACGTACAGTCCACAACACCCTTTGGCCCAACAAACATCTATCAACAGTATAAAGAAGAAAGAAGAGAAAAAAAAAACAAAAACTAAACTAATTATAGGTAATGGAGGTATCGAAGGTTACGTTGTTATCTATATGTAGGATAGTTTGATAGATTCTACGAAATATTTAAGCTAATCTTACATTAAATGTTAGAGAGTTACGAGAAATGGTTTTAAGTATTTAAGGTTTTGTGTATTTAATAAATAAATGTCTTAAATTAATATGAAAAGCTTTGAGTTAAAAAAATAAAAGTGTTAATGCTTTAAATATATATGCGTGCGTAACGAAAGTGTTATACGAAACGAAAGTGAATAGTTATGTCGAAAAAAAGAAAGCTAAGGCTAGTCGACGATAGGGCTCGAACCTCAGAGATTTAAAGCTGTCGGTATAAAAAAAAACAAAACATAAAATAAAAAAAACTTACATCAATAAAGACCCCGTTTCTAAAGCGAAAAGACGCCTGTGTGATACTCGCGCGCTGATTTCGAAAAAAAATTCAAATATTTTTAAATGTTGAATATTTCATATATTCAATAATTATATCCCAAAAAAAATCTCTTTGTTTTATGTATAAGACCACGTCGCATCGGGGCATCGACGACGATTAACACCCTTGGCTGTGTTTTATTACATTGAAGCAGAGTTTAAGGTTTTTCAGATGATTTGCTGTACATTGGAAGGATATTAATAGAAAAAGGTTAGCGTATGAAATTAATAAAAAAATGTATGGCAAGTAATTGCCCAGCGATTTCAAACTCTTGTCGGTTAAAAAAGGTTGATGAATTTACGGTTAACGGTTAAAAAAGGTTGATGAATTTAATTTATGTTTGTTCTCCAATATACATAAGTACAAAAATTATAATGGCTAATCCTATTGGTACATTTTTAACCTAAACTCAAACAAACCGTTTCGGAAAGAACCTTTAAAACTGGGGTGGGGTGAATTTGAAAAATAATCCCGAGTCTCGGCTAATTTATTTAATATTTAACATAAAAAGTAAACAGATCCGGAATGAATCAGATTAGGGGCGCGTTTAATTGAATTTGCTAAAAGTTTAAATTGAATTTAAATAATACATATTATGGGTATATCGGAAATGATTTTCATTTAAGTTTACGATTGTCCACGGCGTTTTGGGATATCTAGGTATTTTAAATACCTTATTATTATTATATAGAGTAGACGTCATTACGCTGGCATCTTTCTCCGCCATCTTTGAAGATATTGTCTATGTACAGACATGTCTCCATTCCCCAATCGCCCCCCACCTGAATACCAACAACGAGTTTTGATTACAAGGATATTTCCGTTATCTATTTATCTATACTAAATAAAAGCTGAAAAATTCTTAGTGCTAATATCTGTAATAATCAAATATTAAAAATGTTAAAGAAGACATGTTTTAATCTATTTTAATATACATTCTTATTATGTCGTTAATATAGGACTAAATGTTAAACAATGAGAAGTTACCATATTTTTTGATGCTATCACTATTATACTGAACGTGTAAAATTAGTTGTATTATTTTCATTATAGTTGTCCAAATTAGCTGGGCTGGGCCAAGTGGTGTCAAGGGCGAATCGATTTAACAAATCCGAAACTGTGATGGAACTGCGAGGCTAGGGATATGTGACAGGCGAAGGATGAGAAATGAAGAAATCTTCAGAAGAATTTCGACACAGGATTGTACAATTTATTGTACATAGCGCTGTGGGAAGACCCACACAGAATTGTAGCGCTGTAGCAAAACCCACACAGAATTGTACCGCTGTAGGAAGACCCACACAGAATTGTAGCGCTGTAGCAAAACCCACACAGAATTGTACCGCTGTAGGAAGACCCACACAGAATTGTAGCGCTGTGGATGTTTTTAAAAGGAAGATGTTTGCACATTCAGGAAATCATGTTCTTTTGTCCTCACTTTTTCGTCAACAAATATTTCGGCAAATACCGTCAAACGGCACCTATGGTAATTTCCAGTTTACTGTTTGGTAGCTTTCCCGACAGACGTTGTTCTGTCTTTAAAACGATTTTATTGAATTCGAATTTGTAAAATAGGATGATTACTTAAGCTCCGACCGATGCATCTGTTTTAAACGATTTTTACAGTGCACATCCTGATAATGACACCACTATCAAACGACCGAGAATTTGTCAAAATATAAATTGAAATTCAAAAATAGAAATGTTTGTATCGCCAAATGTACTAAGAAGGTTATCTAAGTAAGTAGTGATACGATTGTTGATACTATTTTAATTTTATTATTGATGCTAATTTAATTTAATATTATTGTCCAAAGGTACATTTGCCTTATTTTAAGAAATAAATACCTAAATATACCACCAAACCCAAATCAGTCGACAACGAGTGCGAAGGGTTAACAAAAAACCTTCTTCTAACAGTAGCAAACAGGAAAATATTGTGTTTTTTAGCGAAATTGGTCCATGTGATGCGATGACCAAGAGAAATAGTTTTTATAGAGATGATCTTCGTTTAATTTCTTGTTTGGCAACAACGTAGCGGAGACCAGCTAGTATATTAAAAATTTTAATGAAAAAAAAAAATGCCCTGGTGTTAATAATAATAATATGGAGGCTGCGAATAAATGAGGACGGGAAAAGATGGGGAGAGTTACTAAAATAGCGCAGGTTCTCCTAATGGACTTTACCGAAAATTGACAAATAAGTTTTAATCATAACTTTGGGAAACTTCCACACCGGCTTGTCGTTGTTTGTCGCGTGGTTGTGTTTTTTTCATCTACGTTATCCTCCCTCATAGTCTCAATGTGTCGTCAGTTATAAAAGTGGGTAATGTGCGTACAATAAGGATGAGGTATTGCCCCCGGCCCATGTGTTGCCAATCTACCCCTACTACGTTCGTGTATCTTTTGGATGTTTCGTGGTCCAATTACTGAATTTACCAGTATCGTTAAGAAGCATGCCATTTTTGTTTAATGGAAACCATATAAGCTGTCTTTTTTTAATCAAGTTTACAATATTTTTTTTTTTATCATTTTACCTTATTGATTTTTACTTATTTTTTTGTTTTTAATTGTTTTACCTGTTCACTCTTTTAATTTCAATCTGATGATGACTTGTCGATTTGTGTGTATTGTTTTTGCTATCTCATTGCATGTATTGGGAGAAATAGCGGATACAATTATTCTGATTGCTTGTTTTTATCTAATTTAACTTCTTGACTGTTTACTATCTTATATTTTTATCTAATTTGACTTTTTACTATTTTGATGTTATGTATTTTTGATTTGATGTAGGTATTTTGTATATTATGGGTAATTTTGGGGCCTTCGCTGGTCCATAATCTGTTTCTATGTTATTTATTTATATGTATTGTCATGACTCTTAAAAACCTCTTAAAAATTGTAAAAATAAACAAAATATGCACTTTCTCTCAAATAGAAACTGTGAAATGCATAAAGTGTAGAGAAACAACGCCTTTCTGAAGATGAAATAGGTGTTCATTATATGACCTGATTATTATATTTAAGTGTGTTGTCTTAGAATTTTGAAAGTAAGTAATATTTAGTTGAGACAACTGCAGTAATTTCGTTTTAATTAAGTCGGAAAGCTTGAAAAAGTCCATGAGGAAATGCATAAAAATATGGCGTTAAAAAACCAATACGATATGACTGTACGTAGGGCAACGTGTAGTAGATTTTCTCCAAGTTTGGAATGAATGACAAAATTTATTTATATTTATTTATCGTATGGTCGTCACATCTTAGAATTAAAAATTACAATCACTATCCATATAACATATTTTTTTATAAAATTATCCCAAATAATATATGAATATGTAACTTTTTTTTGCGTAATAAATATCAGCTGTCGTTGCACTTTCGTCCAATAAAAAAGCTTGTCAGTCAGATGTCAATGATACCAACAGAACACTGAAAAACACAAACAAAACAATAATCGTGACACAAAAACATAGATTCTTCAGTGCTCCAATAACAGAAATATCCCGCATAACTACTGTACAGAGCTTTGAGAAGAAATAATACTAAGTAGAGAAATAATGTGCTTCTGCGCATGGTCCCAACATGTATGTACCACGTGACTGCTGTTAAATTAATACAAACAGTGACGATTGTCGGTAGTGGTGTGTGACATTCGATTTTTTCTTTTTAATATTTTAGCGTTAACACAGAGGAATTTTATGTTTCAATCATATACTTAATTAGTTAAAGAAAGTACCTATGGGTTTTGTTGTCGTGTCTTGTGCTTGTGGATGAAAGTAAAATTAATAATTATTACTGATAATTTATCTTTAGTCACGTGACTGTCGAATAAAGGAGCCAATTTTCGTTTCTGCGCGTCCTAAAAAGTTCTCTAATAACATTTGTAATCGGTGGTAGGTACAGAGTTTGTTTCTGATGGTTAAAAAATAAACGAGTTAGTGTAAGTGAGAATAAAGGACAGGCGATTGTTGGTATACCTACCTACGAGGTACATACATTTGTGTTCTTGTATGAATTGTTGTTGTAACACTATAGTGCTGGTAATGTGATATTTATTGCTGCAGCCAAGTAGGTACTTACCCCTCACCTCCCATAGATAATATTAATAGGTGGGTTTGTTACGATGGAATATGCCGGATGTTATTATATGGATTCAGGGCTATCAGCCGCACGAGAACCATGATACTCTAGCTAGGAGAAACAACAATATCCATCTATCTAGTATCCACCCACCCATACTAGGTACTTCCTTTCTAGGCCTCCTTTTGATAACATAGGGAGGCAACGAGAGTCTTATTATAATAGTATTCCAGAACACCGACCTACTAACGCTATGACGCCATATTTGCAAGCCGTACATCTATGTAGTGGTACGATATTTCTGTTGTTTGAAGAGGTCGAATACACACACAATAGGTACACCGGTGGCAGGAATTTGAATTAAAAGTTCATTATAGTAGGTACCTTGAATGAATTCTCACCATATTTGTGTAGACAAGAATTTGAATTATTAGCAGCCCTCAAATTGAAAATGAAAAGAGGCACAGCATGTACTTATCTATTTATCGAAATTTTATTATTTTTTTCAGTAAAATTGTGCACCCCTAAAAAGGAGCGTTGAAGTCATAAGATGGCGGGTTGCTAACTGCTTAAAAAGGACACTAGGTTATTAATGATTTTAAAAATTTCTGAGATATATTTTTCTAGAAAGTTATATACCTAGTATGTAAGTAGGAAAACAAATTTTATTACAATATTTCAAGATTCAAGACTTGTCTCCTCCCAAGCGTGATATACGGAATGGAGTTCAGAGCTGATACTTTCAGAATCAAAAGTCTCCTTCGCATCAGCGAAATGAAATAACAAACTCAGAACACATAAGTATGTTGTATTTTGCTATCTTGCTTATATCAAACCCCTAAAACAACAAGATGGAAAAGGAGAGACAATCGTTTGAAGAAATATGCACCCACTTTATATTCGCTATGAAAGGGAACTTGCCTTGCATTATTAACCAATTATGTCTGTGATCATCTCTTATAACAGAATACAGAAATTCAAAGAGTATGTAAAGTTGATGATATTTAAAGATTGCGAAGAAGGTTCTGGAACGAGCAAGAATCCATATAACGGACAAGAGCCGTAATGGCGGCTTGTGATGGCATTCCGCAATCTGGTCGTCAACCCAAAGGATGGAAGGATATTTGGGAGTCCACGTCAGAAGAGGCAAACGCAACAGGAAACTAATAGGCCAACAGGTCTAGTATCGATGACACTTAAGCGAGAACAACACTTTCATCGGTCAGCTGTCATTTATTCTTCATCTCCTTAATGGCAGAGATGCAATAATATGCTCAATTGCTGATTTTGGCTAAGTATTAGGATAGATTCTTAAGAAAAAGTTAACTTCACAATATCCCTTATCGAATAATTATGATAAGTTACTGGGTAAATAATGGACTATGAAATAAAATCAACTTTTTCTCGATTGAGTTACTCACCGCTTTTCCCTCCCCCATCAAACTCTCTCAGAATTGTCATAATAAAGCGACAGTTAAGAATGTGTATTATTGGATTTTTACAATTCCTTTTATAAAATATTGTTGAAAGTTTATCGAGAACAATAATTACCTACGCTGAGTTCGTTTGAAGAGGGTTACTGTTGAAAATGTCGCTCGTCTAAATAAAATAATCACACAGAAATACTTTAGCTAAATTAGCAAAAATACTGTCAAATTTTGTCAAATTACATTCGTAATCAATTTTTCAATCTGGAAAAATAACAGAAATCTACGTATCTCTTAAGTATATTCAGAAAGAGGAATAAAATCAGCAACAACCTATTCAATTGATATATTAAACACGCTTTGAATTAAAAATAATTGGTCTCATTCACCACTTTTATTAAATAATCCATGGTTACCTTCATACCTTTCTTTAAATACAGTAAGAAAACAAACTTTTTAATTAATGGTTTTACAAACTCAAAACACATTGACCAGCTGAGCTGAAACAGTACCCATACTAACTGCCGCCGCCCAAATGCCGTTTAGTCTGAGAAAATACGTTCAGTACGGTAACACCCACGCAATGTTTAGAAAGTTTAAATCAACCAACTGTTATTACGTCCTTGCCTTCGAGGCAGGAGGTTTTCTAGCTAGGGAGTTTTTTTATACGAAGAGTTCGCTACAAATCCAATTGAAATGCGATGAAATTCACAAATTTTCAAAAAACTTTTTAAACGTATCTACACGGAATTTTCAATATTTTAAGGCTTAAACAGGGTTTGGAAACATATTATATAGCCACGGACTTGCCATCTTTTTCAATCTTCCTACAATTTTCGTCCATCAAGCCGTTTCCCGAAGAGTTGCGAGACCGTTGCGATTGCTGTTTGATTTCATTCGTATTGACTACGCGACATTAGGTGAAGGATTACAGGAGACATCAAAATCGCAAAAATATTAATTTTATACTACAATGATTGCTGAAATTATTGATGTTATTTTTTTTTTAAGAATCTGTGCTCACTCAAAGTGAACACAAATACACTCTTTGACTCTTTCACAGTAAGCTACTTAAAGCTTGTGTCGTGAAAGAGGAAGATAGTCGGCACCTGGGATCCTCAGTCAAAATTAATTTTAGGTTGTATGCCTATTTCAGTAGGTAGATATTAATCGCAAAAGAGTATCGAAATTTCTATTCCATAAAGCAGTTGTAGACATAATTGGGATCGTTGACAGAAGATTAGCGAGAGTTGAAATTTGACATTTCGAGTTGAATCCGCCGTTTACCACCCTGGCAATCGAAAGTATTATAAAAGTAGGGAGACTACACAGATATTATAATGGCGTCTATTCCATTGCTGTGGAAACTTAGTGGGGAATTAATATAAAGATGGGGAGGAAATGTTCCAGTTGACAGCAATAAAATTATTCGCTAAATTATCAGAAAATATCTGTCCGTGAGATAGCACCTACGTTAATTTACCGGCAGAATCATCGCTGAACTTTGCAATCATAATTGTAGTAATATTAGATATTTTTTCGGCCAACTAAGCAGCCGAATACCGGATAACCGGCCGCCGGATATCCGGCGTATGTTTCTGGTTGGTTGGTGCATACATATGGGATTATTGGTATCATTTTTTTCCTTTTATCTGTTTGTCTTAATTTTAACCTACTCGCTGTAAATGTCTACGAGTACGTATATACTTTACTGGTGTTTTTGTTGTTCATACTATTGTATATTTGTTTAATAAAATAAAAAAATAAAAAATAAAATTGTCGAAAAAACCATCAATCGCATTAGTTAGTCTGGATTAGTGTGTTGTGATAATATTTTTTTCCTATGATTAGAGCGTTTAAATTTTTAACTTTTACCCTCGGAACCAAGGTCGTAGCCAGGATAGTATTAAGCTACGGCTACACTATGGCCCATGCTGGTCCAGGATGGCCAAATAGTGGCACTGGCCAAGCATTGGCGAGTAGCAACATTTGGCAAATATACTTGTACACCTGGCAACACTATTGGCCCAACTCTGAAAGCTGGCACGAGGTTAGACTGCTACACAATGTTACTATCACTGATTTATTGATTAATTCTTGCTTTTATTCATCATTTTACATTCTAATCTCCAATTATTTGCTGTATACTCCTATCTGAGTGGGGAATTTCAAGAGAGTTTATCTCCCTGGGCAAAAACGATATTTTAATATAATTGACAATTCACAAATATACCTACACAATAAAAACATTCATAATTTTACCAAACCTAACCTTCAATTTTTATTGATGTTTATTGTTTTGCAATAGGTATATAGTTACCTAGCTCTAACAGGTTGATTTGGACTATAACATAAATGAAAATAAAAGATATTGATAAAAAAAAAAACAAGAATCATGGGTACCTACATTACATACATACTCGAGTGGTTTAAAGAAAGCATCAACCACCGTCTTTGCCGTTTGCGTTTTTCATTATTTTTAATAACAGAAAAGCAGATGCCGCATGTATCACTGTATAGGACGCTGCAATTAATGGCATAATATGATATTATCATTGTCAACTTTCATTATTTTATCAGGATTATAAAAAAATGTACAAAACACTATGAAAATAACAACATGGAAGACATGACAGCTGTCAACATTGTTCCAATATTGGTGAATACTTGCGAACTCGATCGACAAATGTCAAATATTGGGCGATATTGGTCATTGGTGAAGCGGCCACACTACTTGCCCATGATGGGCCAGCGCCTCTAACAAATTTGTGATTTATTAAAAAATTATATGTTATTTTGCTCTTCTGTGACAAATCTTGTTTTATTTTGTTATTTTGTCAACATAAACCAATGGACGCACTATTTGGCAACACAATATTAAACTTACTGTCTTTTTACGTATGCTGTTTTATTTATATTGTTGTCTTTTGAATTGATATCGATTGTAATTACTAATTGTTTAAAAATAATGAACAAAACTCTGAAAATAACAACATGGAAGACATGACAGCTGTCAACATTGGCCCAATATTGGTGAATACTTGCGGACTCGATCGACAAGTATACAAGTAACGGCCAATGTCATATATTGGGCGATATTGGTCATTGGTGAAGCGGCCACACTACTTGCCCATGATGGGCCAGCGCCTCTATTTGGCCAGCATGGCCTATAGTGTAGCCGTAGCTTTACGGCCAATGTCAAATATTTGGCGATATTGGTCATTGGTGGAGCGGCCACACTACTTGCCCATGATGGGCCAGAGCCTCTATTTGGCCAGCATGGCCCATAGTCTAGCCGTGGCTTTAGTGCAGAGGATCCCAATCTGTTTAGGTTCACGGCTCCCTTTATCCAATCTAATCCAAACTTCCTTTATGCTCTACTTATATAGGGGCACAGAGAGGCAACAAGACCTCTCCATTGCGCTCAATCTCGCACAATGTTTATGACCTCCTCACACACCATGTCCAGATTCCTCAGCTCTGTTTCGAAGGAGCGGAGCACGTGGAAGAGCCTCTCGATATGAGAGGGTATTTCTCGTCTTCGTAACCCTGATGGGAAAAAGAACAGCGCTCGCCATAAAATATGAGTGGTTTTTTTTTCAAATAAATTCGCTGAATACTGAAGAAGAATTAATACGCTTACGTAGGCGGCATATACCAATTGGACTGACTCCGTTGCCAGAACGTTATTGTTCCAAAAATCGCGGAATCTATCTGCATCTTTCAGCAGGATGATATATGACGAAACGTAATTTCGTTAAACTTTCCTTATTTACGGAGACAAGCGACCTGCTACCTCTATATAAAGAAATAAGTATTCATTCTCCATAATTTACCCTTATTGCAGTATGTTTGCTAATCAATTTTTTAAGTTGTAGACATTTTTCTTGTGATTTCAAGGTGTATTTGTTACCCAAAAACATATTTTTTACTATCCGGTATCCGGCCGAATACATTTAAGTATTAAGCATTTAAGCAGCCGGATAGGCCGGATACAGGATAGTAGCCGGATATCCGTTTCATCTCTAATCATAATATGTTAGGTACATCTTGATTCAATTTCACTGTTCAATCGAACCTACCTACATAATAATAATATGCTAGTTTTACTCTCTCTATGGTTTGAATCTTAGCTACATTCCCTACACCCTCTATGTGTGATAAAAGCAGCTGTTTTACCGACCTCAAATGTCACTAAAATGTGTCAAACTTCAAAATGGAGGAATTATTTTGCAAGTTTTTTCATTTAATCTTTATTTATTGAGAATAATAAGATTTGAATAACATTTATATGTATAACAAATCAATCTCCAATTATTTTAATACATTATCATACCGTAATACCAAGATTCCATTCAACGTTTACATGAGTAATTTTGTTTCCAAAAGATGGCTTAGGTACTGTCTTTTTGAAAAATTTGTATGAAGATCCTAAAAAATAGAGTTTTTTTTTTAAATAGCTCTAAATATATTAAATTAAATGCAGCAAATTGTATTTAAGAACCTTCTCCGGCATTTTGCACGGCTCTGCGCAGATTCATATCTGACGTAGCAGCATTTGTATTTTCAGCGTGATGCTCCGACATACGATAAAAAGCAAATATACAAACATTTCTGAATTATTATGTAGATAATAATCATAATCTCACTAAAATAGCAAGACAAAAACAACCTCTTTCAGTCCTACATAAATAAGAGTCCACTGCACTCCAATTTACGATAAAAAGCTTTTTCTCATTTTTTTTTCAATCTCTCAACTTTAGTTTACTTACTGTGAAATTTCAAAAGCGTTCCAAATAGACTGAACATACAGTTTTTTATTTCTATGGAATAAGTCATTCAGTCTACAAAAGCAAAAGAAAACTGTGGAAAAAGTAATAAATATTTTTTTATATATATTTATTAAAAATCCGGCCACACCCATCATAGTAAAGAAAAATACAATTTCGACATCTCTCATAATAACAAAGTTTGTTTTGTTAAAGAGGAAGAAATCGAAGACTATGGTTCAGCAACTACTGTATGAAACTGATGTTTTCCAATACGTATTAGTATTTAAAAGTCGAAAAACAACGCAGGGATTCCAATCAGTAGATTTCGTTTGATTAAAAATAACCTGAAAAAAAAGAAAATTCATTAACTCTAATAACTTTAACGTTTTATTGCTGTTGAGTAAATATTTGAAACGTATTGACTTAACAGGTACAAATCGATATGGAACAAACAGAACGTTTGCAATTAAGATTCTTATGCGTCGTAGAGGGACGATGTATGTAGAACGCGTAGGCGTGTATGACGTAGTACGGTGCAGGGGTGCCTACGCACTACGCGGGCAGTCATCGGGAAATTAGCAAGGGGGGCAGGTGCGTCACGCTAACAGGTCACCCTGGCCGAGAGCGTGACTCATGCGATGTCGTTCTGAGAAGCCAGAAGGATCGCGAATCTCCTTCATCTATGACACATACGTTATTATTGTATAGGCACGTGTTGTCTTTTTATTCACTCTACTTTCCCCTTTCTGAGAATTGCGTGTTACGTGAAATGCGCATTTACACCCACATTTGTTCGTAACTTGAATTGCGTTTTATCTTATTTACGTCTTTGTTAGTTATCTATACTATGAAGAAGTTAGATACCTAGTGAGAGAGAGCTCTGAGACGTCATAATGCAGTCTTATTCTAGAGAAAGTGTAGAATAATAATTAGAAAATTCAAATCATTTTTGAAAGTACGATTCGTGATATATAATAATTAAAAAACAGTTTTAGATTCAATCGAATCAGACTATTCCTTTAATCGTTATATTATAACCAATAATATATATTTGAAATTGTTCATTCGAAAAATAATTTAATTTTTATATGCTGAAACATAAAATTTTGAAAATAGGTAGGTACAAAGTATTTTTAACATAGATACATACAAACATAAAGAGAGATGAAATAAAATTCGTATATTCTCCCACAAAAAGTTTATATCTAAAAAAATTTAGAATTGAAATAAAAAATACGTTCCTATATAAAAAAAATAATTGAAATGTACCTACTCAATCGATTTTTCCATTATGTTCTATTAATAAACCATTCAATTATTTTTAATATTATTCTTAATAAATTGTAAAGAGTAAATCTATGTAATTAATTGCCTTCCAGCTAAATAATATTATAACCATTTCGTTTAGAAATAAATATAAAAGATGAAATTTTAAATAATCTTTTTTCATCATTATATTATTAGGTAGTTCGTATTAATATGACGTTAAAAGGAATAAATTTTTATTTCATATACCGAAATTAAAATTATCTACAGGTAGGTACCAAATATTAAACAATTTTCCGTATGTAAGTATTTGGAAGATTGCAGGAAACTTGTAAGAAACACGAGATATTGCGAGATGGTGTAATAATGGAAGGAGGGAAAGGTTCAGTCATGTTTAAAGAATGGGCTATAAAATATTCCTCGTTTCTGAGTGTCTTTAAATAAACAGGTCAATAAAACAGTATGAAGAATAAAAGATAATTATTAGGAATATCTGCATCAAGAAAATATTCTCGACTTAGCCCAAAAGGAATGTGGTATGGATTAGGTAGATAGGTACATAATGTATGAAGCTATGGACATATTACAAAAAGCTGCTAACCTAGGGTAGCCCAGAACTCATAGTAGGTATATTATAACAGCCTTTTCGTGTAAAACATATCTTTGCATAAAAATTCATAATTTTACGATTAAAATGAATTTATCCTTGGAATTATTATAGAAACTTTAAAATGATATCGACTATTGGAGCTTTTTATTATCTGCTTTAGAACTACATATTCAATATTAATCGGTACTTTAAGGGGGACCCACTGAAGTTACGGACCTCAAATTTGACGTGCTTGTGTAGGAGCATAAGACCAACCCGTATACCAAATTTTATGAAAATCGAAGAAATTTTTTTTTAGCCCTTTTTCTAGACCAAGTGAAATTTTCTTTGGATACTTTAAGAGGGTTCCCCTGAAGGTACAGATCTCAACATTTTACTGACTCATTTACGTCGAGGGGCTAACCGTTCTACCAAATTTCAATCAAATCGGTTAAGAATTACTATGAGTTTAGGTGCGCACACATTTTTACGGGTACGGGTACGCGGAAATTTAAATTTTTTTTTTGCTTTTTTGGAATCTACACCCTCGAAAACGTCGAGAAAATTTATTTCAGCGATTTTTTTTTTTTTTTGAAATTCGATCACAAGACTCATGTATATTCCATATACTATGAGTAATACATGTTTCCCATAAACTCAGAAGAACTTACAGAAAGAAAAATAAAAAAAAACACCCCGTTCAAAATATAGTAGGTGGGTGGTTTTTATCAGATTAAATTCCTAGCTGTTCTACTCGCGTTCTTCCCATTCTCACAATAACACATCTTGACGTGGGTTTTTCTCCTAATTCATCCCTACGCGGTGTTTAAACATAACATTTGAAGCGGGAATGTGTTTAGGATTTATTGGAAAATTGTCACGATATACGTAGCTCTACAAAAAGCCAATAAATATGATAATAAAATAAAATATGCAACAAAACATTCAGTAGTGAGTAGAGAATTTTTTTAGCATTTAAGAATAGGGATGTTTACTTCATTCTTTGGCGAGAGGATTTTTTATTTATTTATTTATTTATTTATTAAGTTTACGGTCTTAATAAGACCTATAACAATTTTAAGATACAAAAATCAACTTACAGCTAGACATGATACTTTGCATAATATTTCAAATTTCGATGCAAGAAATTAATTTATAATCAAAATACGAAAATATTTCATACAAAATGGCATAAAAAAACATCACACATAACTTCAAGCAATGGCAACATTTATTGCACCTCAATGATGGCACCACTGACAAGACGATGTAAACATTTAGAAACGTCATCGTTGACCGCCTGTGGCATTCCTTCAATCTATCAATAAAATACCATGCTTCAATAATATATAAAAACAAATAATAAACACTAATCTGTGCAAAAAACTGTTGAAGAATTAATCTAAATCAGTGAAAAATATGAACAACTATATAATCAAAAACATTTGGTGGAGTGATATAATAAATTAAAATACGGCGGCATGCATACGTCAATTTTAGGTTAGGCTCAATTATTATTAATACGCTACATTAATATACAGTGAACTATAAAAGATAAGGACCTTCATGAGATATATATATATATATATATATATAAGAAACAATACTAAAGAATGATTTGCAGAAGGTCGCAGGAGCGTTGGAATGATACAAGTAATACTCAACTAGTTTAAAAAGCATAAATCCATCAAATAATAATATAATAAGTTAACAAAATATGTTAAAAAAATTAGACACCATCACAAACCCCCCCGTATCGACCCCCTGGCTAGAAATTTAAACACATCCAGACTCAAGTTGAAGATATCCACCTCCTTAAGATAGAGATTGGCAATATAGTGTAATCTAGGCATAATAGTATGTCGAATGTAGTTAGTGGGAATATTATTACATTTGAAAGTATCGCGGCCGCGCGTACTTCGGCCAGGCACACGCAGCTCGATCATTGAGATCAAATCGGGGCTGTCAAAATAAGAGTGAACAATTTTGTACATGCATATTAGATCAAAAAATATTTTCCTGTCCTCCAAAGTGTCAAGTTTCAAAACAGAAATTAAGTGTTGGTAATTAATATCAGATTTTGGAATTCTCATTTTGTAATTAATAAATCTTAAAAATTTATGTTGGACTCTTTCTATGCTATAAATATGGTTTCTGTAAGTAGGGGACCAAATGGGTGAGTCATATTCCAAAACAGAACGCACCAGGGTGGTATACAAAAGGGAAATAGTATCCAAATTATTAAAACAGCTGACTGTTCTCAGCACAAAGCCTAACGTTTGCATTGCTCGATTTGTAATATCAGACACGTGTGGTATGAAAGAAAGTTTACTGTCAAAAGTAACTCCCAAGTCACGAATCTGATCTACCGATTCCAAGGTATCGCCATTGATATTATAATCAAAACAGATTTTACTTTTCATTCTACTAAACTGCACTATTTTACATTTTTCAACATTCAGATACAAATCATTAGCTACACACCATTCATACAGGCGAGTTAAATTATCTTGGATAATCTGGCAGTCACTCACACAGCTCACCCTCCTGTATATTTTAAGGTCATCCGCAAACATAAGGAATTCGACATCCTGAAATATGTCAGCTATATCGTTAATGAAGAGGAGAAAGAAAATTGGTCCGAAATGGCTACCTTGCGGCAATCCACTCGTGGCACTAATGCAATCAGATTTATGTTCTCCAATTCTTACACAAAGAATTCTGTCATTTAAATAGCTTGTCACCCATTTCAGCAACAAGCCCCCAAACCCCAGGACTCTCAGCTTTTCAAGAAGTACGGCGTGGGAAACCTTGTCGAAGGCTTTGCTATAGTCTGTATAAACACTGTCCACTTGAAAACCGCGTGCTATGCTATCAGAAATATATGATTCATACACAGCCAAATTAGTTAACGTGGATCTTTTTTGTATGAAACCGTGCTGTTGCGGGGCAATTAAACAGTGTAAGTCGGGCATAATTTTATCCAACACTAAAGATTCAAAGATCTTGGCCAAAATGGATTGTAAGCAGATTGGTCGGTAATTCTGTATATCATGCTTATCGCCTTTCTTATATATGGGCACAATGTGTCCGGTCTTCCAAATAGATGGAAAGCAACCAGAATTTAGAGATAAATTAAAAATAAAGGTGAGTGGTACTACCAACGAAGGTGCACAATTCTTTAAAAATACTGGAGGTATGCTATCAGGTCCTGCTGACTTACCGGAGTCGAGACGGGTAAGCTTACGGTGAACTTCATTGAAATCGACATTAGTGTATGTTAAATTGACAGTTTGAGGTGGACAGAGGTCAACGTGCCCAACAACAGAGACATTGTACACACTTCCAAAAAATCTCGCAAAAGCGTCAACTATTTCACTTCGGCCATTCAATCTTACATTCTCCAGGTACATTTCAGCAGGAAAACCCCGATCGGATTGACTCAATGATTTACTGAACTTCCAGAGACTCTTCATATTATTTGTGGTGCTCTCCGCTTCAGTCACATAGTTTTTCCAACAGGTGGATTTCAGTGCCGAACATCTTGAACGAATCCTATTAAATTCGTCATAGTCTTTTTTTGATTTGGTTTGCTTGAATTTTTTATGTGAAATCTTCTTCTCAGTTATCAAATTGATCAGTTCACTTGAAAACCACTTGGGATAAGAGGAATGGTAAATTATTTCATAAGGTACAAACATCTCGATGGTGTTGTAAAGTGCACGATAAAATGTGCGAACAGTCTCTTCAATATCGGAGCCACGCAGGAACGACCAGTCGCATTTAAATAAGTGATCATTTATCAATTTGTAGTCGCACTTGTAAAACTTATATGCATACACATCGCCTGTGGTGCTGTCGCAGCTCTGGGATATTTAAATTCAACAGTGCTTACCAATACTAGTTCTTTTGCTGCCACTGATATACCTACGCTTTCTTTTTCTCTGCTTTGCGCCAGCATTGTGTTTTCTTCTTCTTTATTTATATTAAACTCTTTCAGAGGAAAAAATGAAGTATGGTATTCGTGTAACAAAAATAAGGATGTTTAAAATAATGCTCTGAAAATTTCAGCAAATCGACTTTCCACCAAAGGTACAGACAGATAAAGGTTTTTAGGTTATAAGCATTTTATTTTCTTTGTAGATAGAAAGATGCCGACCATCTTCCACTTTCACGACACAAGCTTTAAGTAGCTTACTGTGAAAGAGTCAAAGACTGTATTTGTGTTCACTCTGAGTTAGCACAGATTAATTTTTATTAATTATTAAAAAAAAAATTTTTATAGATAATTTCCCTGCTAAAAACAAAAGTTCAATGCCAACGAAATGTTAATTAACTATCGCACCAGTAACCATGATGAATGAACACAAAGTAAAACATAACACTATATGACAGTATAACACAATAGGAAGGCAGAATAGGAAGCCAAACTTATACTAACTGGGCAACGAATTGCAAAAACAAAAAACTGAATCATGGGATGTAGGATAATTGAACAAAAATGTCTGCATAAGGAGATGAGAATACTAAGGCAAACATAAAACAACATCGACGGAAGTAATAGAAAGACGAACTCACTACATAAACACCTTCAGAATCATACGACGTAAGGCACATAACACAACAACACTCGCGGGAAGAAAAACAAAGTATGTAAAGATGTTGACAAATTGACTGACGCAACAAAACTACTTGTAAAGAAGAGAAATGATATGAGAAATAAACAAAATACGCCTGAATACAAAAAATTAAATAAAGAAGTTCGAAAGAATATTAGAAAAGATGTGGCAAAGTACAAGGAAAACATTGTGAATGAAATTATAAATAACAATGGAGGAACAAAAATTTTACAAAGGAAGGTGAACATCGGCAGAAAGCAAATAATGACCCTGTGCAGAGAGGATGGCAGTGAAAGCAAAAACCGATCTGAGACTATTCAAATAGCAAAACAATTCTACGAAAAACTATATACACCTCGAGTACCAGAGAGTGAAGGACAAAGAAGTAGAAGAAGAATTACCAACGTGGGTTCTGAAGACATTCCAGATATAACCATAGAGGAAATGCAATTAGCTATGTCACAGATGAAGAATAAAAAAGCTCCAGGCCCTGATAGCATTGTTATAGAAACAATCAAACATGGAGGAGATAATCTTCAACAAGCGGTTGTAAAATTGCTAAACAAATGCCTTGAAGAAGAGAACATACCACAAGAATGGAATAATGCAACAATCACTCTCTTGCATAAAAAAGGAGACATAAGAAAATTGGAAAATTATCGACCAATCAGTCTGCTTTCGCATTTGTACAAACTTTTCACAAAGATCATTAATAATAGGCTGTCCAACAAATTGGATAGTTACCAACCTGTTGAGCAAGCCGGTTTTAGGAGAGGTTTCAGTACGAATGATCATATACAGACCCTGAAAAATATAATTCAGAAATACACCGAATACAATATACCATTGTCCCTGGCTTTTATTGATTTTGAAAAGGCTTTTGACTCTGTAGAGACATGGGCGGTGATGAAAGGTCTTGATAATTCTAGGGTGGATCATAGATATTCTCAACTTCTTGCAAATATGTACAACAATGCCACATCAGTTATACAACTCCATTAAACATCCGAAAAAATCCAAATTAAAAGGGGAGTAAGACAAGGCGATACAATCTCTCCTAAGCTTTTCACACTAGCTTTGGAAGACGTCTTCAAATCTCTGGATTGGCACGATAAAGGTATTAATATCAACGGCGAACTACTCAATAACCTTAGATTCGCAGACGACATAGTCTTGTTTGCCAAGGATGATGAGGAGCTGGAAACTATGGTTAACGATGTCCATACAGCATCTCACAAAATAGGATTGAAATTAAATATTTCAAAAACCAAAGTGATGAGTGCTGCAAGTCAGCCCCGTAACATCCAGGTGGATGGTCAGTCACTTGAACAAGTTGAGAGCTATGTATACCTTGGCCATACAATAAAACTAGGAAGAGAAAATCAAGAAGCGGAAATAGATAGAAGGCGAGGACTGGCATGGGCAGCATTTGGTAAACTGTCCTATATCCTGAAGTCTCCAAATTATTCAAATTACTTGAAGAGAAAACTCTTTGATGCATGTATTCTCCCTGTGCTCACTTATGGCTGTGAAACGTTTGTGTTCACTCAAAGAATATTAAATAAACTAGCTGTAACACAACGAGCAATGGAGAGAAGAATGCTAGGTATCTCATTGAGCGATAGGAAGACCAACACATGGATAAGACAAAAAACGGGAGTCACCGATGTGGTTCAGAAGGTCGCTAAGCAAAAGTGGAGTTGGGCTGGTCATGTGGCCAGAGTAACCGACACCAGATGGACCAAGAAGGTTCTTGAGTGGCGTCCGAGAACCGGGAGGAGAAGTGTTGGCAGGCCTCAGGCGAGGTGGTCTGACGACATTAGACGGGTTGCCGGGAATGGGTGGATGCGGCTGGCGCAAGACAGAGGGTGGTGGAAGTCACAGGGGGAGGCCTATGTCCAACAATGGACGCGAGAAGGCTGAAGAAAGAAAAAAGAAAAAAAAAGATGTTTGCCCTAGTACATGCTTGGCTTATTTGGGCAGCATTTCCATTTGTTGTCTGTTATCACTGTAATATTGTGTATGAATAAATAAATAAATAAATATTATAGCAGCACCAACAGAATCAAGGGAAAAAAGAATATAAAGAATCATGACAGAGAAACACAGAAGAGGGAGTACATGAAAGGTAGCGGAACACGTCACAAACATAAATCATTGAAAATATTCAAATGTGAGCTATGTTATGTAAAATTTTATTGTGACTCTATCAAGATAACGACTGTATTTTCATTCGAATGACTCGACGTCATTGTATTTCGTTTAAGCATTCGTAGTCCCATCCGCTAGCTTGCTCCTGGGCTCCGACATCCTGTCTAGATGCGACACGCGTTCGACAATTCAAATCTTCAACGACATCATTAAAAATATATATTTTCGGTGCGCCATTGAAAAGCTGAGCGATTTACTAATTCGTTTATATACATACATTTTCTTTTTGAAATAATTAAACATAGGCGTTAACGAAAGTGGTCTCGGCAACCTATGACCCGCCGTGGTTTATGATACTCTGTTTTTATTAATACTCTTACAGTTCTACTATAACATCTAGGAACAAATTCATCAACAAGAAACCCATCGAATTTATTCTTCTTCTTCTTTGGCGATCACTTCTGCGAAAGCTTCTCTGTCTTGCGCTATCCGGAATAACTCCACTACATTTCTTATATTGCGGTCTAGTTTCGAACATTACGCAGCCTAAACATCTGTCTTCCCTCAACGCCTCTGCTCTCCTCTATTTTCCCTTTCATACTAAGCTGAAGTAAGATGTATTCATCACCCTATTGTTAGTATTTTTTTTATAAAAAAAACTCACAAATCGTATAATGTTATTTAAAACTCACCAACTCGAATATTTTTCTAAATCTATATACAGAATTATTTTTTTTACATGAAGGTACCCATTTCCTTAAAAGGTTGCGGAGACCTGGTGTTAACCCTTTCCACTTTGAATTTGCATCCCTTGACGACCTCCTTATAACCTCCAAAGTAAGTAATAATTATTGTCTTAGTAATGATGCTAAACTTAAATCAGATAGTGATGGTAATAAAGAGTTATTAATATGTAGATTCTTGTTGCGATATTTAGAAGTTCCCTGTAATAAAGGATTGTAGATGCTCCGCTAGTCTATATAGCCCCCCCCTATTAAATTTTTAATGGGCATCCTATGATCAAATTACAAAATACAAAAAGGACGCTCCAAGTATCGCTCCAGCATTGAGTAACTTAATGATTCAATTTTCTTCTCAGCCGAGAACCCCTATCAATGGGTTATCATTTATTTATTCGTACAATCACTTTTTATTACTTCGGAATAATAATATCGATCGTCAAACAACAGCGTGAGAGGAAATTTTTAAACAAATAATTACCTAAATAGATCGCTTCATTAAATTTAATCTCCATTATTAAAAATTAAAAAAACAGTAAGAAAAATGTACCTACTTATATTAAGTTGCAGTAACAATGTGTGATTGAACAAAGTTCATAGAGAAAATAAAGTAAATTATGACAATGTATTGTTTGATTTGTACGTTCTTCTAATGTAGTATTAAAATTAATCGACTGTGCTAAAAATACTATGATACTTACTACAATAAAAAAAAAATAAAATAAACGGCCCAGTAGTGCAGGTAGCAAGAATAAAGCAATTAAACGAATCAATGACATAATTAAAAGCCAACACAATAGGGATATTATCAACGGCGTGGCCCTATAAAATGTACACACATACTATGTACTTAGGTGTTGTACTAATAAATATAATTTAATTGGATTTAAAGCTCGTGGGAACCAGTGGTATCAACCGCCTGGCTTGGCCGGTCATGTGGTATCTTCGACACCCGTGATAAATCATATAATAGATTGCCAAGAATTAAGTAGATTTCTTTGACTGCTACCAATAAAAATAATCGTTATTTTTTTTGTATTATTTGAGATTTCTCCTACGTCGGTTATCACTTGAGAAAGCGAAGAAAGATACTTAAACAACAAAACGGCTTCCACGCTGAAGATTCGACGTAACAACAACTGTAAAATTGTATTGGCGGAATTTGAAACCAACGTTCAACGTGGCAACCATTTTACATAATTCATCGGACTGATCTCTTTCCAGCTTCTTCGAGGCCTCTCAAAAACGGTGACGGTGGAGAGAGAGGGTGCTGGAGTTCAGCATCCGAAAAGACTACTCCTTAAAAACAGACTTTTGAGTCTACAAAAAGAAAAGAATTATAGACATTCTCATTTGAAGTTTCTTACCGGTTTTGGAACTCTTTGCATAGGGTGAGGTCACTTGGTCATACTCATAATATTGTATCTTTTCAAGGCTCATTCACAAGGTGTTTGACATCCTTAAGCGAATCGTCCTTTCCTGAATTGGAATGAGACGGTAAAATGCTGCCCACTCCTCTTCTTTGAAGAACGTTTGCGTTGCTGACCGGGAATGCAAAGCATTCTGCGATGCACCCACATAGCGAATGCCTCTCTAACCGGTTCGTAGTCACGTGTTTGAAGGTCTGAGCATACCAAATATTGCATGATAATGAATGCCATTGCAAAATACTATCCATATTTCATCTTCTTATATTCATGGCAATATTTTCATCAAGATGCCATCACGATTGGTACAACAATAAAGAAATTAAATTAGCTATTTATTTATTTATTTATTTATTTATTTCATAGAGACACCAACAGAACACTGAACAACACAAACAAAATAAAAACATGAAACAAACACATGGAATATCCAGCGCTCCAATAACAGGTATCTCCCGCATAGCTATTGTACATAGTTAGGTGGGTACAATCAACGTCGTCATTTTAAAAAAACTCATAAAAAAACCTATAAAAAAACCAGCTATCGGTTTAACACATTTTTTTGGACACTCAGTACCTACCTAGCACAATGCGATTTTAAAATAATGAAATGATTACTTCTCTATCTATCTATTGCATTTTTTTTTTACAATTATACTAGGTGATTATTTCCAAAATAAAACTTGTATAAAAATGACGTAAGGTTTTTACCAAATAATTTATTTATTTACCAGAGACACCAACAGTACACTGAACAACACGAACAAAAAAATCATGAAACAAACACATATAGTCTCCAGTGCATCAATAACAGGTATCTCCCGCATAATGTCGCATTAACACACTACATTGAGAGAGAGCACAAAATTACCATTAAGATGCCATACAAAGTTGTCATTTATTGCAAAAAAAATCTTTTTTTTTAATGAGTTCAAAAGAATGTTCGTCTTTCGTTGGGCAAGATAAGCAAAATACATCGCGTGATATTTTCTATAGTGTCACAAAATCTTGTGTACTACTTTGAGAATGTGAGATACCCAATTACAATTATCGAAGAAGAACGTAGACAGCTTCCCCATAGAGCGGATATCACACTTCGCAGAGTGACAGACGAATAATCCCAGTATAACTCCCGCTGTTTTTGTTGGAAGTGGTCAGCTCGGATTTCCACCAAACATTTGTAACATCTCCCACGAACCGAAACAGATATCTGTGAGTCTACGATTGACAACCGTACGGTTCGTTTGAGTGTTAGAAGTTTTCAAGACAGAGAGACCTTTGTTTATACAACAACCCTCACGACCCTTCTACGAGTGAGGGTGGTTACGTTTCACTAGCGACAGTGGCCCACTTAACTGAAGGTACCTACAGCAAGGGTTGTACAAAAAAAATGTTATCTATATATTAATACTGCGATCTGGAGTATGCGGACGACGTAACGTTGTTCAATACGAAAATTGAAGATAACAGCGCAGTGTTTCAAGAATCTGCGATGAAACAGCACGCCTTGGCCTTCGAGTCAATGCCAGTAAGACGGAGCTCATGGCGAATAATGACTGCCCCGATAAACAACTACCGAAAATCGTCGATGGTCACCAGGTCTCCCGGGTGGATAAGTTTAAGTACCTGGGAGCAACCATTACCACCACTGGTGACCTCGGGGCTGAGCTCCCGATACGTATCGGTATGGCAAGTGGCGCCTTTAACAACATGACCAAAATATGGAAAATATGCGTTTAGTGTCGATATGAAATGTAAACTGTTTGATGCGTGTATGTTGCAGATTCACTTGTACGGGTGTGATTCTGGCACCTGACCAAAGCCCAGGCACAAAAAGTCTCAGCTTCATTTCGAAAGTGTCTCAGGAGGATTTTGGGTATAAGATGGTACCACCGCATTACAAACGACGCCGGAGCACCCAGCGTGAGCCCAACACTTCTACCATTATGGGAAGGAGATGAATTTGGCTGGGACATGTGTTAAGGATGCCGAATGACAGTTGGCCGAGGAGAGCGCTGTTATTCCTCCCATCAGGGTCCCGAAGACGAGGAAGACCCTCTCATACTGTGTTCCGCTCCTTCGAAGTAGAGCTGATGATTCTGGACATGGTGTGGGAGGAGGTCATAAACATTACGCAAGATCGAGCGCAATGGAGAGCTTTTGTTGCCTCCCTATGCCCCGTGGGGCGTAAAGGGAGTTTGGATTGGATATAAGGCAAAAACTTTGTCACTATTGCGCGGACGGAGGAGAATGAAATTTCGCACACTTATAGTTTATATTATAAAGAAGTGGCTAATGATAGCCGTGGGGTTGCCGGCGAAGAATAGCACCTCTGCTCTTTTTGCTGATTTTTCGAGCATCCTGTAAGAGGCAGGAAATCGAAAAGTCAGATCGGGACCGTGAGGTTGACCACTTCACGTCCTTAAATCTCAACTGGTCAGAAAAGGCACAATGAGCCTCGAACGCCTTCAAGCGCAATGGAGAGCTCTTGATGCCTCCTATGCTCCCTAGTGGGGCTTAGGCCCCCGCATTGCTGGTTGGTTTGGGGGTAATTCGCGACGGGATTGATTTGTCCGGGGCCGGCTTTTTCGTTTGATTGCTTCTATCGAGCTAGGAGGTCGGTTTCGTGCGGGTCAGGTTTGCTGCGGATTGGTCTCCTCCGGGCTGGCTTGCGGTGTGCGGGGGGCCTTAAAGGGAGAATGTGTATGTATGTGGCTAATGATATATATTTTTTTAATTATGTAGAAAAAATACATTAAATCAATAAAAAAAGATTACAAACACTACGGTAATGTTATGTATTTAATACACACACTTTGACGTATTTGGCATTGACACAGACGCATAGGTATATTCTTTTGTTTTTCTGTGGTCAAATTGAGAATATATTAATATTGTTTGTCTTTAAATAATAGAAAAAAACTTAGCAACATTTCAAATTTGACGTATCCAATATCCATGTCATTGTTTTTGAAAGAAAATTGTGAAATAGCGCTCGCTCAGTCTTGACAATGGAACCTTAATAATGTTCAAACTTATAATCTAAATTAGTTATGGTCGAATTTCGAGCACTGGTCGGCCAATAGATTCGATACAGTCGCATTTTTTTTTGTTTTGAAAATGTTGGCGGGTTTATTTTTGTCACTGGATATGTTTGAAGTTTTAATGTAATTGAGAAGGGAGCGGGGCCGACTAACTACTTACCTGTCGATTATCATCTGCCTACGTAAATTAATATTCGGGATGCCGGAAGTTAGAACAAACAAACTAAAATGTTCGCTCTCTATTGTTTTAGTAAAGATGAGACTATTCAGGAACATACTTGACTAAATACAGAAGAAACTATTCGAGTAGAAGAATCATTGATAACAAATTAAAGATAGGTATTCAATATTTTGAAAATTTATTTATTTATCGTATGGTCATATGTACATCACAAAATGTTTACAGATAGAAACAATGCAGATAATTATATTGTATATTAAAATATATCATAAACGTCAGATGTAATCGCTTGTAGTTTCTTGTACCAATATTCAGTATCTTCTGTATTCATTGTTTTCTTTGTCTTTTCTGTGATGTGATGTACGCCAGGAGATTGATGTTAATAATTGTCTGGCGACAATTATTATTTTGAAAATAAATTCTTAAAATTAAAACAGATCTTGTTTCTTCAGAATATGGTAGGTACTTACTTACTTAAAATTTTCTAAATTGCTACTCAAAAATATGATTAGGTACCTAATCACGCACTTCAAAGTTTTAAAGTACCTTGATAAGAACATAAATATCTACATATTATTATGTACTAAACGATTGGGACGAATACCAATCTCAGGGTTGAATGACATTAAGTACTTGGGGCTTACTTTTTTAAATATTGAATTGAAGTGGCTTACTCAATAAATATAATATGTACCTAAATCTTCTTTTTTTTCTTTCTCAGCCATCTCTGTGGGCCTCTTCCATTCCACGATATTATCCCTGTCGCAGGTAGAGGGTGGAGAGAAGCCCAAGACAGAGCGGAGTGAACAAAGATGAAAGATGCCTGTATGTATATGCAAGCACAAAATAAAACTTAAATAAGCTAGACAGATAGTGAAATTAGATATATGTGCCTATCTATGTAATAAAATTGAATTTTATGAAATTCACAACTACTTGTTATTGAATCATCCTTTTTTGTTGGTATGTAAATTTGTATTATTATTCGTTGATATGGTCGAATGACAATTTTCGGGGTTGAAAGACAGTACAATCGTACGGATGAATGGCAATATTGACGTCGTTTGGAAATCTATCCAGGCTGTAATGAGAATGTTTGTAAAGGACTCTACCCACTAAAAATGAATAAATTAGGGTATGTTTCATGGCTATATCCTTATTGGTTTTTTTAATTATTGATAGAGAGGGTTGTGTGTGTGTGTGGTAACAAAGTTTACACTGTTATTAATGTAAATATCAAACAAAAAGTGTTGATTAATTATTATTATTATAATTATGGACGTGGTAAGGGGTTAACACAATGGCGTTACGTAATGACACTTGGTGTGCGAGTGGAACATAATAAATAAATTAATATCAGTACATAATAATAATATGTACCGACGATAGTAATTAACCCTTCGCGTGCCCCGGCAGTGCTGCTGGCGCGGGACAGACTCTTCCGAAAACATAAGGTATTGTGTCGTGTAATTAATTTATATTGTTTGGGCTATTTATACACGGGTGAGATAACCTTTCTACTCCCAACTCTGCGTGACGCGGTGTTTGATCATAGCACTAATTAATGGCAGGAAGAAAATAAGGCAAACATATCGAAGACAATGTGTCAAGTATACGATGGGTGGCGTGCTGTCGCACTTCAAAGAAACAAATTGGAAGGTCGCCGCGGCGTAATGTGGAGTTTGCGTTTCATTCCATACAATAGAGCACATCAATAAAGTTCTTATGTACTTGGCATAATACGTCATTCGTGGTAGGGGATTCATGTCAAAGACTGCATACATTCTGTTTGTACCTAGTTGTTTTCTGACAAAATTACATTGTTACTATAAAATAATGTATTCATCAAATCCTTCCAAATTACCTATAATTACATATGAAAAGATCAGTGCAATCTTTTATGCAAACCGATTATTAGATGAAGTTCGCGTAGTAAAAGTCACGTAATAACCTACAATAAACGCGGGGGCAGATATCCAAATCCAAACTCCCTTTACGCCCCACTTAGGGGTAAAGGGAGGCAACAAGAGCTCTCCATTGGCTCGATCTTGCGCAATGTTTATGACCTCCTCCCACACCATGTCCAGATTCCTCAGCTCTGATTCGAAGGAGCGGAATACAGTATGAGAGGGTGTTCCTCGTCTTCGGGACCCTGGTGGGAGAAGGAACAACGCTCTTCTCGGCTAGCTGTCATTCGGCATCCTTAACACATGTCCCAGCCAATTTTACAAATCTCCTCCCCATAATGGTAGAAGTGATGAGCTCACTCTGGGTGCGCTGGGGGTAGAAATTGCAGGCTTTAATGAAGTAAAGTAAAACCGATCTACATCAGTATGACTGAGAGAAACTTAGGGGGCAATACGATTATGAAAGTAAGTAGTTGCTGGTAGGTGTAAAAATAAGTTATGTAAGAAGGCAAAAAAATATAGACCGAAAAAATAGCAGTCGGGAGAAGAGGAATTATAGCTTCCAGAACTATTGGTGGGAATATGGAAAACGTCGGAATCTGGGACAATTTATTTAGGGGCATCGTGGGATGGGAAACACTAAAAAATTCACTCTAGAGTTGAATCGAAGGTAAAATGAAGCTGAGTTAGAGTGAATCAGAATGAGATTACGTACTAGTACCAATAAACTTAAATGAGTGTTTCGAATATATCCTTGTCAATAATCTTTCATACTCGACATAGGGTTTCCCTGAAAAAAATCGAGTTAGCAACCTCAGTGAATGATGTTTACAAGCTAACGTATTAAAAATCAAAACACAGAAATATTAAGAAAGCAGGATTGCCAATTAAGAAACAGATAACAAAAAAAGGCACTAAAACTAGCTAAAGAGCGTTACACAAGGTAGAAATAACTAGGTAGTCACAAAATAATAATTATCAAAGTTCCGAGTAAACAGTAACCGCGCGCCAGAGCCTCCACGCTAAAAGGTTCTCGTATAAATTACTCCAAACAATAATTAGGTATGGTTCGTCTGTCCTCGGCTAGAGCGTTGCTCCTGAGAGCGTTCTTTGCCCGGACACTCGGCCGGATGTAGGAGCTATAAAAAAATCGCGAAACATTCTGCGTCCTCCTCCAACCCACAATTATTATTGCCTCTCAGGTATGCGACGCGACGCTAAGTTTTCCTCCAACTAGACAAGAGTGAATAATTCCCACTTATGTTCTGTCAGACGCTCGCGTGTGTACCCGCCGCTACTACAGTAATATGATAGGTATAACACCATAACGCCGTGTGCTTCTGAAGCAACTTGGCGGCAATCATTATTAGCACGTGTTGTTGATGTGCTTGCTGGAATGAGCGCACACTTGGAAGAAATGCTAATTTAGCATCGTTCAAAGTAGCTTACACACTTTCTTTACGCATCGCGTCCATTCAGGTATTCTAACGCAATAATACTGATCATTAAATCAAAACACACAGCGGCTCATACGGGTCAACAGGAAAATATCTCGATGCCGGTCTAAACTAAAGTAAGCACTCTTGAAACTAATAACTAGGTACAGTTTCTCTGATGCAGAAATGTTTTCTAACAGTAAACTATAACGCAAGTATTTCAATAAAACAAGCATTTATTTTGAGGTTCCTATGACGTGTGCGTCACGTTACAACAATAGGGATGTCCGCTTGGTGGTATCCTACGAGTAAATTCAGCCTTCAATGTTCCGATATTGAGAATGGAATGTCGAATATATTTTAAATAATATACATAGTTTTTCCTTCTTTATGCCATACTGATAAACAAAGAAGTATTCGAGGTATGGATAAGATCGCCAACAGTTATAAATTACCAGGCAGCCTTTTCTTTAATTGTTTATACAAAGTTTTCAGGATTTTTCAACATCGTCAAAAGAAATATCGTTAGATAATTACTGAAAAACAATTTACTATGGGGTTTTAAGGATATTTATTTATTTATTTATTTATTAAGTTTACGGTCTTAATAAGACCTATAACAATTTTAAGATACAAAAATGAACTTACAGCTAGACATGATACTTTGCATAATATTTCAAATTTCGGTGCAAGAAATCAATTTATAATCAAAATACAAAACTATTCCATACAAAATGGCATAAAAAAAACATCATACATAACCTCTAGCAATGGCAACACTTATTGTTCTACAATGGTGGCACCACTGACAAGACGATGAAAACATTTAGAAATGTCATCGTTGACCGCCTGTGGCATTCTTTCTATCTATTAATAAATTATCATGCTTCAATAATATATAAAGTATAAGGGAAGGTATCCCTATATGATGGTTGTAGCCTTTTCGTTGTGTTAGATGATGTTAATAAGTTCATTTGTTTTGTAAAGACATGAAACCATCAGCGCTTTTTTCCTAATTGAATCATTAAAAATAAATCCATCCGTTCATTCAATTATTTTGTTATACACGAGCTAAGTCAATAAAATAATACAAATAATGCAATTTCCTTAATAGAGTTTAGATTAATCGTTTTTTTATACTTTCATAGTACAGTGGCGGTAATAAAGCAATGCCATAAACTGTGCAACAGTATGCACGCGAGGCTCTTTACGGTTCGGGTTTGCAATGTAAATGTCGGCTATATCACGATAGAGGAATTAAATGGTACATTGTAGATACATTTGAATTTAATAAAGAGATGTGTTTCCGTAATAAAAAGGGTTGTAGCGCTGAATGCAATCGTTAAAACTTTTAACGATCCGCGCCGATAACGTGCCTGGACGCCGGCGGCAATGAAGGCCGACAACAATTTGATTTTTCACTAAAAGATTGAAATGCTTTACAGCACTCTCTAACATTCTTCCTAATAAACATTTAATAGCAGATAATAAGTACGTCGCAGGAGAATTAAATTTATAGGAGGTACCACTACACGATGACGAAGTCCGCGCAAATGACTGAAGGTTGTTATTTTAACCCTCCCCCCACAGTATATAAATTACTTCGCAATAATCTTAATTGTAGACATGAATAGAATTCTCTCGAAGTGAATTAATGATATATTACGAGCTGTTTAATTAATTGTGCGAGATTACATAAGTGTTAATTAGAGTTACAACTGATTGAAAATTATCATTCATTCATTCTAACATAAGTGGTACACAGTTAGTTATTTCTACTTGCCGTTCTACATGAGCACTGATGTTGGTCATGGGCCTCCTTATTTTTAAGCCATTATTCCTTGTCTGTAATTTTATTCATTAAACTGGAACCACAGACCTAAACAATGTCTTCATTCAACCTCTTTACGGACTAGGTGAACAAATAAACCCTTCAGCTTTTGTAATGAATTGAGACCTAGTGATTTAAAGGTTTGTCCGTCAAGAAAATCAATTATACTTTGTTCTGGTGGTTCCTATCTGCATTGCCTCGAATTCGCGGCATCAATTATTTAATAATGACCTATGGAATCGAATCTAGAGCTGACAGAGTCCGGACTAAAGCACTGCTGAAAACCGCGGAGATGATGACCCTGCGGGCTATTCTTGGTAAAACACGGAGGGACAGAATACGGAACACCGTCATACGTGAGTACTGCAACACTGAAGACATCGTCAGTTGGGGCACGACAAGAAGGCGGTTTTGGCGCGACCACGTTGATAGAAAGGACGGTGATAGACTTCCTCAGGTAACAGCCCACAACATTCCGATGGGAAATCGCCAACCGGGAAGACCTTCCAAGAGATGGCGAGACAGTTGGGATTCGATGTCCCAAGAAACCCCTCTACATTAAAAACAAGTCGCCAGACTTATTTAAAGAGAAAGAAGACGAATATTTTTTTTAAGGCTACTATGCCCGTTAATTCAGAAAATCCGTCCGTTGCAGATAACCACGTTTTCATCGTCCAAAATTCTCGTACCCATGTCCTCGGAGACTCTAGTCATTTCAATGTTTTTAGGCCATAATATCGTTAGCGAATCGATGAAAATGTAATAAAATGTATATTTGGTATCTTTTAATCGTCGTAAAAATCGAAAGAGCGGGTTTCTGTCTTGCCGACGCGTGAAGTAAAATTACAAGTTGCAAACAACAACAAGAAGATATTATTATGTTATGGTGATGTGCAAAAACAAGCGATGACGAACCGTCCTGAGATATGATAAACATTTCCTTAGTAAACACTTAGCCGTGGACGCCGACACAACATACACCCATAATAACAGGTATTAGACCTAACGAGAGGATAGCCAGAGGTAGTGTGATCAGGCAGATACATGTTAATGTGTGATGGAATTTATTGTAAACAATACCAGGGTCTGGTGTATAGCGGCACGGCACAGGTACCGCGGCACTAGATTACCTGCCGCTGACGATATTACGAGACGCGGCCAGCGGCAACATTTATTTGAGAAAATCAACCGCCAACTCTAAAAATAACATCTCATTAGAGTGGGCCTGCCCGAGTGCCCGCCTACCATGAGGTGCAGCGCGGAGGAGCTTTGCGAATCCAAAGGTGGTTCACTCGTCTCAACGCAACAGGTTTTTTTTTCGCCTGCAATCACCGAAACTTCACGACCTCTGATGTGGGTCAAATCTGTTTTGATTTCTTCTTATTTTCGAACAATTGAGGATATTATAAAACTGAAAATACATCACTCACCACCAATACCTTCATCCGATATTTATACAACTGATACAACTCATACGAGAAATTCACAGAATCCTCAATGACCTGCTCGTGTATGTACATATTTTATATCAACGCAAATGGAAAATACACGTTTTCGACATGAATGAAAATTATTCTTCCTCCAATTACCTATTGATTTTATACGAATCCAAAAATAACACGTTAGTACATACTGTGTTTGCTTAGTATAAATACATCGGAAATTTGCTTTGGCAAACTCTATAGATACTCAGATTTTCTTCGTATAGGTACTTATAAGAGATATTGAGAACTTTTAAAAAAGTAGGTAAATACCTACCTGTTCTAAAAAAAGCCCAAATGGGTGCTCAAATAGGCGTTCTATTCACGAATATTTTTTCCTCCAGCAGACGACAATCTGTGTTTACTAAAAAAATACTGCAACGATCCTAAAAATAAAAAAAAAACTTTTAATTTATTAAAAGTAAATGCAGTAAACTGTATTTATGAACGCTTTCAGAAGTTTTGCACGGCTCTGCGCAGAATAATACCTGACGTAATCTAACTATTATGTAGATAAGAAAGTAATTAGGTATTATTGACTCCTTGAATCACTTCCCGAATTCGAGAATCATTAGAAGTGGGGTTAGGTAGAGTAGCCTACAATAATACTATCCCGTTCCATTTCGTCTGCGCGCCCAAACACAACAACAACAACAACACGAGTCTGCGCCTACGCTTTGGTTGACTCTCGTGGTATTTGCCATCTGCGCAGTTTAATGCCCTCTCTAAGAAGGTTCTCACTCCCGCGCACGACATCCCGATATGTTCATCTCTCGCGCAGTAGAACCTAGACATAACCTGTGCGCCTCTCTCCTACCAACCTCCTGACAGAAGGTTACCTATGCGTGTGATTCACCGCGCAGCTCCGCCTGCCTTGTTTTGATCCATCTTCTTCATGCGGCTATTTATAGCCGGACGCTTTATACCCACATAATATTATAAGTAGTAAGTGGTTGTTATTCAAATTCAAATCCTAACCGTCTCCGTATAACGAGAATATGCAGCGCGCGTCATTCAACGGAAACAAAACACAATATCTGTAGGAATTATATTTTGGTTCACCATAGAGACGGATGTTTCTTTTCTCATTTATGTATTTAAAAATATTGGTATTCCCACGAGAAAATTATGATAAAAAAAAAAACATATTTAAACGTTGACATGTAAGAAGAATTTTTAAAAATAATATTGAAATGAGATAGATTGTTGTACATAATTACATTTTGTTTCGTGTACAAGTATGTATGTAAATTGTAATATTCTCACGAGATCATAATAATAATTATCGAGTTAAATGCAGAGTTCATTGCTGGATGTACAATATTTTTTTATTCAAAAGCCAATGACAGCAACGACTCTGTGGGAAATGATTTGACATGCATACGAGGGGGTTTTTTTATTTCAAAAGTGAAACTGCTTAATCTAATATTTCTAGATTTACGATTAATTTCCAGAAGAATGAAAAAACCACGTATGAAACAAACATTAATGTAAATATTTAATACGAGTGTTTATTATGAATCAAAATGAAAAGCAGACAAAAAAAAAATTGTACCATTTTTTACTTGAACTTATTGTTTTGACCTCTCCAGAAAAACTACGACGACTTACCAAATATCCCCATACAGTTCATCGCATATTGTTCTAAATTTTTATACTATATTGTGAAAAAAATGAAATTTCGAATCGAGCACAAGAAATACGTTACTTTTTTTCAACCCCATAATAATTAAGAAAGGTTGCATTGGTGAGATGATGTCTGTTTCAAAATGGTATTTTACAAAGATACCAAGATGTCTTCGTTGGTAGATATCTTTACCTTATTATTACGTATATTATAAGCTGATAAAACAGACTCATAGAAAAATAATCATTCACAATACCACAAATGGTTTATTGTGGTAAAAAAAATGTTAAAAAAAACAATCAGATAACAAGAGCAGGGAGGTCCATCATACAGTCCCCATATAAACATTTATCTCAAGGATTACCTGTACGGTGAAGATATTTAATCACGAAAAGAATTTTAATTCCTTTATTTTTTTGTTGTTGTATTAAGAGGATACGATGCTGTTGTCCCGGTCAAAATGAAGACATCACAATTCTATGTGATGGCAACCTTACTTAAATTGTCTACTTTAAAAAGTTGCGATGACGCGCCAAGTTTTTCAATGGCGTGGCTGGCGTAAAAGTTATGAGGTAAGAAGTAGTGGTTGAAAATTAGTTAATAATATGAGATATATTTTGGGGAGAAAAGGTGCTCATTGAGTGACATCTAGGATTTTCATCTGTTGTTCTCACTTTAACACAGTCGATCCAGTTTGATTTTAGCCAAAGCTTTTTTTAATTTGTCATGTCGGTAACCTTGATTTTCTTCCTAATTATATCATCTCTTTTTCGTGTCTTGTAGACAAATGTTCATCAGTCTTCTCTCTATTGCTCATTGTGTTATCTTAATATTAATTGTATTGACCATTTGGTAAAGGTGCATGTTACATTTCAAACCATAAAAAATAATGGTTTGAACTAGTTACTGCAGCCCGATTCACGGAAAAGTTTAAGTGTAAGTTTAGTTCGAAGTTCGAACGAAGTTCGATTCAAACCCTCCGTGAATAGGTACATAGACTGTAGATAGTCGCCGCCTACAATAATTATTATTACCAGCAGCCCTATTCACAAAAGTTTGAATCGAACTTCGTTCGAACTTAGACTTAAACTTTTCCGTGAATCGGGCTGCTGGACTGGTACAGGATCGGGAGAAGTAGGGTCTCAGTGAAGGTTGCATAGCTGCGAAGGAATGGAAAAACGAACAACAAGTAGAGAAAGATACAAACATTACTAATGTCTAAAAACAGAGAAAACAACGGATTCTTCCAGGAAGAAATTTGAAAGAAAAGAAATTAAGAGAAAACACTGGACAACTCTCCCGGACCCATCAGGCAATCCTAGAAATTTTGTGGTTTTAAAACATCAAAAGAACCAAAACGCGCAGCAGCATAGGTTAAATAGAGCATAAAATCCATACAGGTCTGGTCAATATAATATAGATTCGAAAATGATGGAACCTCTAGATTCTGTGGAGTATCAGAAACTACTCACCAACACCTTGCAGACTGCGATGTAGGAGTATAAGTGAGACAGAAAAGTTTTGGAAAACACAATATGAAAGAGGCGGAAGACTTACCCGCCATGGATTTCCTCCTAATGCTGGACTCAATTCTCAGGGATGAAGCCACTTTTATGTTGGGGCGCCTGAGACCCCTAATAGAATAAAAAAGGTCTAAAACACCTAGCCCTGACGTTAGATATATCATCGCAAAAAGCTATCATGCAATTTGGAATGAATAGATTTTTGGATTCTGTTCAATATGTTGGATTCTATGGAAATATAGTAGTCTACCTACGTGTAATTTGATTGAAAACTCGCGGGTGAAATGAAGAACGGTGATTCGGATGTAAACAAGGAGAGTGCCACGGAGCACGGAGGACGCACGAAGAGGGAAATCGAAAGAGTAAACAACAATTATGTTTGCCCGAACCACCGCTCCTTTTGAATCTCTCTCTCTCACTCGAAGTGCTTGTTATTTTTATAATATTATATTTTTGAAAATTCAAGGGGCGAACGTGTTTTTATTAACACCGATGCGCCTCTCTCTGACTTACCACTCCGCAACTGAATTATATTTTTATCAAAACAAACTCCTAACAGGTAGGTTCCCCTCCTCAGAAGAAGATACTTTAGCTTGTAGGTAGGTATTACTGTTATCATCCAACTTGTTATTGTAAGTGCGTGACTCATTTGAATTCACATCGGAGCCGGAGATGACTTATGGGTATATCCTCTCAGGGAGAATTTCTGTCTGATGCGCAAGATGAATGCAGTCATCAAAACATCACAAATACATCTACATATGACGACAGCTTGGATTTTGTTCGATAATAGTTCATCCTTTATAAACAGAACAGAAGTTTGTCAAACATACATAATCAAAGCGAGTTAAAATCTTGGATGAGGCCAACACAAATCCAAAAAGAAAAACAATAAACCTTCTCAATAATAAAATGCATAACATACAAACACTTATATAATTTATAAATGAAGTACATATAATCTCAACTACCACCCTGAGGACAACAGAAGACAATACGAGATGAAGTAGTGGGGATAGCAGGAGACAGGGCAGCATGGCGAGGACTTGTGGAGTCCATATGCTCCATCTAGGGAGCTGACATGGAAGAAGAGGAAGTACAATATTAATTCATAGTCCATTTGTGACTCCACCAGTGGCACTGCGCTCGATAATACGCAGATTCAAGCACCTCCTCCCACACCATGTCGGAATCCTTCAGATCTGCTTCGAAGGAATGGATCACAGTATGAACGGGTGTTTCTCGTCTTCTGAACCCTGATGGGAGAAAGAAAAGCGTTCTCCTTGCCCAACTGTCATTCGGAATATTTTATAGTCAAGTAGATTTCCTAGTCAAGTCTATAATGGTTGAAGCGATGGATCTGCATTGACAGATATTGAATAAGACGCTCAACATCCGAGTGTTGAGGGTCTTATATATAGGAATTGGGAATTGATTTTAACTCTCGAAATATAAGGCTAAGACAGAACTCTAACATCGAGGTAGATTTCATATCGAAGTAATTCCTGATAATTTAGTAAACAGCCAAAACTTATTCAATGTCCCACAACCATGATTTTTTTTTCATTGACGTATCTACAATTCTAATAGTCTCTCTCCAGAAATTCACTAAACTTACCAAAAATTGTAAATGAAAACTATCTTAGGTATTTTATACCCAACAAATTCTATTAATAAAATACACTATAAGCGTTCAAAATAACTATGTTTGTGTAAGTCTAAACTACATAGGTACTACTGTATTGTTACTATATTGTTTTTGAAATTTGCGGACCCAAACCTAGAAATGAGAATAAATTTTTATTAGGTTTATTTTAAACCTCTGCTTTTACAACTAAGCGACAGAATTGAGCGCATCACGATCGTCAAACAATCAAAATGATGATATTTTTAAACAATTTTGCCTACCCTTATTTTGTCGTCATGTTTGTTTATGAATTTAAAATTATGCCAGAATAAGTGGCAAGATGAACTTACTGTAATGATCCGATTTGCAACAGGTTCAGCATTAAGGTAGGGTAAGAGATGGGAGCTAGACATGTTTACAAACAAAACATTTTGGTGAGCAATAACGGAACGTGGAGTAAAAACAATACAATATTATGATGTACTTACAATATGTAACAGGGGCGTTTATTTGGGTTCACTTAGACCGCGTGGTCTCGTAATGTTATTTAGTGAGCACGTGTTGGCCCTACTTTGTTTGTGGAAGGTTCAAAATAAAAATACAGACGCACACACGTGGTCTAGAGCACGCATCAATAGCATACACACATACTTACACGCACACACCAAGATGCATTTTTTTCCAATGCACACAAACGCATTATGAAACAAGACACCAACACAGATGTCAACACTACTGTGAGCCTGTGTGCATCAAGGTGGTGGTAGTAATGTCTCATATTTTGTCAGGACACCATGCGTCAACAAGGAACAAAGCTCTTCTTAGAACCAACAGTTTTTAAGCGCCACCAAAATTCTTATATTCTTTTAGTTTTTCTTATGTTTTACCCATCACGCCGTTTTCTGGAGTGGTTAGGCTGAGGAAGATAATTCCATATTTTCCTATATAGGCAATCCTCTCTATCGCTTCATTATATATCATAGTGTTCTGCATACATTGTCTCCTAATATTTCAGGTATTCGTGATTTGGCCCTCCTTTAGGACGGCACTGATATGATCAGTTCTCGTCAATCTAGAACTAGATCAACCATGTCTGCGTCTACCTATTCCCTCAGATTTTTGAGCGTGATTGTTATTTTTTTTTATTCATTATCAGCTCAAAATTCCCGAAACACCTTGTTACCTTTCATCACAGTCACTTAATATTCACTGCACATTATTTCATTTTAATATTATCAATCCTCACCTTATTGAAGAAAGGAGTGAATTTAAATAATAAACAAATTATTAATGCTTAGTGTGTTTGTGTTCACTTCGAGTGAGCACAGATTAATTTAAAAATATAATAATAATAAAAAAAATATTGTAGGTACATATCGTACGTTGATCAAACAAAACAATTAATTTTGGACTTCTTAGAAGAGCTGGAACTTGGGGGTGAACGAACGAAAAAACCTTCCAAAGATGGACGCGATATGCTATTTTGGACAGGTGTCAAAGAAACTGAGGACCTTTTACTTCGCTCAACAGTACCAAATGTTTTTTTAATCCATCACGCCGTTAAGTACTATGAAGTACCAAATGTTTGTGCTATTTTAGATATTTTCGTGGAAGGATAAAATTATTTAAAGCATACACAAGATATCTAAATGTGGCCCATGAGGATAATGGACCATCACAATGACAAGAATTAATAAATTGAAAAAGGCATTAACGTAGTTGACCTTGGATTTTTAAATCTTCTTTTTTTTTAATAAGAAGTCTTTTGTTTCTCTAACAATTCCAAAAAAGTATAGTCACCCTACTGACGCAGAGCGACATTAGTACAAAACGGAAGAGATGCCTTTGGAAAAAGTGCATTCCTGGTCAACCAACACAGACGCATAGCCTGAGCTTTCGTACACACACATCCACCCAAATTTTTTCCAAGTATTAAGTTACACATTGCGTGTAAGCGCCTGCATCTAGCCCTTCACATCCACAGATACCTATGCGAGACTTTGGGGTCACCTAGTCCATGTGTTGGTGGGACGTGCAGCGATGGTAGTGAGACACCAACACCACTCCCGGGTGCAGTTCAACGAATCGGGAATGAGGTGGTGTGTGTGTGTGCGTGCTGGGGAGAGGCAAGGTGCAGTGAGGGGAATCACAAACAACAAACATGGCCGCGTGTTTCCCTCCAAAACGGAGAGACGAAGGTCGATGAACCTCCACAGCGCATCGTGTAGTGCGCCGGCGCATCCCGCGCATTCCTCGACCATACTATAGCTACTATTTCCTACACTAGTTCCCTCCACCCCGCTCCACGTGTCTGGACTGGCTCTGATGCAGTCTGATGTGAGGTAGGTACCTACACTCTACTATCACCACGGATTCCTTTGAATGTTTGGAGACGGTGCGACGGTTTGGCTGGTTCCCACACGACAGCCTCTCTGCGTACCTCCATTAGTCGTTATAGGTGGGCACGTTACATTATTTGATTTTGTTCCACGTGATATTCCTCCACCGTCACCTAACGACGCAGATGCAATCCAGAACCCACGTGGAGAGACTCGTGTACACGACAAACTTTCTAAAAGGTGTAGGTACTTTTATGACGCAGTAGGTACTACTCGGTAGGTTGCCTCCTATTTAGCATCTCATTTTGTTTTCTACATGTTTTTTTTCCTGACTATTTTCGCAGGTACACGCCTATGTAGTCACATGAGACTTAGAAACAAGTTTTCTTACCCTTCGCGCCATGTTTCTAAATGATAACGCAATCGGATTAAATCTCCACCCTTTTCCACCCACACTTTCAACCTCTCATATTTCTTTTGATTCTTTTAATCTGCACTTCCTTGACGACAAAATAAATGTGTACGATCCACGTCATTCTCATCAGTCAATATTGCCTTCTCACACCTTTTGTTTCAGTCTTTTATATACCTTTATAAAGGTTATAAAGTGCCAATTTTTTTAATTGGAATCCCTTCATTAAAATAAATTGAACTTTCGGTAGTATGATGGTAAATTGGACATTCAAAGTTATAAATAAAGTTTTATTACTTATAGGTACAATGTGGCGATAAACAAAAACACTTGGACAATAAAAATTACATAAGTATTCAATAAAAATTACATATTCAATAAAAAATAACACTCTTCTATACATTTGTGTCAGTATAGCCGGCGGAACTTTATGCTTGAAGCATTCTCTACCAGTCAACCGGTCCCGTCCAATCCGAGACAGGATTCCAACCCCGAGTAGAAATTTCAAGAGAAAAAACACATTGAAAATTTCTGACCCGACCGGGAAACGAACTCGGGACCTCTTGATCTGAAGTCGGAGCTTTGGCCACTAGGCTACCGCGGTTGGTCGAAAGGGCGGACTTATCCCGAAGGATCTCTGCCAGCCAACCCAAAGCTATGGCGAGATACAAGATATACATATGCCTCTATGTTATGAAGCATGTTTTGATTTAATGCCTGCAAGAGGAAAAGAAGCTACTAGCCGCTATTCTATAAGGAGCTGCAAAAGGATAGTCAAGAAAACTTTTTTTAAAGAAATAATGGATAGCTTGGGCAATCGACATTAGGCTGGGCCGTTCTTGTATGGAAGTTAAAAAAGTGCTTCTAATCTTAATGTAATAGTGATAATTTGTTGCCTTATGATGTATTATAACTATCTACAAAATTTCAGGACAAAAAAATAAGATCTTCTGTCTCCGAATCGACATTGAAGTTTTGTATGGGACGAAAATATCCCATACTAACTGACATTTTTATAATAATCATGTAAAATGATTACGGCCTTGTTTTTATACATTTTTTTTTATTATACCTCAGATCATTTAAGTACATACTTCTATTTATTTAATTACACAAAAATAATAAATAAAACTTTTAAATTTTTTATGTAATGTAAGTATATGAAATTATGTTATTTTGCAGTGATTGTTTTTGATAAATTGGCTTTGATATATTTTTTACTCGTTGCTTTCTAAGCTTTTATATAATCTTCTCTTGAAGAATTTCTTCGAATAGTTGACGAGGCTTCTTTGACAATTTCACAGATTGTCAAACTCCTTGGATATGTCAAGAAAAATTCAGGAAACTGTATTTATTCATCTTCGCAATTGTATGTAATGAATGCCGTAAGATCTTCGTTGGATACTTGTCGATTGGTGTTTCTGTTACATTTTGCTGTCTGTCTATTACGTAGTTCTTGTAAAAGATGCTTCAAAATTTACTTTCGGTACTCCAAGGATCAAAGGTGCGTATTTTCGGGTAATTCGAGCTTTCACTATCCGGCGAGCGGTTCATTCTCTTACTACATACTGTATTTTGAGCGAAATAGCTTTTTATTTTAGTAATTACAGTTTATATAACAGTTTTGATCATCTGATAAATATATGGATAAGAAATTAAACTTCCATAGGTAACGGGAACAGTCACAAGGTAAGTTGGTGCACAAACATTAAAAATAAAGATAAGTTAAGGTCATCAAAATTTCTGAAAGAAACGCAGTCGCAGAATCCTATTAGCTTAGTTTAGCGATCTAACATGGAACATTTTTCCTGGAGCTCAGTTGCCTAAATCATTAAAAAATGTTCGTGTTGGTATGACTGTGCCAATTTATAATAAATATAATTGATCTTTTCGTAGATTATGAAATGATAAAATAGTAGATTTTGTTGTAATCACCTGGAACACAATATCAATTATTTTTTTCCAGTTGTTTTCCAATTTGGTCAGAATGCGTATGATGATTTGAGAAAGCATTATCAACATAATAATATGTTGATAATGCTTTTATAATATTATTTTACAAAAACTTTAATAATTATTGTTACTAGTCGTTTTTTTTCTAGGTTACCGGCGACTCATTCAATTAGGATTACTTGTGGTTTGCAATAAGCAAACAATTCATTCTAATGGTGTTATTAGTCTTTTCTCCTGCAAACTAATTATTCAATCATGTTTTCCGATATTTATTTACACTTATTTTTCATCACATCAGACGACAAGTAAAAGATCAAATGAAATATTGCTTTTTGGAAAGAAATCTGTAATCGATCTCTCTATCGGTTTCGGTTTTCAAAATTTTCCATCAATTTATAATCAGTTTCCTTTAACACTCTCTTATTTATTGTTCATCTGTATTTTTGACTACTTTTTCTAATCACTTGCCTATAACTTTTGATTTAGGGCCATCAAAATACAATAGGTATTTTTAACCCTTTTCTCATTTCATGAGATTTTCTCTGGTTTTTCGCGGCGCTCTATATACTTTGTTTCTATCTAAAATTGCATTTTTATGCTTTATATCATACAGGACTAATTATTCCGTCATTTTTATGATATACAATCTTACAAAATATTAAGTTAAAGAAATTTTTATTTATTTATACCTGCTTCAAATTACGATAAATTTTACATTTTTTTGAAATTTTGAGCTCAATTCGGAGACAGAAGATATCTTTCAAATCGAAAAATATTTTGCATACCTATTATGAACAGCATTTAGCACTAAAGTATAACTATTACGTTAGCAATAATGGAAGAAACGCAAATCGGCCCGGCCTAATCGACATACCAGGATTCTTGCATTGACTTTATTTCGCAGGTTTGCGGCGTTTCGCAGTGTTTTTTTTGTGCTTAACCCATCGTTGTGATCTCATCGAAAAACGATTCCACGTATCAAAATAATACAAATAAACACTCGATCCCTGTTTTGATTGATGAAATATATGAAACTGCACACACTGTTGTGTTTGTTTCTTCATCCCAAAGTTGCCCACTTGAGATTCCTTCTGGATCGTAAACATCGGTAAGTATTCGCCGGAAAGAAGTTTTCCTTATCATCTCTTGTCATAAAAATATGCATTAAAATAATATGTTACGGTACCCATAATACATAGTATGCACACTCATTATTGAAACACTCGCAGCTCTTGTTTTGTTTTTTATAATGGTCGTAGAACGTTTTACTATCGCTGAAGGATGGCTCTTAAGGGCGTTCGGTTCCATTTAGAATCGGTGGTGATTAAAATGTCGTAAAAATTTTTAAGAGCTAACAACAAAAGTTGGGCATTCACAATAACATAATGCAATGCCGGGGATCCGAGCACATGGCCTCAAAAGTACCTAATTAAATACTTTTGATAGAAGCTTTTTTGATTTCAGAGAGTACATACCGTCTAACAGAATTTTAACTTTTAACGTAGGTAATTATAGTAAGTATATTATACACTTAGAAACATCAAACAGATTAAAAATATTATTAAATCGAACATTTTCTGCATCTTCCTTTACCTTATTAATAATTATGCCTCGTGATCATGCAGGACTTGTGCCTGCGAAACTAGCATTAAAATGATAATTGTGGAATAACAAATCATTTGTTTTATTTATTTTGATTTAGTTTTAAAAGCTTTTAAAACACCTTATTGATTTTTTCTTCTTCTGTTTGTGTCATATCAGGTCTTCCCGAAGCCGACGTTGGCACTCATGCACTTCCGGTCCAATCTCTCACTTTGCGAATCCAAGAAGTTTGATGCCTTCGGCCATCCATCCACCTTTCCCGTCAGCAAGATTTGAAGGATTTCCCACAGACAATGTAACCCAGAAAGGATATTTTTCGGATCTTAATGGTATTTTGGCCATATGGGGGAACTACAGAGTGGTTTGGACGTAAGTGTCAAACATATTATGTACCTACTCTATTTTACGTTAAGCGGTTAAAGTATTGCTAAGTGCAAAAAATCTCGAGAATGAATTTTTTATCACTTCGGGATAACAACGTTATTTTTATTATTCCTAGTTTTATCAGAAAGTTTCTACGATTTTTCCAAACAGCACAAAAATGACTTTTCAAACATGAAAAATATTTATCCATTCTTCAATTTGCACGGATGTTATTTTGAAAGATTTGCAGTGGAAAGTTCTCACAAGGCAGACCACGTTACGGAGGCATGCACGCAGAGCCCTCTGGCAGCATAAAGCCTCAACTCTGAAACGGGTTTGCGAAGTGTCCAGTGTTTACGCTATTATTAGAGATAGAGGTACCCTGGCACCATGTATCTGCACTACCAGCAAGCGACTGGATCTCTTTGGAGGCATCCGCGGAATGCGATCCAACGGGATCACTGTCCTGCATTGCCTCTTCTTGTTGTTGTTTCTTTATTTTCCTCACTCGGTCTCGAGATATTTATTAACTTTTTATTACTTTATGTACCACAGACTCCAACGATCGTTTTTCTCTTTTATTTGACGAACTGAACTCATTGTGAATCGTCAGCCGCGATGGAATGCGGTTTATAATCATTCCAAAGATCGGTGAGAACTGAAAAATATTGCGAATTTCATCAACCTCTGAATATACACTTGCAGGAAATCACTTGTCTTTTTAATCTGAGGGCTAAGATTGCATTTTTGCACTCCTGTCCTCTTGAATAGATTTTATTATTTCATGCAAACAATTTAATTAATTATAAAAATATTAATAAAAAGATTTTGTATAACAATTAATTGTTATAAGATATATAAAAAGATTTTTTATATAACTTTATAAAATTAATAAAATAAATAAATAAACAATGCACGAAATAGCAACCCAAACACCACAACTTCAGACTACTTCAAATCCGTGAATGTTGATTTTTAAAAGATCGTCTATTTGCTGGTTGTCAGAAAAAAAAACACCATTGTTCTCATTTAAAGGAAACATGGAAATAATTTAAAGTGCATGTAAATTACTGTTTGAGCCTAATAATCTGCACACGTCAGATTGTAATAATATTTGTTTTATCACACCGTAGGCGTAGGGGTAGGCGAAGAGTACGGACCTCCACTCTTTTCTACCCAATCACACTTCTTTCGCTTCTTCATTGAAACCAACATTGGTCAAACCATTGCTCATACAACGGTTCATATTTCTCTTGTAAGCCTCAAAATGAGCATTTATGTTTTTAGCCTAGATGTAGGTCGTTTTAACAAAACATTAAGGTCATATTATGATTCTGAGAATTTTACATTTTATCAAAGATCCATAATATACTGCTTATAGTTTGCAATGTCTCGTGATCAAGCGGTCATTTAGTTTTTCCTCTTCGGCAGCTGGTTCGGCCCTGAACCACGGAGGAGAGAGCTCATGACCTGGATAATTAGTTTTCCTGTAATTGTACGAAAAAAACGTCTCTGTGTATTTTGAATGTAGGGGCGATGTATATGAATTTGCCAGAATATTACTCAAAGGCATTCGTAATAACAGTATAGTTTTTCCTTAAGCAAAATGAAACAAATTAAATGTCTTTATCGACGCTGTTAGTATTTGTAATATCAAAAATAACCTCAGCTTGAATAAATTAATGAAAAATTGTTTCTGTATAATATACAGTGGCGTTGCTCTTAAAAAAATAAACATCCAATATTGTCCATAGATGTGGAAGGGGTATGCCGTAACTTCTGCCTAAATTCAATTCACCAAAGATTACGTTAGATTATCTATGAGATAAAACATGTCTTTATTAATAATCAAAACAATGTGCATAACATTGGGCAGAGAACACACTGAGTACACCGGAACACCAGTCGAACGAGTCACCAAGTTTAAATATCTTGGCGTCAGCATAGCATTCAACAGTGAACTTATGGAGAAGTACTGAAGCAGTCATGAGATGAAGATTGAGGATGACCGAGGTGTCGATGATGTTCTAAGTGGAGGAAGACAGAGGAGATGGTTTTGGAACGACCATGTTTCAAGAATGGAGGACATAAGAACCGCAAAAGTTGCCAGAGACATTATACCAGAATGAAGCAGTAACCCTAGTATAAGTTTTCAATGATCGGATATCGAAGCGATCATCGAAAGAGTTTCGAAAATTTTTCATACAAAAATGATCGAATGATTCGATCGTTTTTTTTTTTTTTTTTAAATATAAAACAAATAAATATTTACAAATATAACAAATTGAGTCACGCTAAATCTTATAAGATATTTTGTCGGCGTGTTCTCTTTCTATGTTCATGTTAAAATATAAACTCAATCATAATATACTACATTAAAATAACCTAAAATTAAATATTCAGTTTTTAGTTTAACAACTAATTATACAAAAACCCATACTTTATTAACCCACACTTTGTTTGATTTTAGAACACTAATTGCATGCTAATAAGCGCTTATTTGCGTGCATTTAGCTTTCGATAAAACTCGTACCGGCCCCACAGACCTCCAGGACGACCACCGAAACCACCAAAGAGGACAACATAGCAGGAATAACAGTGGGGCTAGTACGAGTTTCATCGAAAGCTATTTGCACGTTAATAAGCGCTTATTAGCGTGCAAATAGTGTTCTAAAATCAAACGATCGAATCGTTCGATCATTTTTGTATGAAAATTTTTCGTAACTCTTTCGATGATCATTTCGATTTTCGATTATCGAAAACTTATACTAGGGCTACAGGCCTAGTCAAAAATGTAGAAGAAGAATGTAATGTTCAAAATGTAAGCATAAAAATAAGAAGACTAATATTGCGAAGCGTCTTCAACTTCCAAATTTTCGTGATGGTAACGAAAAATCGCATCACGGGTAGCGGTACGAAGGAAAAGTTTCGAACAATTCTTCATTGGTGGAGGTGTGTTTCTGCAAATCTTGAAGTCTTCAGGCTTGAATTATACCAACCAATGTTGAGGTAATAAGGAAAAAAGAAAACATAGAATTTAACCACATTTTCCTCATATGTGGACTCTTTTATTTTAAACAATAACGTAAACATATTCATATTTCAACTACACAAATGGAGCTGAAATTTAAATTAATATGTCGATACAATTTTCAAACAAGTTCATAAATAGGTTACAAACATGTTTCTTTTACTACCGCATTGAATTCATCGGACTGAGTCTTAAAAGCGAAGCAAAAATACTGATGCAAATCTTGATCTACGTTTTCTTTCGAGAAAACGCTTCGATTTGATCTATAATTTTTCCTGTTGACGAAGTTTGCAAGCTATTCGCAGACCGATGTACATACAAGATATCACTCATTCTTGGTTCATGTTGAGAAGATTTCCCGCTGTAGGTATAATATGTAATCGCAACATTTTTTTTATAAAACACTAGCTGTCCCGACAGACGTTGTCCTGTTTTAATATGACTAGTTGCATGTAAACGTGAGATCCAACTGTCGATGGCCTGAGTCGGTATGTTTATTGTATGAAACGATGTCATCAATAAATTAAATATTACAAAAATTCTTAAGAAAAGTTTGAGATGTACTGCTATTAATGTATGTATTTTTTATAGAAAATTAAATTATCTAGTTAATGTGTTTCGGCGTTTTTCGATATTTTTATAAAATTCTGAAATATAGGCATTGAAACTCGTAAATTTGACATAAAATAAATATTTTTCTTTATAAAAAAAAGTTTGAGAAACCCTGGAACTTTTTCATTACATTTGATTTGAGATATTGTATTTTTCTATATACATACATATTTTTAGGGTTCTAGCTTTTATAGTTTTCGAGATATATAAAAAAATTAAGTAAAAATTTAAAGGTAGATTACCCCTGACTGAAAGAAAATTTCAAAATTCTGAGTATACGAGTTTTTTAGGCTTAAAATATTCAATATTTTCTGAAATTTTAAGATTTGTACATCAAGCAAATCAAAAGTTATAAGGGGGGGGGACACACACACACACGCACACACAGACACACTAAATGTTCTCCTCGGAATCCTGAGTAAATCCGTATAATATGGAATATATATGCTGCGAAGCCTCTACATATGTTGGTGTTTTTTGTCGTCAAAGTTTGAAAAACCGTTTAAAATCTAGACCTGGCCATACAAATCTCACGTATCTTGGCTTGATATTGCCGATCTGTCTCCAGAAATAATTTCTCATCAACAAATCGACAGTTAGCGAAATTGGTCCTACCAGCCGCCGTTAAGCTTGATGCGATGACTACAGAAAAAGGGCTCCATTTTTATAAATATAGATAAGAACCTATGTACATATATGATGAGAATGTTTGTAGGTAAGTACCTCGAAGATTAAACAATTTACATGTTTACACAGGTCTACCTGCCTGCCATTAACGAGGAAAATAACAAAGGTGTTTCATCATCGCGACGTCAGAGGTAAGTACCTAATCATATTTTTGTTGTTGGTGATATCTATCTACACCGTGAGTGACAGTCATTTTTCGTAAACAATCCTCTTCGAGTGAATGAATTTGAATGTTTAATCACGTTGTTGACACAACTAAGAAAAATTCCACACAACATGTTTTGCTATAATTAGATCCTGCTTAAACAACTTTCTAGCGAAACTATCATAATTAATTTTGGTCAAAACATTTCGCATTTTTACGTTTTATTCTTTCGTTTCAGTCAACAAAAATGTTAATTAATTTGGCATTCCAACGTTATTTTATGAAATATCTACGAGTTCGTGTGTTGAAGACTCTTCGAATATTTCCAAAGATCAATCGAATCGAGGACATTAGAAGGCATTAGAAAACTCTCTCACACCGTTTTCAGACAGTTCAACTTTCCACGTGTTTCCAGATTCCAGTAATCTTATTGGTTTCAACTGTTTTGCTAAGAAATTACAGAAAATGGAACACTTTCAGGAAGAACACGGAGAATGTGCTTTGGTAGCAATGTGGTTCCGTCGCCAAATTTCATACTGTTTCGGACTGGAGCTTGTGAGTTCGGTCTCAAGTGCCTAACCTCTACCCCTTCTGTGCTACAAGGTATTTGCTTACTTTGAAAGAGGCAACGAAACTATTTGTGTTCACTGAGTGAGCTCAGATTCATATTTATATAAAAAAAATATTGAAAGGGGCTATGTCGACATCTATTTATTACATATTCTAACTCAGGCACAATCGCTTTAAATATATCGTCAATACCTAGAGAAACTACCGAATATACACAGATTATCTTTGGAAATTGAAGGATTGGTTATGGTACCTATGCACTTTTTGAATGTATTGGCAAAGACAACCAGATAACTCTGAAAGAATGGCAACAATTCATCAAGTAACGCATCCGATCTGAACACTTGATATTTGCTTATGTTTGCTTACAGCGCTAGCCGCATTCTTGATCTGTTCCATGAAGAGTGATTCAGGGAATATGATTGTTGACGGCTGACGGGATGGGAATTAGTCAAACGATCGCATTCCTTAGTAAGAAAACGAGTGCAGATACCGCAATGGCACGGGCTGATAGATCAAGAAAAAGTACTAGGAAAACCGGGAGTACTTGAGTGCCGGCACTCGGTGGAAATGTTATTGTTTGTATGAAATGACTCGGTGCAAAGTGCGGGTAAGTTACACGTGATCGTGGCTAATATAGCTGTGGGAACAAGAGTGACTCGTCAACAATAATAACATCAACAACATGCGTGTGCGTATTCATAATTTGTTCATTAGGTACTCTACGTCTACACGCACACACTTAAAACTATTTCCGAAAGATTTAAGTCCTTTTTTTTAAATAGCTCCATTATCACTAACTATACCTACTATAAACAGATTTGATTGAATACTATTAATTGGCATCGGGCATGATCGACCGATCAAATCAAATCTTAATACGTTTCGGTCCATTTTACGTGTCACAAGATTGAGTAGTGCATGCGGTCATAAGATTTTTACGTTCACGAGATCAAAAGCATTTGTGCATGTGTACCTACGTATTATTTATTCTCTGATTTCTCGATGCGAAGGATCGCGGCTAAACATTCTTTATACTGTATTCCGTTCCGTCGTTTGCAAGTACCCAGTCATTGGTTTGGACTCATGAAGTTACCTCTGCTGCCCCTAACCATTCCAAACGTGATCTTTTCGCGAGTTCTCCAGACGGAGTCCATTTTCCCCGACTTTCTTTTTTAAGTCGATAATATGATAGTCCTGCATTATTTTCAAGCAGGAAATGGGTACATTCTTCGCTTTTCACACCATTTCTATGTCTTCTAAATCAGGTTTTCCTATTTCGTTTAACCTTGTCCGACCTACCACAAAATCTCATTGTATGTAGGTACCTTTTCTTTCAGCCTTACTTTTTTACGATCAGAAGTTAAGCAACCAGGTTAAGCTATAAGAGTATTTAATAGTGTGTTGGTTGAAGTACTTTTATATCATTGCATAATGATACAAACATATTATTGCAATCAATATCAACAAACGGCTGTAAAAAGAAGGAGAGATAAATAACGCCGAACTATAAACTCAAACAAAGATCGTTTGTTAGCGTTGATTTGTTTGTAATATAATACATAATAATTTACAATTAATTAGTGGTACATAATCATAGTGTCATGATTAGAACAAGTTGGGTACCGACATACGGACAAAGACTTTGAACGACTATCTACTTACTTAGGTATAGCCATGTAGTGTGTGCGGATGTTCAGTATAAATCTATGTACCTACTGTATCAATTGGTACAAATCCGATGTAAACAAAACTTTATTGTTATATAATGTCACTAATTATTATTAGTAATATTGATGATGTTTCTACAATATTTGATAATTACAAACGTGAGAGTAATAATTAATGAAAAACAGCAACTCGAGATTGACAACTTGTTACAAGTAAAATTTTATGTATTTTATGTTCATATGTAAGATTCTGCTATGTTAGCTTGTCAGCCAAATGAAGCTATGTATATTATAGTAATGGCACCTGTCAGCATGTGAAAGTATACAATAATCCGTTAACGAGTATTTCATTTAAAATTGATTAGTAGGTAAATTTGGATAAATTTATGGTGTGGGTCTAAAGTTCTTGTCTACACAAAATTAAAAACAGGTCTGTTGTATGTAGTGCAGGGAATGTGTGGATGTGTATCCGCCCGATTCAAACAACAGAATTCCCGTACTACTGCATACAAGTTATAAAATATGTAATTTTTGTAACTTCATAATCTAAATAAATAAATAAAGTGTGATCCGCACGCAACCCTTCGAGTAGGCGGCGTTAGTTGAGGATCAATCAGACTGTGTTATGGGTCTATATCTATTATTCTACGAGTAATTATAGATTACGCGTCAAAACTCAATCTATTACACAATTTCTTTTTTATTTAACTTGTCTATTGTATTTTAGTTGGCCTTTGAGAGCGCTGTTCTTCCTCCCATCAGGGTCCCGAGGACGAGGAAGACCCTCTCATACTGTGTTCCGCTCCTTCGAAGCAGAGCTGAGGAATCTGGACATGGTGTGGGAGGAGGTCATTAACGTTGCGCAAGATCGAGCGCAATAGAGAGCTCTTGTTGCCTCCCTTTGCCCCTAAGTGGGGTCTTAAGGGAGTTTGGTACTTACTTCATAACTTTTTTTTTATTACCCGTTGGGTATCTACCCAATGCAGATAAGATTCGTCACCAACTACCAATTTTCGAAATTATTATACCTATCTTGTTCGCGTTTCATTATTTTATTAGAGTTGTTTCTTTTTATTAATTTATTATTGTCACAAATCTTATACTTAATTGTTTTTTTGTAACATGCACGGCAGAAATTTTTCGCTGCGTGGAAATTTGGATATTGGCATAGATCACTCTCCCGAGAGTGGATTTTTGATTGATACAACTTACTAACTTGTAAAGCTATCTACATAATAATTCAGTTATGTATTTACTTATGTGGAAGCATCACGCTCAAAATACAAATGCTACGACAGATATGAATATGCGCAGAGCCGTGCACAATGCCGTAGAAGGTTCTTAAATACAATTTGCTGCATTAACTTTAATATATTTAGAGCTATTTAAAAAACTCTATTTTTTTAGGATCTTCATACAAATTTCTCAAAAAGACAGTAAGCCATCTTTTGGAAACAAAATTACTCATGTAAACGTTGAATGGAATCTTGTTATTACGGTATGAAAATGTAATAAAATAATTGTAGATTGATTTGTTATAATACATATAAATGTTATTCAAATCATATTATCTACATAATAATTCAGTAATGTATGTATATTTATTTATTTATTTATTTGTTTCACTCCAACTGTATGTCGTAGCATCACGCTAAAACCGTAGGTTCTGCGTTGAATTTTTTTCTTCGCAGTTTTTCGCAAATACAATTTTGGTAATCTGAGATACAAATATTTACACTTCATTAAATATATTTTAAGTTATTAATAAATTTCTAAAATTATGAAATCTTCATAGTAAAATTTCATTAAACACGGATAGCCATCTTTGAAAACAAAATTACTCATGTAAATATTACACGGAATCGGAGTAATGCAGAATGAAAATGTATTAAAAAGAGTGAAGATTGATTTGAAATACAAATAAATGTAATTCAAATGTTAAAATCCTTATTTAATCTAAAGATATGTCATGAAAAGTTGAAAATTATTCTCCATTTTGAAGTATGGAAGTCGTCTTTTTTAATTTATGGCCACCGTATTTTAAAATTGTTGTAGCCATTGTAATAGAAGATTAATTAAGTAGGTACCTGATAAAATCATGTTTTAAAGTAGCTATATAATATTTAGTGATAATATTTCACATATAGAATGGATATAAAATGATAAAAGATAAGAAAATATAATAAAGACAAGGTTTGTAAAAAATACTTGAAAGGGTTTTAAGAATACTCAAACTGCTATGCCATGCTTCAGAGAAAATAAACTGCAAGGTGGCTGCAGGTGACAGGAATGGTTTGAGGCAAATAAAGCCCAACAAGGGATGCAACACTGGAAACAAATAAATAAACCATTATTTTATATATAATATATTTAAATGATGACATTATAAATAATTATTGTTTAGTATAAATCATACATTACTATTCTATACATAGTTTCAAAACGTGTAAAATAATCTTACCTCTTTAAAACCCACTTTGGTAGTTAACAACAGAAGAATTTATCATAGACTATGCGTCCATAAAGATTACACAAGAAGTGGTCAATAACACTGTGCATCAGTGATGAATAAATAATTTAAAATCATTGAGTTTTATTACATAGAACATTAAATAATTTGTTTAAAATTCGAAATATTGTTCTAATGATACGATTATTTGACTGACGTTTTATTGTTATAAAAAATGTAGATGTCAACGTTGACAGCGTAGAAATTGTAAGCACAGAAAATTAAAATAATAATTGCAGTATGTTTGTAATGCATATCGATTGATTATGTCCTTTTTTATTATTTTATATATTATAAATTCATCTAATATAGTGATCCTTTTTATATTTTGATGAAGGTGTGTTTTTTTTGCAGTTCATCAACTAAAACATAATATTGTTATAAGATAATATTATACCTATTTATTTATAATATGCGAGTAAGTAAATTTGCGATAGGCTACATACTTAATATAAATAATCATTAAAATAATGAATATATATTCAGTACTTAGTGTTACCAAATAAGCACTTATTATTTTCAGATTATTAATATTTTTATTAGTTTTTCAATGATGAGTCGAAATCACTCGAAAACGAGTGTTGCGCTGTAAATAAAATATGTATCATAGATTTTTACTTTATATTCAGAACTGTTTAGTGTTTATCTATGGTCACAATTTTCCCTCTATTATTTACTATTGCTGTCAAAAAGCGACGCTTCTTTCAATATTGCAATTGAACATTTTATATTTTACTACATTTCTTTCCATTGCTTTTGATAAGTGACGCTTTATTGATAATTTATATTTAACAACTAATTTATTTTCATAAGTGTGTTTTCAGAATGCCTGCTAGAAAAACTTCAAATATTGGGAAGAAATCCAAAGGTGCTGCAACTCAGAAGCGGAGGAGAGATAGTGAGAATGAAGAAGAGTATCGAAAGAGGCTCCAAAATATGCGCAATTCAGCGGCATTGTCCAGAATGAATGAAAGTGAATTAGATGAGCAAAATACATTGCAAGAATCCAGTGAGAGAATGAATGTTGTCCTATCCAAGGAAAGTCAGGAAGCCAAAGAACGAAGATTGGAGGCCGTGCGTGCTAGAGCGTCTACGTCGAGAGCGAATGAGAGCGAGGAAGCCAAAGAACGAAGGTTGGAGGCCGCGCGTGCTAGAGCGTCTACGTCGAGAGCGAATGAGAGCGAGGAAGCCAAAGAACGAAGATTGGAGGATATGCGTGCTAGAGTGTCTATGTCTATAGCGAATGAAAGTCGGGAAGCCAAGGAAAGAAGATTGGAGGATATGCGTGCTAGAGTGTCTATGTCTATAGTGAATGAAAGTCAGGAAGCCAAGGAAAGAAGATTGGAGGATATGCGTGCTAGAGTGTCTATGTCTATAGTGAATGAAAGTCAGGAAGCCAAGGAAAGAAGATTAGAGGATATGCGTGCTAGAGTGTCTATGTCTATAGCGAATGAAAATCAGGAAGCCAAGGAAAGAAGATTGGAGGATATGCGTGCTAGAGCGTCAACTTCGAGAGCGAATGACAGTGTGGAAAACAAGGAAAAGAGGATGGAAGTAATGCGTGAAAGAGCAGCTTTTTCGAGATCGAATGAATGTGTAGAGTCCAGGGAACAGAGGTGGGAAGCAATGAGAGCCAGGGCCAGTACGTCTGTTCCAAATGAAAGCTTGGAATCCAGTGATGAAGAGGATTTGAGAATGACTGAGCTTAGAACCTTAGGTATGAATGATTTGATGTTGTGCGCATTCAGGTATGATAGTAATATTCATTATAAAAATAATATAGGTAAACATAGTTTACACTGTAAATATTGTAATGCCTTAAAATGGGCTGGCGAAACTCCAGGTATGTGTTGTTCAACTGGCAAAGTAAAATTACCCTTATTAGAAGCACCCCCCGAACCGCTTAACTCCCTTTTCTTCTCTGATTCAGTAGAGTCCCGTCAATTTTTAAAGAACATCAGGAAATATAACTCAGCTTTTCAAATGACATCGTTTGGAGCAAATGAAGTGCGCGAATCTGGTTTCTCTCCCACATTTAAAATTAAAGGACAAGTATATCATAAAATTGGTTCTCTTTTACCCGTTTCCGGTATGGATCCCAAATTTCTTCAAATCTATTTTGTTGGAAATGATAAAAATGAAATAGATATTAGATGTAGTAATTTTAATGATTTAAATAAAAATATTGTTTCAAAAATTCAGTCGACGTTGCACACACATAACTTTTATGTTAATAAATTTAAAAATTCCCTTGAATCTAATGTAGATAATCCCGAGTTTCATATTGTAATTCATGCAGATAAAAAGCCAGTTAATGACCATCCTGGTAGATACAATGCGCCATCTCATCCGGAAATTGCTGGCCTGGTAGTGGGTGAAACTCAAAATAAAAGAGACATTATTTTGAGAGTTAAAGATAGTTCTCTGCAACGAATTGCAGAAACTCACAGAGCTTACGACTGTTTACAATATCCAATAATATTTTGTCGCGGTGAGGACGGATATCATTTTGCTTGGAGACAAATCAACCCCGTTAATGGTGAATATACGACCAAGAAAGTCACCTGTATGCAATTTTATGCTTATCTTATACAAGTTAGGAGTCCAGAAAATCACATTCATCATAGTCGCGCTTTGTTCCAACAGTTTTTGGTCGACATGTATATTAAAGTAGAAACGGAACGATTATTGTTTATTAAACTTAACCAAACTAAATTACGTGTAGAAAATTATATTCATTTACAGGACGCGATACGTAGGGACGGCAATACCGAAAACGTTGGTAAATTAGTTATATTACCCGCTTCCTTTACAAACGGACCGCGATACATGCATGAGAAAACGCAGGATGCAATGACATATGTTCGTAATTTCGGCAGACCGGATTTATTTATTACTTTTACGACAAATCCCAAATGGGAAGAAATACGCGAAGCCATCCATTCCACACAAAATCCTCATGATCGACCGGACATAGTTGCGAGAGTCTTCAAGCTTAAAGTAAAAGCATTGATGCAAATGCTAACTAAGACTCACATTTTTGGTCCCCACAGGTGTTATATGTACACCGTAGAATGGCAAAAACGCGGCCTTCCGCACGTTCACATACTCCTTTGGCTACAAAATAGGATTCGTTTACCGGAAATCGATAAAATTATATGTGCCGAAATCCCCAATCGTGACGATGACCCATTATTACATGAGATTGTTAAAAGTAATATGATTCATGGCCCGTGCGGATCTTTTAACAATCAGTCTCCATGTATGGTCAACGGCGAATGTTCGAAACGTTATCCGCGAAAATTTGTTAAAGACACCCAGTTAGATAGAGACGGCTATCCCCTTTATAAAAGACGCAGTGTAGAAGACGGCGGATTTACAGCTTCTATAACCACTCGATCGGGAGACATTCAGGTAGATAATAAATGGGTTGTTCCTTATTGTCCGGTTCTTTCTAGAATGTTCCAAGCACATATTAACATAGAATCGTGTCACTCCGTTAAATCCATTAAATACGTATGTAAATATATAAACAAGGGCTCTGACCGTGCTACCTTTTCTATAACCGATATTGACGAAGTCCAACTCTATCAAAATGCGAGGTATGTTAGTTCTTCAGAAGCCGTCTGGAGACTCTTGGACTTTGCCATTCATGAAAGATACCCCCCAGTTTTCCATTTACAAGTTCATCTCGAAAATGGTGAACGCGTTTATTTTAGAGACGGTAATGTACCCGATTTAGATTCACCCCCGAAAACTACCTTGACAGCATTTTTTGATTTATGCAATACGGATTGCTTTGCGAAGACACTATTTTACCACGAAGTTCCTCAATACTACACCTTTAACCAGCAAAAGAGATTTGTTCGGCGTAAACAAGGATCTTTGATACCGGAGTTTGGCGTGAAAAAGAGTGACACTTTGGGGCGAGTGTACACAATCCATCCTAGCAATAGCGAGTGCTATTATTTGCGGATGCTTTTGCATAAAATAAAGGGACCAACGTCTTTTGCATATTTACGTACGGTGAATGGAGTGATTTGTCCCACATACCAAGCAGCGTGCTTGGCGCTAGGATATTTAGAGAATGACCAAATTTGGCATGAAACTTTAGAAGAAGCCTCACTTTTTAAGTCTTCTAAATCGTTAAGATATTTATTCGCTATTATGTTGCGTGAGTGTAGTTTGAGTGATCCAGAGAAGTTGTGGGTGGAGTTTAAGGAACACTTATCTGAAGATTTATTGCACAGTGCAAGAATCTCTTCAGGTAATTATTCTTTAGACTTTTCTGCAGAAATGTTCAACAAAACGTTATGTTGTTTGGAGGATATTGTTAAAAGTATGGGTGGGCGCTCATTAAAGGAATATCACATGCCAGAGCCACAACGTGAAATTGATCTCGATTTAGAATCATACCGAGAACCGGAATCTCATAATGATATTGAAAATTTAGCGGAATACGTCGTAGCGAATGAAAATAGATTAACGGGAGAGCAAAAAATAGTTTTTGATTCAGTTATGGAAAGCTCTATTAATAATTTGGGTAAGTTATTCTTTATAGATGCGCCTGGAGGTACAGGAAAAACATTTTTAATTAATTTAATTTTAGCCAAAATTAGAAGTCAGGGTAAAACAGCAATCGCGGTCGCGTCGTCTGGAATAGCTGCCACCTTATTGCAAGGTGGTCGTACAGCTCATAGTACCTTTAAATTGCCCATTAACTTAACTGCGTCAGATTCTCCTACTTGCAACATATCCAGGAATAGTTTTACGGCAAAACTATTATTAAAATGCAATTTAATAGTATGGGATGAATGCACAATGTCACATAGAACTGCTGTTGAAGCAGTCAGTCGAACGTTGCAAGATTTATATAATGATCTTTCCAAAGTATTCGGACCTGTAACCGTTTTATTCTCTGGGGATTTCCGACAAACCCTTCCGGTGGTTCCTAAAGGTACAAGGGCGGACGAAATAAATTCGTGCTTAAAATCATCGCACATTTGGGATTACGTATCGGTTTTAAAATTAACGACTAATATGCGGGTTCAGTTGTACGGAAATGAAGACTCGGAAAGTTTTGCCAAAATATTGCTCGACATCGGTAATGGCGAGCTACCAAACAACAATAATCGTATAACCATTCCGGAATCCTTTGGTACCATAGTCCATACGATCGATAACTTAGTTAAGTGCGTTTATCCTGACCTCCTCAATAATTGTATTAATAAACCAATGTCGTGGTGGAAAGAAAGGGCCATTCTTGCCCCAAGAAATGACGCGGTTAAAGATATAAACGAATTCGTATTAAATTTTTTCAATTCTGACGAACATGTTTACACATCAATAGACACAAATATTAATGACGATCAAGCGGTAGAATTTCCTGTAGAATTTTTGAACTCTCTAGATATTCCAGAGTTGCCTCCTCATATTTTAAAACTTAAAATCGGTTCGATTGTTATGCTCCTTAGGAATATTGACCCGCCGCGTTTATGCAACGGTACTAGATTAAAAATTTCTCAGTTGAAACCGAATATTATCGAAGCCATTATTATGACTGGATGTTCGGCTGGTGAAAGTGTGTTCATTCCCAGAATCCCTTTGATTCCGTCGGACTGTATCTATCAATTTAAACGTCTTCAATTTCCCCTTAAATTAAGTTTTGCAATTACAATTAACAAGTCTCAAGGGCAAACGTTATCTGTGGTTGGCATCGACTTGCGAACTCCATGCTTTTCACATGGCCAATTTTACGTAGCCTGCTCTAGAGTCAGCGACAAGAAAAATTTATATTTTCTCTCCGAAAACAGATCGACATACAATATCGTTTACCAAGAGGCACTAAGGAGTATATCGTGATTAAAAATATATTAAATACATTTATTTCTATCTTCTATTGTTATAACGTTCATTAGAAAAATAACATTTATATATTCTAATAAGATACTATTTAAGATATTATTTTATTATTAATTGAATGTAATTTTGCTACATGAAATATTACTACGTAAAATGAATTATTTGAAAAATTTCATACTTACTTTCCGTTTCCGGTATATCAAATCTGAAACCCTTAGCAACTGGTTCATATATTTATGCGCTTAAATACCTAATATTATAACTGACCTAAATTAATAATAAGATTTTTGCCATGTAACAATATTTATTTTCATTAAAATATTGTATCTCCGTTGTGAATTACTTACATAATATATTGTAACTTTTTGCATTTTTAACTTTATTAAATTTTCTTACAATTATTATTTATACAATGTAAATATTTAGTCTTTTGACAATCTTTAAACAGGCTAATTCAACTGTATAATCATTAGTTTAATATTGAAATTTGTTAGTTCTATAATTTTTTTTAATAATAATTATTGTTTGTAAAATAACAAGATTTTAGTTGAATGTACATCTATTGATGTTTGTTATTATATTGTTTCAACATAACTCAAGTTTTGAACATTTTTTGTTATGTACATTTTTGCAAATATTTATTATTTTTGTTCAGTTCAGTTTTATTACAAATATTTATATACACATATTTACATTTTCCACAAAAGTAATTATTTTAATGGGGGTAGTAATTTATCATTGTATTTAAACAATCCCAAATACATTTTGTCACAAACAAAACACCACACCATGTAAACACTTCAAAAACAAACACTATCATACATACATTTCTAAATAATATGTATTTATCAGGGATTTTTAATAAATTTCAATTAATTTATATTCTTATTATTATCCTTACACTCGGTACATATAGTTAATTCATTCATAGTTCACTTTTTGTAGCATCAAAATATTAATTTATTTTTCCCAAGAGTTCATATTCTTATTATCTTCTCATATATCAAACTATTTATATTCTGTATGTTCTCCAGAAAATATATTGTGAAGAGAAACACCCCTTCAGGGGAAATATGTCACTCATTACATATTAATCAAACTTTTATTTCATATTTGTGTACTATCAATGTTATGATTTCAGTTAAGTGTGAGGAGTTTATTAAAAAATAGTTAAATCTTTACTTTGGTAAAAATAAATCTTTTTTAGTGATTTTTACTTCATTTCAATTCAATTTTTTATGAATGTATGTATTTTTAATCTCACTTTGAATAATGAATAGTTTAACACTCTTAAGAGATGTCATACAGCTTTTTCACCATTTTTTACATCTTAAAGATTCTTATAACTGATTCGAAGCATTATAGATTAATTAGTTAGAAGAACCACATAATGGCGATGTTGTTAACGTAAAAGTGATCACACTGAGCCAGCCTTCGAAACAACAGTAGAAGACGGTCGTTAGCCCGTAGTGGTTCATCTTAACTATTGAAAACTTGAACATTGTAAATGTAATTTTAACAGTATCGTTGAATAAAAATATTGATAACATCATAAATTTAATTCTAATACTTATCAAAAAGTTTATTACTAGATTTTTTAGACGGACCACTTAATGGTGAACGTTGTTAACGTAAAAGTGATCACACTAAACCAGCCTTTGAAATAATAGTAGAAGACGGTCGTAAGCCCGTAATGGTTCAATATCAACTGTTAATTTAAACATTGCTAATCTCATATAAATATATAATCATAATCTTAACATTTTGTAAAATATTGTATCTTTTTCTGTATTTTTCTCATTTTTTTCTACCTAGAGTTGGTATCTTGCCTCAGATTGAACAGGATCGTTGACTTGAAAAACTTCTTGAGCCAAGTTACAAATTCTATTTTATTATGATTGCTTTAATACTATTTGTGTACATACTATCAATGTTTTGCTTTTAGTTTAGTGTGAGAATTTTATTAAATAATAGTTAAATCTTTATTTTGGTAAAAATATATCTTTTTTAGTGATTTTTACTTCATTTCAATTCAATTTTTTATGAATGTATGTATTTTTAATCTCACTTTGAATAATGAATAGTTTAACACTCTTAAGAGATGTCATACAGCTTTTTCACCATTTTTTACATCTTAAAGATTCTTATAACTGATTCGAAGCATTATAGATTAATTAGTTAGAAGAACCACATAATGGCGATGTTGTTAACGTAAAAGTGATCACACTAAGCCAGCCTTCGAAACAACAGTAGAAGACGGTCGTTAGCCCGTAGTGGTTCATCTTAACTATTGAAAACTTGAACTTTATAAATGTAATTTTAACAGTATCGTTGAATAATAATATTGACTTACATCATAAATTAAATTCTAATACTTATTAAAAAGTTTATTGCTAGATTTTTTAGACCGACCACATAATGGTGAACGTTGTTAACGTAAAAGTGATCACGCTAAACCAGCCTTTGAAATATAGTAGAAGACGGTCGTAAGCCCGTAGTGGTTCAACATCAACTATTAATTTAAACATTGCTAATCTTATATAAATAAATATTCATAATCATAAAATTTTGTGAAATTATTAAACTATATAGACTAAGGTGATAGAGGACATGCGCTGCAGCACCGACCAGACACCAAAGGGGCAGAGAAGAGTGGAAGAGTGGGGCTTACTTGCTTGGTTCAGACCAATCTTAGGATTGCAACCAGAAAGAATTAATTAAACCGTTGTGCTGTCAAGCGCTAACTTTTGATCAAGAAGATGCCTGTTTCTTTTTCTGTTTTTGTTTCAGGCATCAACTTTAATAGGGTGAACTCACTCTACATTTTTAATTTTTATTCATTTCCCATCCTATTAATCTTTATTTAATTTTTTTTAATATTATTTGATATGTACTTACCTGTTTGTGTGTAGTAAATATTTAAAATAAAGGTATTCTTCCAATGAAAATTATCATTTTTAATTGTATTCCTGTTCAAATGAAAAAATCTAAGCAATTATTTTAAGAAGAAAAGAGTCAGCACCATTGTTTTCACCTAGAGATGTCCTTCTCAAACATAAACTCTTTTTTTTACTTACCAATTCAAATAGTCATATGATATAAATACATACTATTAGTAACAATGTTTTCTTTGTTTTTTTTTAGTAATACTTAGTTTCATGTCTAGGTGCTAACTTCTGATTCCCAAAGAAGCACAATTTTTTAATGTTTTCTTTGATAAATAAAGATAAGCTGTAAGAACTGGAATAAAAAATCTGGTTCTATTGGAAGAAGTCCCACCCTGTGCACCTTCCTCGCATTCGCATCATGTTATGTCCTTTGTGACGAAAAAGAGAACAACCAATTGCAACTTAACGCCTGCACTAATATAGTGAAACGGTTCTGTATAAACTTTCATTATTTACTGACGGGTAAAAAAGCTAGTTCTCAATAAATAAAGATTTAATGAAAAAATTTGCACATTTGTAACATATTAACATGGATTTTTTCTTTCCATGTGGGTAGCAGACTATAATTTTTCTTCTGTCTATTTTATAAACATTAAAAGTATCATTCTTCTCTCTTTTTATGAATTGTAAAAGTGTCATTCTTCTTTTTCTGTGTTTATGTCAGTTATAGAGGTCTGTTAAGCAATGGGAAGCTAGACTAGAACCTGTTTAATTACCTACCGATCAAGCCTGACAATCGGAATCAAAAACGTATAGCAAGACGGGTATAAGCTAGTATTAAATAACCTATTTGATGCAATCATTTTTTCATCAATATTGATGTCTTACTTTTTAAGACTAAATAACTCTCCGAATCCACGAAATTTCCAACATGGGAATCCTCGACATAGTCAACATATTATCAAAAAATCCTATAAGCACACGAACGAGGATTCCAGGATTCCAGATCATAAAAAAAGATCACTACCTATCATAAAAAAAAATTTGAAGGATCTATTCCACTCTACCTGCGTGACTCCACTTATCACAAGTGTCTCTCCTCGAAGGATGAAAGTAAAACAGGGCGTAACCTGTGAGATTGCATTAAGAATTGGGAAAGAGTGTGGAGAGAAAGAAGAAATGAACCTTTATGAGCTAGCAGTAAATCTGTGAAGAACACAGAACAGCAGTACGTGTTTTTTTTCTGTTTGTTGTCTAAACACGTACATAGGTAATTAAAATGACAAACGTAAAAACAATAAAACAGCGTGTGCCAATACATTCATCTCAAGAGTTTTCCTCAATACTTAGATATGTACAACTGTATTATATCAGATACCTACGCGTATTGTGAACTGTATTAGGGAAAAACTTAAATTAAATAATAATTATTAATATGTAGGTAATTTGTATATAGCATGTAGGTATAAGGCTTAATGCCATATATTGTTTATAAAATAAATTAAAATGCCAGAAATTTCAAATAAGAGGCTCAAGTAAAAATTGCATCTAAGTAATTAATTCTTGCCAAACTTCTTTATTTTGTAGTACCTATGTACATTCACATTGAGATTTACCCAATACCAATTATAGGTATATAAGAAGGCCTTAGCGCTGGGACTGTGATGTCACATTATAAGACCCAGTATGTACTTGCCTTATATAATATTCTGTATGTTCTTACCTGGGGTCCAAGGAAATTTTACGCGCAATAAAAGAGCATTTAATGCCTCTCAGCCACTGCATTTCAACTCGACTCTCACCTACAAGTGGTGGACCCTGGTACGTTGGCCCAGGCTGAAACGGCGGTTACATTCGGTCCCTGTGGATGCTAGGGTCAACAAGCCGAAGAGAGTACGGGGTGCCTTGCATGGCTGTCCAACATGCAGGGCATTTCCTACACCTAATTCCTTTCCTCCTGCCTTCTATGAGCCCTCCCATCCATATTCACCTAGTCCTATCATTCCGGAAGGAGTAAACCTTTCTGCCCAAAAATCCCCAATCCAAGGTGTCATTCGACCCGTGCCGATGTATGCGTGACTAACGGGTAGGTTAGTAACTAACGGAGGCTCCCTGATACCAGGCAACCTCAGGGTGACTTTTTGCCTTACCCCTACCCCTACATGCAGGGATCTGTAAGGGTGGACTTTTATTTCCCTAGTTCTGGCTATGGAGGATGTACATGGCACCTTTGTAGAGCCGACCTGGTGTGATGGATATAATAGGTACTTCCACATCAGTGGTCAAAGTGGACATAAGTTCACATGATCAAAAGCATTTGTTGCAACCGAGAGATGGAAATCCTGTTGGGACCTATCTTTCAAAAAGAAGATTAAGGAGACCTTTTGCGGTGGGCAGGAGCCGGGAAGAGGCACTGTCACTCTGCAAGAGGCCTCTGGAGACGTAAGAGGCAGCGCTCCACGAATTCATTGAAGGATGTCACAATAAATCTTATTGGTCGCGGTGACTCAAAGGGCATATGGTCCTTTGACCTTCTTTAGAAAAAAAAAAATGTAGGTGCTTACCTGTACTCAATGATATCTGTCATACAGCGCCGGCTGCCTTGGCCTCAGGTGTGACGTTAGAGGGATAATGGCCGCCAGCGCTTAGGCCTTCTTATATCTAGGTAGGTAGTGTTGGATTTACCCAATCCATGTAACTCTAGGTCGAAATTAAAAAATTGTAATCGACTTTACACGCTTGATTTTTGTGTTATCAACCTTAATATTGGTATATGTTGTTATTTTTATCTTTTTAAAATGTTTACCAAATTTCACTTTCGGTGCCGTTCTACTCGTATTTCTTTGAAATTTGTTGATCTACTTATTCACAATAACCTACCTTTATTTATACTGCAGAATACATTATTTCATAGAAGAAAAAAGCACATTCGACATTTCACAAATGGTATGAATAATAAATCGAAGATTCTTCATAACTTTACACGTGTTTCATAAAAATAGATTTTTTTACCGGGTTCCGCGAACTTAAAAATATTTTTATAAGAATTTTCAAGATAACAACAAATTAATTATTATTATTCGCATTCTTCCGAGTAAACATTTTAGGCAGCGAACTGTTTTAATCGAAATTTTATCGTATGAACTTGGAATACCCAGCAATGAATAATATTTTTATTAAAAAATGTTTTTACCCTTTCTGGAAAGAAAAAAAGATATTTCATCATCGGTATCATAATAATTATTAATATCTTTAAAGTTCAAACAATAATACATTGATCGTAAATTATTTATCTTTTTAAGCGAACTACGTATACCTATTATATAATCCCATGTAATGGAGTTAAAGAGGAGGGAAAAAAAACAAAGAGTTTTCACCATTGATTTTCTGTGAATTCAAGATACATTCTAAAGTAATTTTAAAGGTTCTCGAGTCAAGAAGGTAGAGAAGTGGGTTGACTGTATTTAATCAAGAAGAACGCAAAGAAAATGATGTCATATAATTCTGTGAATCGGAGTTTAATAAATCAATAATAGCCATCAGTTGATTTTCAGTTAAGGTAACTGAGTTTTTAACAATTTTAGTACAGAATGAGACCTGATTGTATAGCAAAAGGAGAGTGTCGTGTAGTCAAAATTTCAAATGGATTTACATAAATATTCATATTATTATCCACTTTTAGTGACCATAAAGAGTGTTCATATTCATGATCAATTTATGACAATTCCTTAAAACTTTTTATTGAAATCAGTAGTCAAAATTAATTGAAACTTTTTTAACAGAGTTAAATTTGAATAATGAGAAGCTTGCAATAAATATGACGTGATTATTTCTATTTTGAATTCAATCTGGGTTTATCCACAATTTCATCTTTTATTAGCGCAAAAAAGACGGAACAAAAGTGCTGCGTTCTTTTCATTCAACCGAAGCTAACGATAGCCATATTGTAATCCTTTCATCATGACTACCAGAAAACCCCTATTAAAAATGTGGGCAAACTATCACACACAAATAGAACCCTATTCTGTAAAGATCTTTCGAGAAAAGAAATGGACTATCTGAAATGAAATACTTTAATAAGCTCGGTGCATGATGCAAATGAAACGCATTATTATTGACTGAGATGAGTTGGGGAACAAAACATCGGCGTGACCACCGGGAGTGCGGGTGCTCGCGTCTGGGAATTTCGATCCTATCAAAAATTTCATTAGAAACAAACAATACCGAATGCTCTCTGCCCGTGGCTGGGTACCTGCGCATAACATTTTGGCGTTAAAACTCATAAAAACATACCCAGTCCAAAATTGTTGTTAATCGTTTCGCTTTAGATGTGAACAGAAAAACAAAGTCCTCTCTTCCTGCGATGTATTCCCCATCCCTCTTTCAAGCTCATGTTGTCGATGAACTTCTTTATATCAAATTCAAATTCTTTTATTGTCCATATAGGCCCCATAGGGCACTCGGAATTGTCAAGAATACACAATCAAACATTTACAGTTTAACACTGAGTAGAAAATAAGAGGATAAATAAGAGAAAAGCATAAATCCTGCGTGGTGTAAAGGGCCACTAATGCATTCGTCAATACAAAATAATAATTATTATAATAAAAATAATAATATTTTTGCTTACAAAAATGTTTTATCAAGGAAAAAGACCGCGGGTAATGGTTGTAAACTTTCCTTACAACACGACCTTTAAGCAGGTCTTTTATGTGGTCCTCTACCCTCTGACCTATTTGCTAACTTATCCAGAATCTACTTTTGAATGAATATCTTACAAATATCTGTGGCGACTTTAAACTCCTTCAGGGGAAAAAGTAGACAAAACATACATATAACAGTTAGCTAGTAGCTGTTACAGAATTAATTATCTGAGATATTGATATTGGTGGAATTAAATGTTCATGGACTCAATCTTATCAACACTAAATATTAGTTTTTTTAATGTAAGCTTGCTATAGTAGTAGGTATAAGTGATTTATACATAAAATCGAGTCTTCAATTTGTATTGTGCTACTACCTACACATTGATTTATGACTATAAACAAGTTTTCCAGAGCGACTGTTCCCTTCCTCAGACGGAAAAAGACTATATATAAAAATGAAGCGATCGCTTCCAAAAATTAGTTTATGGTTATAAATAAATATATTATAGTGGCAGCAACTCGAGACTCGTTCTTATTTTTACATCAGTGAAATAATGGACTAGGTACTACCATGCACCCTCGGCCTCAGCCAAAACTATCAGTACTAGTGACAATGGTAGGTATAGAGACTTTATTTAGGTGTATCGTAAATCTATCCAAAATGCAAACACTAAACGACTCTTTCTTAGAGAAAATTCAGTACAAGTAAATGTTTGTTTAAAATTAAACTAAAAAGTAGCGAAAAGACAGTAAGAGAAATGTACACAAATGGTAGTTTAATTTTCATATACACCTATAATCGATTTAGTTTTGTAAATATTTTAATGGTACGTAACATAAATTGTATTTTTTTTTTCTAAAATTAAAAAAAAAATCGGACTCGGTAAGTTCACCTCATTAGTCCCCATGTTGAAAGAAACAAGATATAAAAATCAGGTTTCTTTTTAACACAAGGCGACATTCCGCGCATGAAGCGGCTCCTCTGTGTAAAGATGAAAATCTGCTGGTCTTTGGGAAAAAGATAAAATAAAAAAAAACACCCAAACAGCAAAATGGTCCTCTAACGAGGGGATTGATGTACGGTCTGTTTAGAAAATTTGAATTATGATAATGAAAGGGTATCTCGTATGGAGGTATATTATTATTGATATCTGATGTTTTTAAAACATTCAGCCAAGTTTCTCTTTTTTACGTACATTATGATGGATGAGAGTGATCAAAACAGATTTGAAATTATTATCAATACTTTTTTTTAACATATTAGAGTTTTTTTTTCAATATATGTAGGTATATGTCCCCAGTCACAAAAAGTCTCCGCGTTTGAAACGAAGTGCATCAGGAGAATTTTTGGTATAGGACGGTAGCCCCTCACTTCTATACCATTATGGAGAAGAAATGGTCTTGGTTGGGACATGTGTTATGGATGCCAAATTACAGTTGGCCGACGTGATTGCTGTTCTTCCATCCCATCCCACAGACAAGGAAAACCCTCTCATATCGTATTGTATCGTTTTCCCTTTGTGGTTTTCAAGAAGAAGGCTGTTTCTATGGACACTACTCGACACAGGCTATGCCTAGTGAGGGTGTCCAAGACTGCACTTGAATGTGTTTATTTATCTTAAATGATTTTGATTTTGTTTGTATTGTTTTTCATGTGCCATATTTGTTTGTAATAAAGTTTATTATTATTATTATTTATTATTCCGCTCCTTCGAATCAGAGCTGACGGGTTTGGACATGATGCGGGAGGTGGTCATAAACATTGCGCAAGATTGAGCGCAATGGAGAGCTCTTGTTACCTCCCTATACCCCTAAGTGGGGTGTTAATGGAGTTTAGATAGGATATGTTATGTATTGTATGAAGTATTAGGTTAATATGTAAACGTATAAGAAAAACTGATCTGTGTAATTTAGTAATAAGAACAATACTTTTTCTCAGTGCTTAACTTTTGGTTTAATTGATTGTGTTTGGTTTCGGCCACCCAAAATTGCGGATAAGATTTGAAGAAGCATCAAAGCAAACATACAGAGGCGAGAGGCGAGGAATTTTAGAATGTTTTTGTTTTTTTTTTTCCATATAGTGACGCAAGATTTGAGCCATTGTAAACGAATTAGTTAGGATATTAAAGTAATTGATAGAGATCTGCAGGAAATTGAAGAGAGTTCTTGAAGAAAGGGGAGAATCAATTATTTTGGTACACTAAGAAATAGAAAATATAATATCAACAAAGGAATTCGTTGGGATCAAGGATTTACTGGTTTGTCCCAGTTTAGTGTTTTGATTTGAGCTATATCGCACCAAAGGATAGTCCATAAACTTAGACCACCCAATCGAAGAGGAATTCGTAAAGAAAATAGAAAATCTATGCTCTGTGACCACTATGAGTATAGATGAAAAGGTTGACCTGCGGTAGGATTGCGTGGAATGTAAGAATAAAGGCCTTGCTTCAAACCAATCGATTGTGATGCTGAAGAATACAATGGCAACGAAGACATTCAGAAAATGATTGCAATCCACGAAGGCGTGAATAACAAAAAATAATATACCTACCTACATAGTTTATATGGATTAAATGCGCATTAAATTTATGTAGCATTGCAGACGAGGAATTCCAATCGCGAACAATCATAGCAATACATAGACACCTACAAACCTACCCGCGTACAGTCTATGGATAAGTCTTCTTACAGAGGGAAAGACGCAAGAGTCTGTGGAATGAAAACTTCAATAGCCTGCTCGTAGACCAATGTTGCGCTGAGAATGACATAGAGAAGTACTAGTGAAATGGAATGCCGCATTTCTCACATCTTATAATATAAATGAATGTCGGGTTAGTGCGAACACTTATAACTCGATATCAGCTGAACAGATTCTTCCGATGTTTCATTTATTGGAATAACTAAAAAAACTCGAAAAATGTATAGTAAATTATTTAAAATATAATATTAATGTTAGTATGGAAAGAATATCGATACAACAAAGCGATCTGCGAAAAATTCTATAGAAACACAATTTTTATTTACCTGACAACCATTGACACTAAAAATATTACCACTCAGTTTTTTTTCAAACTCTTTTCTAATGTTTTAACATTTTAAAAGCATAATGTATAAAATTTGGAATATAAATAATAAGAAAATATCGGACTGACCTGGGAGGAAGCGGAGCGGCTGGCGCAAGACAGAAGTGCATGGAGGGACCTAGTGGCGACCACATGCTCCACCTTGGGAGCGAACGTGGATAGGTAAGGTAAGGTAATAAAATTTGAGGCATCTTATGAAAGAAATGTATAAAAAAGCATAGTGTATAAAATTTGAGGCATCTTATGAAAGAAATGTATAAAAAAGCAGTGTATAAAATTTGAGGTATCTTATGAAAGAATCAGTTTCAAAGAATAATGTAAGGAACGGTGATCTAGGAAGAACCGCATCAACTGGTATAGGTTTGAAGGTTATAAGGTCAGATTTCAGAACTTAAGTTAATAATAAGAAATCAATTCTTGGTGAGATATTGTTTATCTCTGAGTTTGTTTGTATTTCATAAAAAATAATATAAATGTTGCTCAAACATCAAGATCAGCTGTTCCTTGTTTGTTGGTACATGGCCGCCCACCCGATTTACTTTCTATGTCTCGTAGAACGATGCTGTGCCGTGGGTGTTCCAGCTGAATGTAATCAAATCACCGGAAATTATGCAGAATAAATTCATTGATACCATGTTGCAAGATTCATTCGCAAGTTTCGTCGAAACACTTGCAATGATAGCTACGCTTCATCTGATCAATTAAATACATACACATTTACTTCGTTCATTTGTTCACAGATTTAATTGAAATATTCTTCTTCTTCTTTGACAAAGCCTTTTGTCTTTCAGAATTTGTTACAGTGTTTCCTCCAGCACTTCCTCAATAATTATTGTGCTAAAAGTCTCTGTTACCCTCTTGCCTGATTTGTATCCAAAGCTTCTGATAGCTTAACTTTGTCCGAGGTATTTTAGAAGATCTTTGATGACATTGATAAAGCATTTCAACGCGAACTTCCAAAGCTTACCTAAGGTATTGATATCATAAGTATGCAATTAGTCCAAAATGTCGAGAGAGTCCTGTAATTTTGAAATGCTTCGTAAAAATACAATAATTGATTAAACGGAGGGAGTAAGGGAGTAATAACGAGCCGACCTAAAAATCAACCTCACCTGCACGTGCTACCCCCTGCTAGAAAACTAACGAGGTTCTAGCGACCGAGTTTCGGTGGTATTACCATATAACCAACCCGCCTGAACTGTATGATGTAGGGTCACTTTTAGTGACAGTCCTCCTCCCACCCTTTAAAATCAATTAACGGAGAGGACCTTATTCAGTAGTGGACGAAATGATCTTGAAAAATTAAGAAAATTGATAAAGGATCGTACCTATATTGTATTATTTATATTTCAACTGAAATATAAAAGGTAAATATAGCTGTTGTTTGATAATGTTATAGTAAAGCTTAAATACTGTTTAAACTATTATTGATAGAGAAAAGACAAGTGCGTTAATCGATGGTAGAGTGCAACCTGCGCGAGCCGTGTCACGCGCACAAGCCAGACACATAAATCAATCGATTTACGGATCCAGTTCTTTCTTGTGGTGGATACTTAGAAATCCACAGTTGTACCCGGTGTTCTTGTGCAAGCCGACGGTGCTTTTCATTACAGAAATGTTGTACCGGCAACAATAATAGAAACTGCAAGTAGGAACGCGGTTCCGCACGTGGGACGTTGCTGGCTCCAAGAATCCGAGACCTTCGTAATTGCTAAAGGGAGACAGCAATCTCGAATCCACCCACCCGGCAAAAAAGATCCGATGCAGACCAAAACATCCGCTGCTAAGTGAAAATAAACATCGTATTGCATTGATCTTAATAGTTGTTTCTTCAAATAGAAAAAGTATAAAAATGCCATTATTGGTTTTATTATTTCATACAGAGAGACCAGATCGAGTCAGAGATTTAGTTCATAAGAGGTACTGAAAGGCGAGTTAGACAAGTCTTTAAAATGACAAAGATAAAAAGAAAAGTAGAACGACGTATTGTGCACCCTTAGCAATCTATCATCAAAATCAGCAAAAGAGAGGAGAAAATTGTCATGGAATCATTTAGTGTTCATGAACATGGTCCATCAGATATTGAAGAGATAAAATCTAAAATGGAAAATGTCATCTTATTTCATTATTTATCCTGCAAGTGCATGTTTTCAAGCTGGAACGTACTGTGTGGACGTATTGCGCTGTGTAGACTCATACAATGTTATACAGTGGTGTCTTGGCGTGAATGAAATAATTTACTTAATTAGTTTTTTTATAGATTGGATAGTTTTTTTTAACTAACATTATCTTATTATGTTTAGTATACCCACACACAGGCTTAGCCTGGTGGGATCTTTGGTTTAATCATAAAATATGTTGTTTATATTATGCTATTTGTTGTACCAAAGTTTGTTATAAATAAATAAAATAAAAAAATAAAACACTTAAAGTAGCTGCCTATTAATTCTTGAAATAATGTGCGTCTGTTACTTGATTTAATTTTTTTGGACACTAACTAAATCAAAGGAAACTACAACACACAGTTAATATGGAGGCTAACTTCTCAGTTTTGGAGAATCAGCATCGAATCCTCCCCGCTGTTGTAAAGTCTATCGTAATATAAAATTATGATGGAACCAATCTTATATATAGTGATAAGTTTGAAATTCTTAAAGACGTATTGAATTAATTACTATGTTTATGTAGATAGAGTTTTTGTTCATAAGGAGCAAACACATCGCGGTTGACTATCCTTAATTGACGTTCAAATATTTCGATATAGGTAAGTATTTACCAAAGATAATAAAATTATCACACATAGTTCGACCTCCTTTGTTGTATATTACTAAACAACGTATGAGCAAATTGACATAAATTAAAAATATAAACAAACAATATACCAACGTTACCGTAACACCGTACCTGGCCGAGTCTACGGATGACGTCTATGAATGAGCGTACTACGCGTAAGGTAACTTGGCGACCTTAATACTAAAAAAAAGTAAAATTCTTGACTTGACCCACATAACGCATGGGCGGAAACTAAACAACGTAATGGTGCTAAAGATAATAGTGCCTAATTGAACAATGTGCCAATGATAATGGCAATGCGTCAACTGTCAGATTCTACTTGTCACTCACAATATCGTCAACTACTCGCCTATTTTGACACTTAATAGTTACGCATTGATTCTTTCAGACATTTTTCCAACACATAACGGCGTGTCCCCTTTTTCTTCTTCAGAAACTTCTTCCCACGAAATTCAATGTCTCAAATATGATTCTCCCTTTTATTTTTTTACCTTTTCATATACTTAAATCATCATCATCGTCATTTACCTTTATTTTTAGGACCAACAACTGTTGTATCCGCAGAATTCGTGACTCGGTCTGTTGTGAATTATGTGGGTGATCTCTCTCTGCTTTTAGATCCCTCTACACCACCAAAGACTACCAACTGTTCCAAGCTGAATTCGTGTCAATAAAACTGAAAGTTTCGCTGCAAACACAACGAAGAAAGTCTGCTGCTGTAATGCTTTCAGCACTGATTCCTTCATAGTACGTACATCTGCTACAACCCTATGTGGGTCTCAGACTCCCTTAGCAAACTTCATAAGCCACTGTGCGTCATTCCCTAACACTCAAGAGCCCCAAGTTCCTCTCAGCGCCATCCAGCCATTGCAGCTTTGGTCATCCTAGGTTCCTCTTTCCGTTTGATTCCTTAAAAATGCGCTAAAAAATCTTGACTTGTTAAATTTCGACTTATCACGTCCCACATATTTTACATACACAAATCTCTTATCAAAACTTTACTCTCATTGTTCGTGTCTACGAAGGACTAAGGATTGCGTTTTTCACTAGCTTCTTGGTTTGATCTAAGACATTCTAATTTCTCATGACAGATCAAGTTCACAGCCTACCCTGTTACCATCAGTCAGGCTTTCCGTTCCTAAAGGTGCATTTATACCAAACAGACAAAGACCCAGACCCAAAAAGAGCATATTTTCCCAATCGTTGGTCACCAAGGAAAAAATAACCAAAAAGAACTGCCATCGTCTTCTAATAAGTTGTTGTTTGCATGGTGTCCAGTATCAACGATTAGGAAAATAAACAATCTATTTTCAACCTCTGGGTCTTTGTTCGTTTGGTATAAATGCACCTTTACACACTATCCGAAGCATTATTTTTCTACACTTGTTTCACAACTGTTTTTACATTATCACTTTCGGACCGAAATAAAAAAAAATGCAAAATCCCAAATTTACAACAAACACGGTGATTCAATATAAAGATAAAATTCACGATACCGTGGTTAGATAATACTCAAGGATTATAAAGGACACGGGATTGCAAATGTACAAACAGGAAAATACCACTTCAATAATGTGGTGAATCATTTGTTAAACCAACACTTGATTTTATTGCAAATACAAATAAAGAGTAGGTGAGCGCGCGAGGTTAATATTCTTAGAAGGAGGATATTATTTATAGTCACTTGCAATATCAAAACAATTTCGGTTGAACAACCGACCGCCTATGTACATTTTTATGGAGTCAGTTGACCTTCTAAGAAATCTTTGGGATTTTCATATTAGGCATTTAAGTCATGAATGTTTGAACAGTATTAATTGACGATATAACTCGAACTAATACCCGGCTAAAGGACAATTAATATGCCACTTAAATCTGAAGTAGAACAGCGCTGTTTCGAATTCTGCCGAGAAGGCAGCATTTTTTGACATCAAGAGTCGGAGTTACTGATATAATGTGATCGCAAATTTTGAAGAATGCGAGATCATCCTACTTACTGAAATTATGCACAAAGAACTAAGCTAGTATTTAAATAAAACTGGAACATTATAAAATGTTATGTTTGCAAGGTGTCTCAGCAGTAACCGTGTAGGTACTTCATCATTTTATGATGAAAACACGAATTCTTTAAGAGAGTTGTGATATTTTTGGTTATTGTTCTGATTAAGTATGGAATAAAATAACCCACACTGCTGTGATAACAGGTCATTACTCTTTTGATGTAATTTTCCGTGACTTATTGCATCTAGAAATTTGAATTGTTGAGAATGACGCCTTATACCGTCTTTTCTGTGACAACCGCATTCACAGCAGCAATTTTTTGAGAGACCGCCTGGTACGTTGACGCAAAGAAATTTCAATGTCCACAAGCGAAAAAGATTCTTCAAACTTTTTTTTACCACTATTGGAATGTTCGGAAAATTACATGCTCTTTGTCGAGGGAAAATTCAGTGCAATATTTGCGAGAGGTCTCAGTGTAACCCTTATTTTGTAACAAGTTTCCACAACGATTATTATAACACCGTGTTCTTACATAACGCGCACCATTTGTATTACCTCGAAATCATTAGGAGTGACTAAAGTTTTACCAAAAATAATTACAGATAGTTATATACATAAAACCAGAACCCGGAATCGAATTACATTCTAAATTGAAGACAAAATATTTCAACATTTGAGAGTTTGGTTGCCAAAAGGTTGTGTCTCTCAAATATCTTCAAAATATTTATTTTCGATGAATTGCTGATTCGATGAATTGATTTTCGATGAACTCGTCGGTTACCGGAATAAACATATGATACTTACTTTCAAATTTCAGTGTTGCCACTTGCAGGAAAAAACACTAAATTTAAAAAGGGCACTTCTTACTGAAAAACCCTTACAATTCTTGTGTATCGAACAGAAGGATGCATTCGGGTAACATCTAAATACAAGCAACGATGATTTTTCATGAAATGAGGGTTCAGAGTAGTGTAAAACTTTCAAAATGTATCTAAAAGCCTCAAGTGTTTCCTGGTTGGCAGAGTGTAAAGACATCTTCTACTGTAAGTTACTCGAAAGTCAAAGAGAATAACGACTCTATATAAAGTGCCAAGCCTCCAGTTCGGTCAGAGAGCATTGACTTGTCGGATGATATGACAAATATTTACTAACCGTCCTACCGATAACCGTTTTTCCTTAGTGCGGATGTCGGTGAACCAGACAGGTGACAGTTCACCAAACTTGGAGCGGAGTGGAGTGGTAGTCCGCTTCCTCCGTCTCCACTACCGCCACGCACGCTCCATCCGGCTAACTGTTCCCATTGCCGTAACTCTACTACCGACAAACCGATCTATTGCATTTTTGTCTTTCAACAAACCGGATGTAGCCCGCTTCAAACACAATAGGTTTAAAAAAAACTATCTGAATTTATGAAAAACAAAACTTTTGTGATACAATGACGAAAAATTACCGAGTTGAATAGATATCTAAGTTGTGATTTCTTACTATGCCTACGAAACTAGTAAAGAGTTTAAAATTAATAATTTGTAGAAAAACAAACTACTTAATTGTTTTACTGATGTAAAAATAAAGAACGAGTCTTCACTTTGTGCTACTACGAATTATTTTAAACATTTTTTCGGGAGCGACCACTCCCTTGCTCAGGGCCCCAACCCTTAGACCATCTGAGGAAGGGAGTAGTCGCTCGCAAAAATATGTATAGGTATGGTAATAAAATAGTTCGTAGGTACCTAATATTTTTTATTTTTACATCAGTGAAAATGAACTACTACCAAGCACCCGCGGCCGAAACTATCTACAGTTTAATTGTTTTATTTAAAACACTTTGTGATCAAAATATAATAAGTAATGAAAGTAGGTACTACCTACCTACCATTTTTGATAATTTTATTTTGGGGGTTATATTTGAACTTCTTCAATACATATCTTGAACTTTTTCCAAAAGTGACTAGGGGAGACCGGGGCTACAATTAACAGAGGTAAGTATTAACAAGCATTTTTCTCTAAAACTATACCTTCGACACCAGTCAGTGCTTAAGTTAACTTGTCAATTAGATCGCGCCGCATGCTACAGTAATGGTCAGATGCGCTCCGCGCGTCATTTCAGTGAGTTATGTGCCGGTCGATATTTATAAGCAGGTAACGATCATTTTATAGTTTACGATTTTTTGATTAGCACAATAAATATAAAGTGTTATGATTATGTTTTTTGTTTTCCTAGTAGCATATTTTATACTTAACAATTCCACATTTCAAATTTGAAATAATTGTTGTCTTACATTTTATTACGTAATTTAATATTAAAAATGTACCTTTGGGGCTATAATTAACAAATGGAGGGGGCTTGTATTAACGTGTTAAAACCTACCCCACATATAGGTTTAGACGATGTGCCTAATTTAGATATAAGCCTGACTGAAGTGATATCGCAAATGTCTAATGAACCAGTAGCTGGACCTTCAGGAATGCAGAAAGGAGCTACGGATTTTGCAGTTGAAATGATAAGACCTCTGCCAAAAGCTCTACCACGAGTTTCGTCTAATAAAAGACGACCTAAAAAGTCAGCTATCCTTACTGATACTCCGGAAAAAAAATATCTAGAAGTAGAACATAACATCAGAGAAATGAAAAAGAGAAAAATGGCAACAAAAAACCAGAACAAAGAGAACAAAAAAGATAAGAGAAATGGGTAAAGGAATATAAATAAAGACAAAAAAGTAGAGAATGTGAATAAAAGGATATTAAATGAAAGCGATAGCTCTGACGATGATTATTTTGGAATCATTTGCCGTGTCTCCTATAATGATGAATGGATACACTGTACCTATCTCTTGCAATGACTCGACCCAAGCAGGATGTATCAAAGATGATATGAGATCCTTGAATTGTAATTCAGATGATGAATCCGAAAACTTTTAGTACGTAGGCATTTAAAATAGTTCCTTATCTTTGATATGTTTGTTGATTTTGTATTAAACTACATTTTATGTAGGTACGTTGTTTAAATCTAAAGACGATGCTAATTTTTAAAGAAGATGATCATGAAAGACTCGTTACCTAGCTTTTAAGATAAAAAAATGTGTCATTTTCTACCTCATTGTATGATGTTGTTTAAGTAATATGACTAGTTAATTTTAAATACAAAATTGTGATCTGTTTAAGACTAACTATTTATTATTTTCATTAGGTAGGTAATAAAAAAATATGTCGTACCTACACGTATTTATTTTTCTTTACATCAGTGAGTAAATTAGGGGAAAAACTAGAAAAAGTTAATTTTTACCCCATATGTTAATACCTGCCCCACACCTGTTAATTCTAGCCCCAAACGTGAGGTAACAATTAACAACTGCCATTTTTAAGAAAAAGCGTTCTATCTATGGCATCTTTTCTATTATGGTTGTTTTGAGATAAGAACATAATAGCTGAATGATTAAAGCATATGTATCTCAAAAATCAAGTCTAAATGTTGAATAATTTCTAAGATACAACTAAAAATATTTTTTTTGTTAATTGTCGCCCCGGTCTCCCCTATATAACCATTATTCTCAAATTGATTGAGACGAAAATATAGCTGCCGTTTTGAAATCATATTCTAGAGCTTTTTTAACTTTACCGAATACCGAGGGTGGGGTGGTCGCGACTTTTTTGGAGAAAATGGTTTAAATTAGAGATGCAACGGATATCCGGCAACTATCCGGTATCCGGCCTATCCGGCGCCTAAATGCTATCCGGCCGAATACCGGATAACTAGCACCTATCCGGCCGGATACCGGATAGTAAAAAAAAAGATTTTTTTGGATAACAAATACACTTTGAAATCTCAAGAAAAATGTCTCCATCTTAGAAAATTGATTAGCAAACATACTGCAATAAGGGTAAATTATGGAGAATGAATATATAGAGGTAGCAAGCGGCTTTGCTTTTCTCCGTAAATAAGGAAAGTTAAATGAAATAACGTTTCGTCATATATCATTCTGCTGAAATATGCGGATGCGATTTTTGGAACAATAACGTTCCGGCAACGGAGTCAGTCCAATTATTTGGTATAGGTATGCCGCCTACGTAAGTGTAATTTCATGCGTTGTACCCACTGTAATGCCCGGGCTCTACTAAAGACTTCTTCAGTATTCAGCGAATTTAATTAATTTTGAAAAAAAAAAACACTCATATTTTAAGGGGAGCGCTGTTCTTCCATCAGGGTCCCGAAGACGAGAAAGACCCTCTCATACCGAGAGGGTCTTCCTCGTGTTCCGCTCCTTCGAAGCAGAGCTGATGAATCTGGACATGGTGTGTGAGGAGGTCATAAACAATGCGCGAGATTTAGCGCAATGGAGAGGTATTTGCCTCTCTGTGTTCCTAAGTAGATCATAAAGGGAGTTTGGGTTGGATTGAATATTAAGGGAGCCGTAAACCTAAACAGATTGGGAACCTCTGCACTAATGCTATCCTGGCTACAACCTTGGTTCCGAGGGTAAATGTTAAAAATCTAAGCGCTCTAATCATAGGAAAAAATATTATTACACCACACTAATCCAGACTAACTAATGCGGTTGATGGTTTTTTCGACAATGTTCCCAATAATCCCATATTGATGCACAAACTAACCAGAAACATACGCCGGATATCCGGCGGCCGGATATCCGGTATTCGGCAGCTAGTTGGTCGAATATCCGGTATCCGGCTAAACTGCTATCCGTTTCATCTCTAGTTTAAATCTATAAAAAAGTCTTGAAAAACACACGAATGTAGAATCATGAAAAACTTGCCGATCTCTTTAAGAGCACGTGGTAAAAAAAATAAATTTAATCGAGGGGCGTCGTTCAATTTGAGACAATATCAACAATTAGAACCACCATAAGTAGAAATATCCAATTAATACTTGGAATTTTTCTCCTGCGCCTATAAGCGCCTTACAATAGTGATGAATGGACGAATGATTATTTGAACACATAATAAAAAGGTTGGTTTATTTTTATAACGATAAAGCGAGAAAACTACCTAATCGGGATTCTTACGTTGTCTAACGATTTTTTTTTCAAAAAAGTCTCGGTACCTACTCCAAAAAAAACTTTATACAGATTAGGACGTTATATTTTATATATCAAATACTTCCGTTAATTGGGTTTTATGTAATAAAAAAGCTCCAGCAATGTCTTAAATTTTTTTATGATAAAATTCTAAATCTCCTTGAGAATAATCTTAATATAAAATAAGAGGTTCGAATTAAATCCATAATATCTAAGCAGCTTTTTGTATAGGTACTCATCTATTATATACCTACGCAGAAAAAACCTGAGGATTAAAAGCGTTTAATATAAATATTAAAAATTTCTAACGTGCTCAGTTATGCGTATAAAAGTGTCAATCTTTAAATTAAAACTCATAAATAGAGTAAGTATTATAAAATTCCATTCACATAGTATAAAAGTAATTCGAGTGAATGATTGTATGTTACAATAAAGCTAAACACAGAATAAGGTAAATATTTAACTCAATGAGGAAAATCTTATATATTTTTTCTCTAAACGACAATAACTGATGTTGTGTGTATTTTACTAGATATTATGTAATACTATTTATATTTATAACTATAGAGAGGAGTATTATTGCAGACATATTGTCTTAGTGCCGTACAAATAATAATGAAACCGACAGAGAAATATCAACATAGAGAAAAAGACAAGTACTCGAATGTGACGTACGTGCATTCGCTCGCGTATTGAAAGGAAGGAGGTATAGAATATCATGCTGTATAATATAGACAATTCGAAAGTCGCCATATAACTACATAATAGAACCTCATTTTCTACATACAATAAGGTAAATCGTATTGTTGACAGCGGTCTGAAAGACATATTAGGTATTTGGATTGATCGAAAAATGTGGTATCCTTTCAGCGATAAACGCTTTGAAGACGTAGAGAAGATACCTATAACGCTATGAAACTACTGGCTGCAATAGGTATAATTTTCCCCCATTATTTATTAATTTATGCATTCCTCATAAACAAAGTGTTTCAGTATAGCATGCAGAACTCAATGCCTAATTTTAAGATTCGACCTTATAAGCTTCAGGCGAAGAACATTTCAAAAAAAAAATTGATCCTCCGACAACTTTTGTTCAGGATAATTAACTTTGACGACCACTGAGACCTAGTTATACGGTAAATCACAGAGATATTTGGCTGAAGACATTTCCTGATTGAACACAACGTGATCCAGAGAGCTATGGACATCGAAACTCCAACCATGAGAACAAACGGACCACTCGATACATGGTTGTCGAGAACCGAGAGTGACCTCAAGGAAAGCAAACAGGAACCAGAACCCTGGCGTTTAATAGAGAGTCTTGGCGAAGAAGGACTAGGAGAGCCGACCCCAAATAAAGGCGAAGGCGAAGAAGAAGAAAAATAGAAGGAGAAAATGGTCATTGGAACAACGGTCAAAGCTGAATATCCTTATATCTCACATTGTTACGAGCTTCGGGGGCTCCTAAATTAGTAGGAATCAATGCACTAAAAATGCACTGATAAGGCCTATTTAAATGGAAAAAAATACACGAATAATACAAAATAATGTTCACAACATCTCATTTAGGGGCAAAATATTCAATAAAATCTCAAAAATATTTTCCAAAATATCTTAGAGTTATGACTTTAGATTGAGACATTACTAACTCTTGCCCAAAGAATGAAAGTATACGAGGTAGGTACAGAAAAATCTGTCGTGAATTCACAAAAACACGATTAATAACAGTTTGTTGTAAAAAAAAAAAAAAAAACTATCAGAAGGGGTGGAGCCTGCGACCCGATTGTTTGTTTGTATGGTCTGCTCCCACAATGCGATACATATTAATATTCATTATGGGGATGCTTCATACGGCCATCGGTGCTTCCGTTTAATCTATTTTTAATCCATTTATGCGTCCACCGGCCCTGATTTATTGTGGGTTATATTGCTTTATCGGGCCCTGTCTACACTCACGTGATTTACGCAAACTTTAATTAAGAAAATGTTATCGGTCCAATGATAAACAACAAACCCTATATTTGGCTTTAATAATTAGTGCTTTCCTGTATAGACAGACGTCATAGCTGTCTGTGACTACGTATTCGCATAAATTGATATTAAATAAGCACTTGTCATTGGGTGGTTTTTGAAAATTTTGAATGCTAATAATGGAATTTTAATCAACCAAACGGTTTGATCGCAACTACGTACATATTCAAGTGCGTTATTTTTATGTGAATTGAAAAAAAACCGTTACGCACAACACGTCCTACTCGTGTAGTTGTTGTTTTTCCTTGCTATTTTATTTTAAATTCATTACTAAATATTACTCTTTATGACGCACATTGCTAAAAGTGTAAATAATTCAGTGTAAATCCCAACTCATTTAACTCCACCACAACCATGCATATTCATTAACTGTTTCGTCGATAACTAATTTTAATTGAATAGATGAACGTTTTATGAATAAAATTCATCTATTTAACCGTGTTTTCAGACATCAGCTCATTGGTTCAATAGAGTGCTCAACTTTGGTAATAAAAGGATGGTATAAGCAATTACCTAATCACTTTCAAAGTAAGAGGACAGTCAAGGACTATTATTAATCAAGAAGGTTAATAATGGAGGAATAAAAAAGAAAGAAAATTGGTATACATTGTACCAAATAAGTAGTAATAACTTCACAATTCTTACGAGGAGTAAAGGTAGACTCGGTCAAAACGGACTTTTCTAGCCATTGATTGGTGTCCTCAAGGTTCTGTCCTGAGACCCTTGCTTTTTAATCTATTTGTTAATCATACTGTGAATATATTCAATCTTTTCTAGATGGCTTGTCTGAGTGGTATATAAAAGAGCTAAGTTCAAGCAAGAATTTGAATTAATTGAATAAAGGTTGACCATGTAAATAGAAGCCCTTCAAGGCAACCCTGAAGGAAGAAGACCCCGGAAGACCACCAACGCGATG
>OY756431.1:8690725-8815023 GCA_963576905.1 Mystacides longicornis | reverse complement strand
GTTTCAAAATTTTTAACCACGTTTTGAGAAAATATGTGAACATTTTTGATAAAAAAAAAACATCATTAACAAAATGAGACTCGTTGTTTTTTTTGTTAACATACAAAGTTGTGAGGGATCATAGGTATTATTATTAAAACGAATCAAAAGATTAATGGACAAAACAGAATGTATTGCGGAGGCTCTATTGTATAAAATGTTGTCGGTCTCTGGATTCGTCGTCTATAGTGGTTTGTGTTGTTTCCCTTGATCCTTATGATGATAAAACCGTGGATTTTTTTTCATATGAGTATGTCGGAGATCCTATTCCAAGGATTTTTAGGCACGGTAGGTAGCTATGGCTTCCCTCCTCGCTCCTTCGCTGTTTACCATATTGTTGTTAATTCTACCTTAATAAATAGGCAGGGCGAAGGCTGCTACTTAAATCCCAACTTATCGAGATTTTATGGACGAATAGGCTAAGTCGGTCGTTAAAGTTTATAGTTAGAGAAAAATAAAAACTAATGACTCTAACAATTCATTACTAATGTTCGATTTTTAAATGGAACAAACCACTACGGGCTTACGACCGTCTTCTACTGTTTTTTCGATTGCTGTCTTAGTGTGATCACTTTACGTTAATAAATAACGTTCGCCATTAGGTGGTAATGTTTAAGTCTCCGAAACTCTTAATCATGAGAATTCTCAACATGTTCAATATGTTGAAAAATCTCATGTATGTAACAAGTTGAAATTTAATAATACCTACAGAACCCCTCAAATCGGTATACCTACATGAAATATAGAGAAAATAGTTGGAAATTATTGAGAACAAGAGAGCAACCAAATTTAAAGACTGCGACTGCTGTCATATACATATTTGGCGCCAGGATATGACTATATCCATTTTTGTTACTGTCTCATATTTATTGCCTATTGGCTTTGTTGGTATACAACGTTCTAATTATGTCTAGATTGTTGTGACCTTTTTTCAGGACTTTATAGTTAGAATCTAGTATGATCACATTCATCACGATAAAAAATATCATAGCATATTGTTTATTTTTGTACCTATAACCAACGATTCACGACGAGTTCATCGAAAATCAATTCATCGAATGATCAATTCATCGAAAATCAATTCATCGAAAATCAATTCATCGAAAATCAATTCATCGAAAATCAATTCATCGAAAACGAGTTCATCGAAAATCAATTCATCGAATGATCAATTCATCGAATCACCAATTCATCGAAAACCATTATTTTGAAGATATTTTAGAAAAATTGTTTATGACCTAAGAATAAGGTAAAACTTCAGTTTGGTCACTCCTATAAATTAAAGATGGCGGCGATTTTAACGTACGTTGGAGTATTTTTTTGTATATATTTTTTTTAATTAAATGAATCTGTGCTCACTCAAAGTGAACACAAATACACTCATTGACTCTTTCACAGTAAGCTACTTAAAGCTTGTGTCCTGAAAGAGGAAGATGGTTGGCACCTGGGATCGAACCACGACGTCCACAGTACGAAAGCCGGCGTTGTAACCACTGGGTCACCAACCACTTCAATTATAATTTTATTTTATATCATAGGCATATGAACAGGTTATTTACAAATTAATGTTGCTTGCTTGCTTGCTTGCTTGCTTGCTTGCTTGCTTGCTTGCTTGCTTGCTTGCTTGCTTGCTTGCTTGCTTGCTTGCTTGCTTGCTTGCTTGCTTGCTTGCTTGCTTGCTTGCTTGCTTGCTTGCTTGCTTGCTTGCTTGCTTGCTTGCTTGCTTGCTTGCTTGCTTGCTTGCTTGCTTGCTTGCTTGCTTGCTTGCTTGCTTGCTTGCTTGCTTGCTTGCTTGCTTGCTTGCTTGCTTGCTTGCTTGCTTGCTTGCTTGCTTGCTTGCTTGCTTGCTTGCTTGCTTGCTTGCTTGCTTGCTTGCTTGCTTGCTTGCTTGCTTGCTTGCTTGCTTGCTTGCTTGCTTGCTTGCTTGCTTGCTTGCTTGCTTGCTTGCTTGCTTGCTTGCTTGCCTGCTTGCCTGCTTGCCTGCTTGCCTGCTTGCCTGCTTGCCTGCTTGCCTGCCTGCCTGCCTGCCTGCTTGCTTGCTTGCTTGCTTGCGCATACTTTGAAAGTGTGTGATATTTTATCGCACGATATGAATATAGGCCCATTTTCTAAATTGAAGTCCAAATATTTCAACACATGAGTTTGGTTGTCAAAAAGGCTGTGTCTCTCAAATATATTCAAAATATTTATTTTCGATGAATTGGTCATTCGATGAATTGATCATTCGATGAATTGATTTTCGATGAATTGATCATTCGATGAATTGATTTTCGATGAATTGATTTTCGATGAATTGATTTTCGATGAATTGATTTTCGATGAATTGATTTTCGATGAATTGATTTTCGATGAACTCGTCGGTTACCATAACCAACTAATGATAGCTTCCAGTTCACATCGCATTAACTTGTGCAAATCTTTCATCTTAAACGGGAACATGAACAAAATGTTTAATATGTTCACTATTTGTGAGCAAACTTTTCTTACCATTTCTTCCCATAACATGTCCTGTCAATAAGACAAAAGTGCTTGTTTTTGAAAGAGAAGATTTAAAAGAACGCAATGTTGTGTGAAAGTGAATGATGAGAACTTGGAACAAGTCGATGAGAATGTTTATTTAGGTAGCTGAGATGGAAGGTGTGAAAAGGAGATTGAAAGAAGGAAACTGGCTGGTAGAAGGGTTGGCCGTGCACTAAGACCTCTTATGAAAAATAAGAACGTATGTCTTAAATCCAAACAGTTGATGCACAATGCAATCCTGATACCATCCATGATGTATGGGAGTGAAACATGGACATGGACGAAAAATCTGGAAGTTGGAATAAATGCTGTAGAAATGAGATCACTGCGGAGGATATGCGGAAAGAGACTGATTGATAAGGTGAAGAATGATTCTATTAGAAAGGAATGTGGAGTGGATGTTAGCGTAGTGACTAAAATGAAAGTGAATAAATTAAGGTGGTTTGGGCATGTAGAGAGAATGAACGAGGAGAGAAGGACTAAAATGATATAAAAATCTGAAAGAATGGGTGCACGCAGACGATGCCGAGCTCAAATGACATGGTCCGACCATATCGGTGCCGTCTTAGAAGAGGGCCAAGTCGGGAGCAAAAGGAATAGAAGAGCATGTATACGGAATGTTATGCGTTTGGAAGAAGCGAAAGAGGTTTGTTTGGATAGGAAAGAATGGAAGGCCGTACTCTCTGCCCTTCGGGAAACAGCGTGATGGTTGATACTGACACCAAGAAAACAACAACGAGCAATGACTGATACCAAGAATGCGATGACAGATCATGTGAGCTAGAGTTCATGTTCTAGGGATCAAACAATAGTGCTCTATTTTCTTGTTATGGCTCTATGTTTGGTGTAAAAAAGTATTAGAGTAAGAATGTCCTAGAAATCAACCGAAAACAGGAGTTATAAGAAGTAGTTGAAGTGGATGGTGTAATAGCCAAGGCGGGTTCAGTCACTGACTTTCGTTCTGGGGCCTTACTCTGCATTAACACCGCGATTCCGATCCAAATACAATCTCATTAACACTGTCATCTATAATATAAAAGAATGTCGGGTTAGTGCAAACTTTCTTATAACTCGGGATCGACTGAATAGATTTTTATGATGTCTAGTTTATTGGATTCTTCTCCGGTCCGCAACGTCTTTCGGGAAAGCTAATTAATAATAATGTGTTTAAGTACTTGAAAGTCTTTAGCTAATTTTTTGTTCAACTTATTATGACATTTTTCATAGAAATAATAATGGTTGGTATGTCATAATTTAATATTCAAGTATATTCTCAATGTATGTGTAATAAAAAAACTACGTGTAAAGATATTTCACACTTTTCCTTTCAAAAGAATCCCAATAATAATGGCACATAAATAGTTCAACTCTTTGAATTGCATCCAGTACAAAAAAAAAAGATACAAAAAATATTTTTTCTGATACAACAAAGTTTTTTTTGGTCCCAATAACGGTATTCGTAGTAGAAGAATCCAAATTATTATTGTGAAAAACCTGAACACAAAAAATAAAATAAATAAATAATAATATTAAAATCAAAAGTCGCTCGGACCATAACAAAGTCGGGCAGCAAAAAAAAAGTGGAACAAAGTTTTGAATCCGTCCCTTTTTTTGCCCATCCACTGTTATGTAACCTAATAAAAACCTCATGCGTGATTTGATGATATTGTATGCACGTTGGTTTATTTTAGGTGTGTGTGCGCAGGTGATCTATAGTGTGCGTAAGTGTGCATGTGGGAGTTGAGGACGCATGCATGCATACAATCTCCATACATACAAAATTTACCTTCCGAAGCATCCTTACTCCTTAGATCAGTTACTCTCAAACTTTTTTTATATTTCAATAAACTTTATTACAATAATAATATAATGAATATCTTATCTTTATATTTATACGTGAAGGAAAATCTTTGTGACTTTTTTACGAAAATTGCGCGGACGGAGGGGTATGAAATTTCGCAAAGTTTTATTATAGAGAAAGGGTGGCGAATGGTAATATTTTTTTAAAAGTAGGTATGCATATAAATTAATTAAATCAATAAAAAAAAAAACAAACAGTACGTACACGATGTTATGTATTTAATACTGACACATACTTCGATGTATTCGACATTATTTGACACAGATCTTTTGTTTATCTGTGGTCAAATTGAGAACAGATTAATTTTTTTTGTATTGAATTAATAACCATGGAAAAAACTTAGAACATATCAACATTTCAAAATATACATATATGTCATTATTTTTGAAAAAAAAAGTGAATTAGCGCTCGCTCTGTCTTTGACAAAGGAATTTTAATAATGTTCAAACTTATAATCTAAAATAGTTATGGTCGAATTTCGAGCTCTGGCCGATCACTAATTCCTTTTATTTGAAACTAATTTACATTTTTTTTCTACTTTGCGAGTGTACCTCTGGAATTCTCGGCTAAGCTGAGACCACAAATAATAGATAAGGCTGCACCTGTATCAGGAGGAACAAAAGATATGAAAACTCAAAGCAAGGTCCGCATTTGTAAAACCTACGTTAGACCCAAACTAACATACAGCATCGAAGCAAGGGCAGACACAGTCACAAACAAAAAGCTTAGTATAGTTAAGATTAGAACGCTACGAGAAGGTACTTGCTGGAAAGCCTCGGTGAGACAGAGTGTGCAACACGACAATCCGGAAAATTAGCGAGCATGATGATGTAGTTAGATGGGGGAATAGCGGCGCCGATATTGGTACCAGCATATACAAAGAAATAACAATAATTCAAGAATGCCACATTTGGAATTAAACGGTGTTCTGAATGCACAGCGACGGTAGGGACGGCACCCGAAATATTGGATGGAGAGCTGGAGTTCGTTATTCCAAGAGGCTACTCCTTAAATGTACAGACTCTTGAGTCTACAAAAAGAAAAGAAGAAACAGGTTAATGATTATGATAACAGATAATATATTCCTTGATATGTGGACTCATGTTAGGAAACTAAAGCATTATCGTGAGGGTTTTAGCAAGACTAAGGAAAATAATGAGAGAAGTAGTGCAATGGAGGAAGACAAAGGTCACATGGCGTTTAGAGTGTTCCTGGTGGTAGGTTGTAGAAGACGGAGGACATAGATATTATGTCTGTAGGGTTGCTGAGGAATTATGTGTTCAGCAGTGAACGCGGTTATTGGAAAGAGTTAATATCTACATAGAAGAATGTGAAAATGGCGTTCCACAAGGCTTCGGAAACGTACCCAGAGAGATTATTCCAATAAATATATGGATGGATGGATGATTAACTCCATATGCCGAGTGTTTTGGACCCTTTTCATTAAGACAAATACCTTTATCATGATTTTTTAGGTACATTATTTATTAGAAAATTTTGTAATTTAACGAAAGTTTGGGAAGAAATGTATTTTTCTATGCGTGCACAACAGGTCTCATTTAAAAACATATGGTGAATAAAAAGCAACCACACACATTCCCATACTTACAATATCACGTAAAAATACAATCAAACTCAATACAAAGGTAAAAATCCAGTCAAAAACACAAGTAAATCACATTATTTGTATGGGTACTAATTTTTTCATCTACGATTATTTTCAAATGAGCGCCAGTTGCGGTTGTTTCATACATAGATGTATCAAGCATTGGCTAAGCAATAACAACTGTAAGCAAAGATTCATTGCCCTTGGACCTAGGTTGTGACTCTTTTAAAGATAGTTTTTTTTTACTCGCATACGGAGAAGCGATTGCTAATATATTTTTAAAGTAATGCATTAAAAGTATACCTATTAAATCAATAAAAACAACATTACAAACACGACTGTATTGTTATGTATTTGATACTCACACACACCTCGATGTATTTGACATTGACACAGACGCATATTACTTATATTATTTTGTTTATCTGTGATAACATTGAGAATCTACATAATATTTTAGAAATGTTTTTTTATTTGCCTTTTGTCGTTGCTTTACGGTATGTCCGAGCATCACGCCTAAACGGCTGAACCGATTTCACTAATTCTTTTTTTGTCGTGTTGGCTTTTATCAGTGGAAGGTTCTTATGAAAGAAAAAATCAAGAAAGTTGCGTGGTAAATCTACATAATAATTCAGAAATGTTTTTTTATTAGCTTTTTACCTAATGCCATCGCATCACGCCTAAACGGCTGAACCGATTTCACTAATTCTTTTTTTGTCGTGTTGGCTTTTATCAGTAGAAGGTTCTTATGAAAGAAAAAATTAAGAAAGTTGCGTGGTAAATCTACATAATAATTCAGAAATGTTTTTTTATTAGCTTTTTACCTAATGTCATCGCATCACGCCTAAACGGCTGAACCGATTTCACTAATTCTTTTTTGTCGTGTTGGCTTTTATCAGTAGAAGGTTCTTATGAAAGAAAAAATCAAGAAAGTTGCGTGGTAAATCTACATAATAATTCAGAAATGTTTTTTTATTAGCTTTTTACCTAATGCCATCGCATCACGCCTAAACGGCTGAACCGATTTCACTAATTCTTTTTTTGTCGTGTTGGCTTTTATCAGTAGAAGGTTCTTATGAAAGAAAAAATTAAGAAAGTTGCGTGGTAAATCTACATAATAATTCAGAAATGTTTTTTTATTAGCTTTTTACCTAATGTCATCGCATCACGCCTAAACGGCTGAACCGATTTCACTAATTCTTTTTTGTCGTGTTGGCTTTTATCAGTAGAAGGTTCTTATGAAAGAAAAAATCAAGAAAGTTGCGTGGTAAATCTACATAATAATTCAGAAATGTTTTTTTATTAGCTTTTTACCTAATGCCATCGCATCACGCCTAAACGGCTGAACCGATTTCACTAATTCTTTTTTTGTCGTGTTGGCTTTTATCAGTAGAAGGTTCTTATAAAAGAAAAAATTAAGAAAATTGCGTGGTAAATTGGGAAATTAAATAAAACTCGCATTAGCCCCTCCTTCTCTATCTACATAATAATTCAGAAATGTTTTTTTTATTTTGCTTTTTACCGTATGTCATAGCATCACGCTCAAATTACATATGCTACGTCAGATATGAATCCGCACAGAGCCGTGCAAAATGCCGGAGAAGGTTCTTTAATACAATTTGCTACATTAACTTTGATATATTTAGAGCTAATTAATAAACCCTATTTTTTAGGATCTCCATACAAATTTTTAATAAACATTAAAAGTGTCATTCTTCTTTTTCTGTGCTTATGTCAGTTATAGAGGTCTACAAAGCAATGGGAAGCTTGACTAGAACCTGTTTAATTACCTACCGATCAAGCCTGACAATCGGAATCAAAAACGTAAAGCAAGACGGGTATAAGCTAGTATATTAATATTGCTTGTAATTATTATTGATTCTATGTGTTTTCTAAATATTCATCATCCATTATTGTTTGCGTTAAGATATGAACAGTAAATGTGGTAAAAAAGACAAGTTCCAAAATATCACCCCTTGTGACTTGTGATACAATTATCTTTGCAGGTCTCTGAATATTCTTGAGGTGTTGGTACTCATATTTCACATACATATGGTGTGGATACCTTTAGCAAGCAGTGTAATATGCTTCTCACAAATATTATTTGCGCATCTACTCATATTTTGCACATGTGCAATATGAACCTCGTGGGCTCAAAATATGATATTTTGAACAATAATCTGTTTATAACTATAATGAAGTTACATGAATTATGAAATAATTTTTTAGCTATTACGAGAATATTGAAAACATTATGAACGCAGAGAATGATCTTGAAAAGAAAATAAATGAAGACTATCTTACATACGTACGTACACTGTACAGTGTTGTGTTTTATACTATAGAAGGAAAGTTGAGGGAAAAGGAAAAGAAGATGATTCTTTCTGATATTATGTGAAATATTACCCAGCGAAAATGGTCAACTGTGTTCAAAATGAGTGCCATAAATGCTTACATAAGTAATCATTTCTTTCTTCATATTATCCATCCAAAATGAACTCATTTACGAGTTTAAAAATTTACTTATTAACTTTAGAGCTGCTTTAGAAGCTAAAAATCTAGACACCACCTCTGTATAACCTGGGTTACATTTTTCGTCGGGTTACAAGATGCTGTTTAACTTTTGTAATTTTTTTAATCAAAAGTATGCCACAGAATAATTATTTAAGTTCTACTATTTCAATCATTTGAATGATAAAAACTGCAAAGGGATTAAGTTCGAGTTAAGTTCGGATTAAGTTGAGTGTTAATTAATTTTTATTCATTCCAATTTTTTTTCAGTACGGAAGTACCTAAGAAAATATACGGAATAGCAGAGACATGTTATAAATAATCAAGCGGAATAGTCATTTTTTCGTCTAACGATGTAGGTACATACATACCTACATTTTATTTATTCCATAAAAAGCAACCAAATCTCAATACGACAAAAATGTTTGTATTGCTGATGAATTTGTATGAGTATTTTGTTTTGTGTATGTATGCACAATTCCAATCCACCCCCAATACACAACATTCGTGCAATGGTCCTGAGCGCCATCAGTGTGCGTTGGGGATCTTTCTTCTACCTGCTGTCAGGTAAAAAAGGCACAAAAACAACCTTCAACACACAAACAAAACCCACCAAACCTTACTTACAGTTCTTCAAACATTTTGATAAAATATTTTTGTTTCTTAGAAAAAAATGTGCATGACTAAAAATTGACGCTGTTGGATGGGATGTGGTAACCTAAATAATGAATATTTTTTTATGAAAATTTATGCTAAATTAATTAAATTATTCGCTATGTGTTTCATTTTCAAATTTTTAACCAATTTTAGAATTTATCTCGATCTGGGATCAACAACTGGATAAATCAAAAATTAATATTTACCTAATGTAAATTGTATCCAAGAATGATACTTATTTACGCGTATTTGATATATCCAGTTTAAGATCAAAAGGTACCTAGACTACAAATTTTATCAATCCTTGCTAAATATTTAGTACCTACCTAAAGTTGAAATTCGAATTTCGATTGCACTATTCTTCAATAGATTAATTAAATTTAAAATACGAAATGCCAAATACAATTGACATACATAATACATTTTGTAGAAAGAAGCAATCTTTTATAACAGTACGGATATAATTCAAGAAATTCGCTAACTTCTTAGATTGAACGTGCATCCTTGGTGGAACAGTCACATGCTTTGTCATATGTGACCATGTAGGTCTTGTGTCTGCGACACTAGGTAGGGTATCAAAAGTGTTTCATTTAAATTACTCACTATAATAGTTTATTTTTTATCAGAGGCTGAAAGTTATTTTACGTTTTTTTATTAACTTGTGATCTAAAATGTGGGTTACGACATCTCTTCCTCTACCTTTAAATTCAATAAAGAATGATTCTTATTAGTTTCAACCTATCCTGGTTGAGACGTAGATACTATATTGTAGCGTGTGTGTTTGTATTCAAGGGAAGAGAAAAAACTGTGCGTACAAAATAAAACCGGACCCAGGAAAAAAAGACAAGTTTTTTAGAGGCCAAGGCCAAGCTATAGTCCTGTTACTACGGAACTGGATTAAAAAAAACATTACGCAATATTTTTGTTATGCAATAATGGTCCACCAGGAATTTAAAATCCAGGATATTTATTTCTTCTTATGTTTACATACCTATCTCTGATATAAATTAAAGTTGGGTTAGTGCGAACACTTATAACTCGAGATCGGTTTAACAGATTTTTATCGTGTTTAGTTAATTAGATTCTTCTCCGCTCCGGATAACAGAATAACTATTAAAAAAAAATGGATGGAAAATAGTATGAAATATAATACAGTATTAAAGTAAGTATGGAACGAGCTTCCTAACAACAACAACTCCATATACAAAAGTCAGATGATGAAAATTCATATATAGATATCTAATACATAAATAGGTGTTTTTATTAATATTCGATATTCAATATTCATCCCTTTATACTTTGTACAATATTTTCACTCGCACGAAACCCCAATTAATGCAAAAATATTATACATTGATTGATGAAAGTGTTTCAAGACTCTGCGATGAAACAGCACGCCTTGGCCTTCGAGTCAATGCCAGTAAGACGGAGCTCATGGCTAATAATGCCTGCCCCGATAAACAGCTACCGATAACCATCGACGGTCACCAGGTTTCCCGGGTGGAAAAATTTAAATATCTGGGAGCAACCATAACCACCTCTGGTCACCACGGGGTTGAGCTCCAGATACGTATCGGTATGGCAAGTGGCGCCTTTAACAACATGACCAAGATTTGGAAAGCGTCGGCGTTTAGTGTCGAGACGAAATGTAAACTGTTTGATGCGTGTGTGTTGCCCATTCTCCTATATGGGTGTGAGTCCTGGCACCTGACCAAAGCCCAGCCACAAAAAGTCTCAGCTTTTGAAATTAAGTTCCTTAGGAGAATTCTGAGCGTAAGATGGTACCACCGCATCACGAACGACGCTATACGCCGGTGCATCCAGCGTGAGGCCATCACCTCTACCACTGTGGGGAGGAGATGGACTTGGCTGGTAAATGTGTTAAGGATGCCGAATGACAGTTGGCCGAGGAGATCGAGCGCAATGGAGAGCTCTTGTTGCCTCCCTATGCCTCTAAGTGGGGTGTAAAAGGGAGTATTGTATTGTATTGTATTGATTGATGAAAGTGGATAACATAGGGGGCGTCCATTAATCACGTGAGCCCAAAAGGGGGAGGGGGGGGTCTGGAAAAAAATCACGAAAGATCACGTAGGGGGAGGGGGGGTCTACTGAGAAAATCACGTGCATTTATTTTTCTGATGAAGTTGAAGAAAAACAGTTGCATTTTCAGTAATTTAAAAAAAATATGATAATAAAAATCATAAGTTTCATAATTATTAGTACTAAAAAAGTACACGTGATTTTGGGGGGGGGGGATGGGGGGTGTCCTGAAACATCACCAAATATCACAAGGGGGGAGGGGGGGTCTAAAAAGTTGCAAAAAAACATCACGTGATTAATGGACGCCCCCATACTTTCAATCTGGTCGCATGTTCGATCCCCTTTAACAAACATTTTCCTTTTTCACTACATAAGCTTTGCTTTCTTTCTTTAGGTGACCCCTGATTCATTTTTATTTAGAAAAAAAATCCTGATTGGTTTCACAAAGCCTTATTATATTTTTTAATAATAATAATAATAAGCAAATCAAAGAACGCCATTATTGCACATATATGCCATATTATTTATGTCTGACATTATTAGTAATGTGTGTCTGGATTTACGTATGTTGTCTATGAAGTACACCACACATTGTTCGAAACGTTATAGGAAACCATGAATGCACACATAGATCAACAAGTGTGGGCCACATGTTGTCAACACTGCGTCTTCCAGGGGAGCTGAACATTTTTTGAGTATTTACTCGTATTCTTGTTTGTATTTGTTCTCTACAGAACGCGGAAGTAGTTTTCAACAAACTTCCGACTTGCTTAACATTTTAATTTATTTATTTTATTTTATTCAATAAATTTCTTACAATAGTTATAATTTACATTTTATTTCATTATAAACAGCTACTTACTCTCTAATAAAACTATTTGAAAGTTTGTGTAGAGAGAGTTTGTGCCTTGATATTTATGTAGATGTAATGAAAATAAACAAAGAACACAACAAAAACATAGACGAGGACAACAATTTAAAACAATTTCATTCCCTATACGTGTGCCTCTAACATACCTAACAAGAGGATCCGATCAACATCCACTTAAACAAAACACAAACAAAAAAGAATACAATCAATAACAAAAATGCATACACGTCTTCCCTAATTCATTCATTATAATTATATTTTTCTTAGACATTTAATGTTTTATTGATCGTAATAATTGTCCATAATTTTCAATCCATAATTTTTAGAATAGCGCGAAAATCAACAGCATAATGAAAATGCAAACGTTTCATTATGGTGTACATCATAGAGCTTGGGGCAGATAACGCTAAAGTAAAATATGCATGAGGCTCTCAAAAAGTTAGATAAACCCTAATCAGATACAGATTAAGAAATGCAAGAGTAGGTATACGTCATATGAAATACATATAGGTACAGGTTTAAAACATAGAAGACGACACCCAGGAGGACCACCAAATAGATGGATAGACATCGCAAAGGGTTTTTTTTATATTGAAGAAGGATTTTCATATTGTATCCATTAGGGATTATTATCCATTAGGCACGACACTATTTGCCAGCGAACCCAGCGTAGGCCCATTACTTCTGCAATTATGGAGAGGAGATGGACTTGGTTGGGACATGTGTTAAGGATGCCGTACGACAGTTGGCCGGGGAGAGCGCTGTTATTCCTTCCATCAGGGTCCCGAAGACGAGGAAGACGATCCCATACCGTGTTCCGCTCCTTTGAAGTGGAGCTGAGGGATCTGGACATGGTGTGGGAGGAGGTCATAAACATTTCGCAAGATCGAGCGCAACGGGGAGAGCTTTTTGCCTCCCTATTAACCAAGGTGTGGCTTTAAGGAAGTTTGGATTGGATCCATTAGTTAGTTTGAATATTCGAATAGTGTGCTATAATAAAACACTAAATCCAATAAAATAAAATTAAGAAAATTTTATCAAATGTATTCTTGAACGAAATAAAGAAAGTATCTCGATGTATGTAGGTAGATGTGGGAATCGCTTGGAGCGGCTCTGGAAATTTCGGAGTACTTTAAGAAGAACTAAATTCTTCCAAAACTTCTTGAAAATTAGGAATAATTATAATTAATCTTAGAAATTTTGCTTTAAATTCGAGGTTTCATACACCTGGCGACAGATGAAGTTTGAAATAAAAAAAAAAACATTTGGCTATCTTATTTCACCAAAATGAACTGTGGGTAGGAACGCCGGCAAGTGTCGGATAGGCAAAGTGTACAAAGGAGCATGTTATAGTCTGGGTTTCCAGATTATTTCAAGGCCAAATTATGCACATGAAGACGGGAGGATTTACTAAAATTTGTACTAATCACATATCTACACAGAATCCAATTTCAATAATGGGGATTGATTTTAGTCTGTAACAATCGGTAAAGCTATTTTACTTAAGTAGATCTTCTTTTTTTTCTTATGGTGGCTCATAATTTGACCTCCAGGGACCAAAACCAATCTTTGATACATTATGTTCACGTTACTGGGACTGGGAACACCAAATTTGTCGTCCTACATTTCGTACTTTATTATGTGAGCAATTACTGCGATTCTACTAAGGTTAAAATACAGTGGAACCATTGTAAGTTGGATGGCTTATTGACAATTTTAATGTTAGGAGAATATATTGTCATGTCATGTTTGGTTTTATTATTCTGTTTATTTGATCGTATTGTAGAATAACAGTTTATTCCTGTAGGATTGATTAAAATAAAACAAAATAATCATTTTTAATTCACTTTAAATTTATTACCGACCCTGCACATTCAATACTAAACTCATTAAATCCTGCTTTCGATCTCTGTAGTCAGGCAAAGACTTTAGCCGCCGATTTCTAAGCAAGAGGAATTCTACTGATGCCCAGTATGCTAAAAATCATGCTTTATTTATTGCAAATAATTTTTTTTTTTTTCAAATTAGCAAGTTTTACACTAAACACTAAAACTTGCTAATCATAAATCAATCAATTACCTATCTATTCGTGATCCCACTTAGAGGAATAGGGAGGCAACATGCATGATCTATCATTGAGCTTGATTTTGCACAATGCCTACGATGTCCTCCCATATCAAATCCAAATCCTTCAACTCTGCTTCGAAAGCATGGAACATAAGCGAAAAATGGGGTATCACCAAAAATAAATAAAGAAAAAACAGGAAAAGCATTTGTTTTGGGTACCATTTTGGACAAAGAGCCGCACTAAAAGCATCATTCAATTTTATCGGAAGATATTGAGTTAAATGGCAACACTGTACTGTAATATATTGGTGTGGACTTTAGAGACATGTCTTGCAAAAGACGATGAAGATATAAGACGACGGTGGGCTGGTACAAGCTGTCTTACAAGCAGCACATCACAATATCTTGTTCTATCATCGGGATTTTATACATTTTTAAGTACAGGAAATGACAAGACACGCATAAAAAACATTAAAATCTAATCAAATTACAACTTTAATATTACAATGGTCAGTTTATCTATCCACATACTGGACTGCTGGTCGGTACCTACGTATAACCGTATATATAAATATTACGTTATTTTGTAAACATAATGTGTTATTTTTACCTGTATGTTTTGAAGTAAAATGTTCATTATTTATTGTTGATATTTTATCTCTTACTAGCAGCAAAGCTTTTCGAAGGACGGCCATAAAAGAAGAAAAAGTGAAGTTTATTCCGTAACTAGAGTTGTATCTAGAAAGCTTCGATCAAGTTATAACATATCTCGAAAAATATTTCCTGTTTTTTTTTGTCTTATGTATGAAAAATATTTCGTGCGAGCTTACAGTTTAAAATTACCGGACGAACTTTATAAATTATTATAAAGGATTATGTGTATACCGCTTTAAGAAAAGTTATTTATGTAGTATTGGAAAAATGTCCACTGATATATTTCTTTTAAAGGTCGTGCAAATGGTTATAGAATGTGCCACGCTGAGAATAAGTCATAGAAAAAGAACATCGAATGAAACTGTTATTATTAGAAAGGGAGTGCTGGACTTGGTCGAAAGAGTAGCCATTAGATGCTGGAAAAATGGACAAAATGCCTATTTCGCTGGTTCCCAAAATGTGCCAGGACGATCTATGAAGATAGAGATAGTTAACAGGTGTTAACATGGATACAAAAGGCGCAGGATAAAAAAAGTAGAGAAGCACTAGGATTGAGAAAGTTAAGATAGAAACAGATAATTTTGAAGATTTTTGGATGACTTAAAATTGCTAGAAAGTGAAAGAAATGTAAAAATGGTCAAGCAAATGATATGATGGATATAAAAGCAAGAAATTTATTCGTACACGTTGCCCGGGACCAGGACGTGCTGGGTGTGGGAGATCGGTGGGAGTCCATCATAGGACGGCTTGGAAAAACATTGTTCAGGAGGCCAAAACTCTGCCGAAGTTGTATGGCCATCGGAAGTACAGTGGTTTGCCATATTATTAGACTTACTGGAATTCTACCACAAATATTTCGAAAATATGGCTGTATATTGGCCGAATGTAGTGAAATATTAGGTTTTGTACTCTTGTAATATTTGTCAACAAATTTTTCACTAATGACAACACTTCTTATCCCCACTCTCCAATTATTGATGGTATTTAGAAGCGGTCAAGTGGTTCTCGTGTTGTTATTGAAAATTTTGTTTACTGAAATATTTTGTTTTGAAGCAAAAATTGAGGTGTAAAAGAGGATTATCTTACTGTAAAAGGGTATGTTAATATTATTTGTCTTGTTTGAAAGATTTTTGCGTATCGTAAATGAGATTTTATAATATTTGTTATTTTTTGTCACGTGACTTAACTTTTTCCGTATTTTTTAAGGAATGGGCAGGATTTCTGATATATCTCCACGTAAATTGGGGGAAATTCGTGAGTTGTTGAATAATAATGGCATGTCTCAGTATAAAATAGCAGGAATCCTTAAAGTTTCTCAAAGCACTATTAAGAGGGTAAAGCAAAAATTGGATTTGGGAGTATCTTTGCAAACTGCCCGATAAGGAGCTTGTGGGAGAAAGCGAATTACAACTCCTAGAACCGACAGAAAAATTAGAGACCTGTGTTTAGAGAATAGAAAACACCCAGTTAACCTGATAACCAAGAAAATAAAAGAGCAAGGCATTAACATTTCTCAACGCACGGTTCAGAGACGCCGAAAAAATTTGGACTAACTTCTCGACGACCAGCTAGAAAACCTAAATTAACACTAAATATGGTTAAAAAACGTTTAGAATGGGCAAAAAACTATAAAAACTTCACCGAGGATGTCTGGAAAAGGATATTTACAAAAACTTCACTAATTCATGTAGTTACTGTCATATTTTGAGATTTGATTCAATTGTTATTTGTTATTTTCTGGCTTCTTCCAGGTTTGCTTTTCGGATGAATCAGTTTCTCAAGTTATGACAGATAAATCAAGTTTTGTAAGGAGAGTGGGTGAAGAATTTCACCAAGATTGCATCGTGCCAACAGTCAAACACCCTACGTCTGTCATTGTGTGGTCAATGATAAATTTCAAGGGTACTGGGTAATTGCAAATCGTCAAAGGCACGATGCGTCAAGAACAATATCGTGAAATTCTTCAAGAGAGGCTACTGCCACAACTTTCCCAGTGGTTCCCCAATGGTGAAGATACATTTTTATGCATGATGGAGCCCCGTGCCATAAGGCAAAGTCTGTTTCTAAATATTTAAACGAAAATAAAATTGTTGTTTTGGATTGGCCTGGAAATTCTCCGGATATGAATCCAATAGAGAACGTATGGAAGCTTTTGAAGAGAGAAATGGCAAAAAATGTGATCAAAACAAAGCAATCACTTGTTGATAGGCTCATTTATGTGTGCAATCACAGTGAGGAGCTCCAAAATACAGTTAAAAACTGTATTCTGAGCATGCCACGACGCATCCAAGCCTTGATTACGACAAAAGGGCACGATACCAAATAATGAATCTGTGCGTCAAGTTCCATTTAATTTTTATTTTATATCCTAAGTTTTTCTAAGTAAAGTTTTTTTTTATCGGATATCACATTGGGTTTAATTTATTAATGTTCCTAATACAAAATAAGAACATTAAAATTGAAAAAATATCCTCAAAAGTCAATATAACAGAAAATTAATATTTTTTTTGTATTGAGTCTAATAATATGGCAAGCCATGGTAAGTAAGTAATTAAGTAATTTATGCTGAATTTCTTAGCAAGAACTTGATAGGTATAATAATTTATATGCTCTGATACAGTATGTACCTACCGTAAATTTGACCATTTTTCGGCAGTTATTTTATACAATTTTAAAAGCAACGTACTCATGTGTGAAAAGGAAATATGACTAGATACAAAATAGATTATTTAGGTTAAAAAAGAATGAAAAAGGGTATTTGGTATGAGAATTAGAAAAAATAAATACGAGTCAACAGTTTGAATTACAATAGTTAGAAAATATAAGAAAAGAAAAGCAACACGTGAGGTGTGTATAGGGTATAGCATTTGGGGTCATGTTTGGGTCAGAGTTGACATACGATGACATGACTCTGCAAGAAGTATGACAGGCTAGGGCTATGTAAAAGTGTAAAACTATCATTTGCTTTAAGTATCTATATGTTTTATGTGTTTTTATTATTATTATTATCATAATGTCTGCCCAAATACAACACTTCTTCTATACAGGGAGTGTCAAACAGTGTAGACTAGCCATAATATACAAACAGAACACGTAGAATGTAGATTAAAGCAATGGTGGGTGCCTTTGTACCAAACGAACATAAAGCTAGAGCTGTAAATATAGTAAACCTACCTATTTTATTAATCGTTGGTTTGGTCACCAAGGAAATAACAACGAGAAAGAACTGTCATCGCCCACTAATTAGTTCTTGCTTGTTATTGTTTCCATGGTGTCCAATACCGACCATAAAATACTAAGTATCTGCTCTGTTTCTAGACTCGACTTTATGTAGGAAGGTTTAGTGTATATACATAATAAGATAGCTGCTAGATCAGCTGCTTCCCAGCGGCTTTCCATCTGCCCCAGATGATGATTGGTGGAATCCAATCGAAACGTCGGGCGACGAACGGCTCTTTTCAGAGCCAACCTGAGTACACGGAGTACCCAAAACGTTTCGTTCACCCCTCGTATTCTAAGATAAACATACATATTGACAGTTGTCGAATTTACTAAATAAAAAAAATGTTATTTCAATTATAATATAACGATTTTTGAGATGATCTGACGTCTTTTTTCATAGTTCTGAGACTAAAAAAAATCATTAAATTATAATACGCGTCACATTATAAGTGATCTTATGTGATTGTTTAAAACAAAGTATTTTTGTTTGATGGTATTCAAGGTGTGAAACACTCTGTATAGAAATATGTGCGGTTGATGTTCACAGCTGAAATTAATGATGTTGCATTCGGCATCGGTAGAAGGCGATTAGATACCGTTAAGTTTCGGACACGGACAAACGTCATCATCAGTTTCATCCATCATCTACTAATTTCGTACCAAATACACAAAGAATGCTTTATGTTCAAAGAAAACTCACTGTTCAATTCTGTTACTGTTCAATTTTTTTTCAAGCCACTAGGGTTGTGGTTGTGGTAGTTCCCCGTTGTTTTCCTTTACAAAATGTAATTCTCTAAAATGGAAGAGTTAGCTTACCTGAAACAAAAGAAAAAAAATAATGAGGAACATCAATATTTAAAAAAAAGAATTATTCTAATTTTAAATTTAGGATTTTTATTAAAGTTTGCTATATAAGCAGTTGATATGTAATTACATACACATTTTATACTGTAATAATAATTTATCTAATCAATAAGAAATACTAGCTGGTTGTCCAGGCGTCCTCTTTTTGAAACAATACACAATATGACTCATGTGCCGACCAACTAGAATGTCTTTCTAATATATCTCTAGTTCCATAATTTATGAAGCTTTTGGTAAAATGAAGAAGTAGCCTTAAACAACGTGTCATTGTAACCGAGATCAAAAATAAATGCTTTTAGAGGATATTTTTACAACAAGACATCAGAAGAAGAATCAATCGTAAAACACTTTCAAGCAACTCTGCATGTCTTTGAACTCTTTGCAACCAGCAGAGAACATTTTTTAAAAAATCTTTCATAATTGATATACATAAAAAAACATAAATAAAATATTGTTGTAGTCCAAAAAACTCTCCGCTGAAGATGGTCGCGTAGTCGGACGAAAATATATTTCGGAAATATAATCTATTGTAATACTGCAAAGTCGTGGGGTTGCCGGCTAAGAATAGCACCTCTGCTCTTTTTGCTGGTTTTTCGAGCATCCTGTAAGAGGCAGGAAATCGAAAAATCAGATCGGGACCGTGAGGTTGACCACATCACGTCCTTAAACCTCAATCGGTCAGTAAAAAGGCACAATGAGCCTCGGATGCCTTTGAGCACACTGGAGAGCTCTTGATGCCTCCCTATGCTCCTGAGTGGGGTCTAGGCCTCCTTTATAGTGGGGTGGTTTGGGGGATGGGGGTCTGTGGCGGGCTTGATTTGTATGGGGCCGACTTTTCGGTTTGATTACTTCGATCGACCTGGGGGGTTGGTTTCGTTCGGGTCGGGTTTGCTGCGGATTGGTCTCCTCCGGGCTGACTTGCGGTGTGCGGGGGGCCTTTAAGGGAGAATGATGAATACTGCAAAGTATGTTTTCTCCTTTATAAATCTTTTTTGAACAACTTTTATAGAATTAAACAAAATTTACCTTCTAACGGACAAAGGAGCAATATTTATTCGTAGTAAAATATAAAGTAGATAATAGAATTTAATTCGCAAAGCGGAATAGAATGTCACAGACAAAAAACGGGACATGACGCGTGGAAAAACAACTTGTCACTTCTCAATCCGACTGAATATCAAATAATGTCTGCTCTTTTGATACTATGTACATACAATATCACTTATTCTCCGATATACTTAGAATATACTAGCTGATACCCCTCATGTTTCATCTATGCTAAAAAGAAGAGTGTCCCTATCAATATTATTTCTAAAAAAGAGGAGAAAAGGAATAATTAAGAAACACACTGCAACATAAAGAAAAAGAAAAATTTAGCATTCGAATTTCAAAACAAATTCCATAGATTAATAATTTCATTCTCAAAACTGCTGTCTCATTTACCTACTGACAATTTACTACGAATATTCTACAACTTTTGAAATTTTTCACTTAGGTACTTGTGTCTATCAATACCATAATAATAATAATTATGCCTGCAAGGAACAACGGCCATTTAAATCAAACCTAGAGTTTGCGGTTTTTGCGTGATGTGCCAACATAAGTACTAGATTATTATGTAGATAGTGTACCTATGTCAATTTATTTGATATAAGATCTGTCAACGGTACCTAGTTTTGAGCTCAAATCAGCTCACCGTAGAAATTCGTCTTTTGCCGGATCTATGCATATATATACCTACTTACACTTTTTTTTTAATGAATAGAAATTGCCAAAAATAAAACTGTACAAGCATAAAGTAGGTATGGATGAGGGAGGCTTCGGGACAGGAATGATTGGAAGGAGAAGGTGGAGGCCTATGTTCAGCAATGGATGGAGACAGGCTGATGACGAAGAAGAAGAAGATAAAGTAATAAATCTAATAAACATTTAAGCAAAGTTAATATCGTAAAAGTGTCGAATAGGAATAGGAATATAGGAATCGAACTTACGACCTCCAGCATGAAAGTTGGCGTTTCAACTTATAACCCATCAACCACCTTGATTTCAATGCATTATTAGGTTGCTGATGTATTTGATTTTCCATCTTTCACAGGATAAACGCCAACACATTTAATAAACGACGGAAACCTTATTTTGATCCAGCTGCTAAGAGTTAAATTTTACAATTCATAAACGAACAAAAAAAAATTGCAAAAGAAGCAGGTGCTCCTAACCTCGAAATTCTGGATCAGAAATGGGGAGTTAACAATACTTAAGTAAATACATCCATATTTTGCGCACATTGCAGGATATCATTAGTCTTCATTGTTCATAATATCAGTCTAGCGAATAAAAAATAATTACTTTTGCCAATAATTTGATTACATAGATACATTGAAATATATATTTTTTTGGTGCCCGAAGTATACCTAGTAATAATATCAAAGGTGAATATGTATATATTTTTGGCCACTATCACCGCACATTTTAGCCTACCCCAACCTGTTTAAAGCCATTCTAGGACAACTTCCACGGTGTCTGCAGATCTGGTCGACCAATACGTGTGTGCACCTATTAGTATTCTAGTCTTCTTGTTTTCAATTAAACATTAACTAGTTTTGTTTGGAATATAACTAGTTATGCAGTCCCGTGTACCTATTTAAAAAAATATATATTTTCTATGGATACCAATTAGTGATCAATATTTTTGCAGTATTGTTGGACCCCTACTGAGAGTGTCTCGTTAAAGCTGGTTAATAACCTACCATTTTTTTTTAATTTTTAAATTTTTTTAGATTTTCTTGAGACCTTTTTGAGGCATTTTGATTAATTTAGTTTAAAAAAAAAAACAAAATCATTTCAACCATAGATTTTTATATTATAAAACTCTAACTGTTTAGCGTAAACGGTGTTACACTATTATGCTGGATGGTGATATTTTTGACATGAAAGTAAATAAATAAACTTCCTATATGACCTAATGACTATATTTTTCCAAAGCAAAAAAAAATGAAGCCTCATTGATCGGCAATTTTGACAGATTGGTTGCCAAAATGGAATGAAAAACATGATGTAAACATTAAAAAAGAAACTTAAAAATGACCTTTTTCACTTATTTCAAAGTAAATATTATGATTTATTGAAAAAAAAAACACGAGAAACAACCAAAGAAATATATGCTGTACACAGTACCCACGTACTTTTTGGAATCAAAGTGTCAAACATTAAAATTTGGGCATCAATGTGAATTGGGGTTCTAGGTTTTGTATAGAATTCTGTGATTTCAACTAATTCAACACAATCGGCCATTCTTCAGCTATACCTATTACTGAGCTTGATCAAATCAAAACCCTTTGGAAAGTACCATTTAGATTGATCTTAGCGAAGAAATCGAGATTCTTGTTCGATCAGATTAAAATAAAGATGGGAGTAACTGTTGCTGAGACAAAAACAGGAGACAGACCCAAGAAACCCTTTATTTGGCAACTCGCCACCGCCACGCCACGCAAGACTTAAATCCAGGAAAAGCTTCCGGAGAACAACATCAGCTCCCCTAAAACTACCACCGGATAGGGCGGGAAAAGCTCTCTGGCACACACAATATAATATAATGGAAGCCAGCTAGAACTGTCGGAAAGCTTTGAACCGGGAAACCACCTACCATACCCAACTTGGAACTCTTGGAAGAAACTCAACAGATTACGAGTGGGTGTCACTAGATTCTGATGCAAGAAAAAGATGCACAGGTGGAGTTTTAGTGTGGAAGAGGATGTCTCCTATAGCTGCGGTAAGATTGCGGTAAGTGACGAACACCTCCATACTTGCCGAGGTGTGATATGCAAGACCTTATCATGAGTGGAGTGGTCTAGTAGATGGGTGATCGGGTTTATTAAGTAAGTAGTAAGTACTGTTGTAGAGGCGATCGGAAAAGCAAAATGCAGGAACAAAGTAGATATTCGAGGATATTGTAAGCATAAGGAAATGACCACGACCTTCAGATATGAGGGACAGGATAAGGAGGAAATCAACCGTTCCTTATGAAGTTTCATTCGATTATAAACAACGTTTTTCGAAAGTCGAATATAAAACGTTTTGAAACTAAAATACTTAGTTAAAATATACAAGAGGTAGATTCCAATGCCAACTACCGAATGTTGTACTTGGAAGACGGGGATACGCGTTCAAGTACAACATTCGGTAATGGTCTAGTTTTTAAGGGCAAGTGAGTTTACACATTGAAAATATAACTGATCTATGTCCATTGAAGTGGTTGGTGGCCCAGCGGTTACAACGCCGGCTTTCGTACTGCGGACGTCGTGGTTCGATCCCAGGTGCCGACCATCTTCCTCTTTCACGACACAAGCTTTCAGTAAGTAGCTTACTGTGAAAGAGTCAAGGAGTGTATTTGTGTTCACTTTGAGTGAGCACAGATTCATTTTTTAAAAATAAAAAAAAATAAAATAAAAATTATGCCGTTCTCAGCAACCAAGCTCCGTCTTTCAGGAACCGCGCTGCGACGATCCTAGCGACCCCAGTGGACTACGATTGCGTCAAACCACCCTTAATTCAATGCAACCTAAACGATTCACCTCGTGGAATCCTGAAAGGTGTCTTGCCTGGCGAGTTACTCGACAAAATATGGTATTGTACGTTTTTATATGTATTGCGTCCTTTTTATTTTTACTATTAAAATGCTGTGAATGATACCTACTACGAGTATGGTATCTATGAAATAGGTAGGAAATAAACTTGTATTTAGTCCTGGAATCTATAAAAAGATAAATAATATGTTGACCTGGAATCGATGAAATACGCAATTACGTAGATTGGAATTGTAGGTAAATATAATAGACTATGAATCGATGAAATAAATGTAGGTATCAAAATTCGATAAAAAGTTATCACACAAAAATACAATTTAATAACCTAAGAGTTAGAATAAGATTTTAAAGTTTGTCATACGTTAGTGATTTTGTGGTTAAGTATGTACGTACGAAAATATGAACACATCCATAAGTACGTGTAAAATAAAAATGATCATTAAGTATGTATGTAGGTACACATTGCTAATACAAGTTGTCGAATCAAGTGCCAGCCTACGTATATTACTTACGGCTTAAACCTAACACTTCAGGTGTTATACAGGATGAAGACTTCGGGTGGTAATCACGAATAATATTTTAATAAGGGGCGGGTTGGTTAAAAAAAGCTAAACTTTGTAAACGTCTGGATGGACCTATGGAAGTTCAATATTTGGTTAACACAAATGATTTTTGTTAGCGGAAGGTGTTAAGTGTATGTAAGTTGGTCATGATTTTTGGTAAAATATTGGCCATAATCAATTTGTCTCGATGAGACCAACAATTATTATTATCATCATGCTGTGTATTGTGAATATTATAAACTATAAATAATAATAATATTAAGAAGTTATTATTATTTATCTATGTAAGTTGCGCGTGCGCATGTGTGTGTCTTGTGTTTGTTTCACAGCTTCACGGAGGAACTTGTTATGCAGCACTTCAAAAATACTTGCGGGTTGCGGCAGTTATAGCCAACATTTGGCAGACGACAATTAATTTTAATTCAATTAATGATAATCTATACACTAGTTACTAAACCTGCAGTTGCCGGATATTTCCTCTCCGCCTCTTTGATTTCCGTCAAGAAGCGTGCTGTGGAGAGAGTTTGGCATCGTCTTCCCGGCGTTTAACGTTCAATGGGGATTGGATCTCTCTCTGGAATGAGACAAACGTGAAAAATCTCCACATAATAAAAAAATCCTTATCTGGATTTGACCTGCCTCAAAAACAGTAGTCCGCGCTTAACATAATCATCTCAGTCCACGGAATATGCGTAGAACTTATGCGTCGATAAGGCTTTTCTCCGAGCACCGACTGCGAGTGTGGTCTTGTAGGTATGCCATATGAATTTAAAAAATCTTAGATGAAATGTATCCAGAAATTTTCAAAAGATGACTGTTGAAAGTAACTATTCAATTAAATCAACATCCGTAATGATGATATTTGTTATTTAAAATGATTACTACCTTTGATCCATGCAGATCTTTGATAGAATTCAAAGATAATATGCCCAAATATAATAAAGACTTTATAGGATGCAATAGCATAGAAAATTCTCGAATGAATTCGTAAGATCCAGAAAGATAGTAAGGTAAAGATATCTTGAAGAAAAAATAACAACTAATGACTCTAACAATTCATTACTAATGTTCGATTTTTAAATGGAACAAACCACTACGAGCTTACGACCGTCTTCTACTGTTATTTCGAAGGCTGGCTTAGTGTGATCACTTTACGTTAACATCGTTCGCCATAGGTGGTAATGTTTGTCTCCGAAACTCCTAATCATGAGAATTCTCAACATGTTCAACATGTAGAAAAAAGATATCTTGCACGAAATTAAAGTTTCTTAAATTTGATTCAGCATTTACGTTACCTCCTTCCCATACCATTCATATCCCTCAGTTCTGCTTCGAAGTAACGAACCTCATTTGGAGAGGGTCTTCTTGATCTTGTAGAATTAAAACCATGCAATGACAATAACATCTATTCTCACCATTACATTTTCATGAATCAATCGGCAACTATTCACAATTAGAAAAAAATTACGTTAGGTTCAGGACAACTGACTAATAGCCAAAAACACTATTAGATAAATAATAATATAAACTTACATATTATATTCCGCATGGTCAGAGCTGTGTACTCCAAGATATGCCAATCTCTTGATATATTACCTGTGTGTATACAGCAATACCTGTACCATATTATACTATAAAGGTTTCATGTAGTATCACTTATTAGTATGTGCTGTTCGGGCTAACATGCCATCTCGCCTGATGCCTTAGGAAATGTTTGAACGAAACACGATTCAAAATAATCGACCCCGGTGGCATTCTGCCTTATCAAATTATCATTTTTATTGTTATACAATTAATAATTATTATGGTAGATTTAATTTCTGGATGAGCGAATAATAGCCCATCGAAATATATCACCGTTTAAAACTACCCTTATACGAATATTTTGCAACCAATGTTAGCCAAATCGAAAAGAGTTTTAGCGAGACATACGTACAGCTAATCATTTTTACGTTTAAGATAACTGAATGAAAGGATATAGCACCTTGTTCAAGTGCTATTATAACAACGAAACCGGTAGAGTACAAAATTATGTTCACAACCGGTTTCGATAGAATTAGACCTCAAGAAGATACAGGGATATTTCTATCATATCATCTTATGAACATTGTTTTAAAATATCTGCTCTTGAAACGAAGTGCTCCGAGAGAATTTTGGGTATAATGTTGAATCATCACGAACGACGCTATACATCGGCGCACCCAGCGCAGGCCCATCAATTCAACCTTATGGAGGGGAGATTACCATGTGTTAAGAATGTCGAATGGCAGTTGGCTTAAGAGAACTCTGTTGTTAGTTTCATGAGGGTCTCGAAAATGAGCAAGACCCTCTCATACTGTGTTCCGTTCCTTCGAGACAGAACTGAGGGTACCTACTGGATATGGTATGGGAGAAGATCGAGCGCATAGTAGATATCTTGTTGCCCTAAGTGAAGTTTAAAAGCAGTATTGTATTCAGTGAGAAATATGTAAAAAAAGTATTCTACTTTTATTGGTTTAAATAAATGTAGTGATTAAACTCGTTTTATTGAAATTTCAATAGATGTCATACGCGAATAATATTACCAATTAGGATTCATTTAACGATCTCATTTGCGGTTTGAATGTGAGATGGAATTATTAACGATATATTTTTAGCAACATTTTTTATCGATCAACTGACAACAAAATTGATCATTTCCTACATACGATGGCAAATTATTATTATCAATAAAACAAACCAGAAAATCATTGGTGAACCAAGTCTTGGATATTCGTCTATACTTAATTAAATCATTGAAATAATCTTTAAAACGTCAGTGCGCATACTTAATTAGTTATTAAAAATAACACAATATTCAGTTGATAAAAAAACACGATTTTCTCCTTTCTATAAACCAATGCAACTTAACTTAAGACACCTGCGTTTATGCACTGTAATGTACGTTCAAAAATAGTATTTCAATGGTTTTAATTTATGCACGTAATTATTATAGCAAGCAAATTTATTAAAAACAAAAAAATTTTTTGAATGTATCTAGGTATTTCCTGATTCAAAAATAAATTCGATGCATGCGTAGACTATGTAACAATATTAAGGTAATTTTTTTTATGAACTGTAATATTATAAGTGAACTCTTTTTTATTTTTAACTAGCTTTCCCGACAGACGTTGTCCTGTGGTCCTTACTATAAATATTGAATTCAAATTTGTATAGATAGATTCATCTTTTGACCCATGTAATTCTGACCGATGCATCTCTTTTAAGCCATGTATTTTCCATCCGCATTCTGTCAATCGCACCAACTATCCATCAACGTCGTCAAAAATTCAAAATTGGAAATAAAATATACTATAAAAAAAAGGTTACCTACTTAGAGTTTCTTTAAGTTTCTAAATTTCCACGCAACTTTCTTATTTTTTTCTTTCATAACAACCTTCTCCTGACAAAAGCCAACACGACAAAAAAATAAAGCGAAATCCGTCCAGCAGCTTAGGCGTGATGCGATGACATCGGAAAACAGCTCTCAATTTTTATAATATAGATAAGGCCTCCCATTTATGATTTTTTTTAAATTTTTTTTTGCTCACTGAAAGTGAACATAAATACACTTTCGACATCTTTCACATAAAGCAAAGCTTGTGTTGTGAAAGTGGAAATGGCCGGTACCGCCATTAATCCAAAAAAATAGGTATCCATTTTTATAATATAGAGATTATTATTTTGTGTGGTGCAACCAGCGACAAATAACCAAGTTAGCACTTCTATAAAAAACAAGGTCGGCCGGTCTTAAGATTTACTTTTTTTCAGTCAATAGTTGTTATCTTTTAAACTATTTTTTTAATACGTGTTAATTGAGGTGGCAAATAAATAAATTAAAATCTTATCATTAAGTTATTGATTTTTAAGACAAATTATTATTGTAGAGATTATTTTATTATGTCGCAGACGAATAAAAAGAGACGACGTAATGATTTACTATCATTGATAGTGTATAGATGCATATTATTTTATTGATGTGGTCTAAATGGACCTATATATTATTTAAACAAGATAATCTGCATAAAAAATGTGCATGTTATATTGATATATTCAACATGAACTTTCAACAACATTTTTAAAAGCATCTGTTATCAAACACTCTACTTTATTTTACTTATTGATAATGAAATATTAACTTTGATTGATTTCGTTTCTCAACTAACTCCAATGACGTTTGCAAACACATTTTTTAAGTAGATAAGTTGGGTATTATTTTGGATTAATTAGGTCTACATTTCATTATAATATAATAAATAAATAATATTATGTACCTAGTAAATTTTTCAATATATTGAACCAAGTAACAGGAAAAAACAATATGTATTTTTACAGATTTAAATATAGTTAAATTTATAAGTATTGGCAAATTCTATGATATGTACATTCAAGTGCATATTTTATAATCAAATAAAAATCAAAAAACACAACAGGCTCTCGTTAAGGAAGGGACCAGGAGGAAAAGGGGGGAAGCCAAGTTGAAGAAACAGGAAGGGTATTAAGAAGAAGGCAGTGCATAAAAATCATATTCAGGGGTCCGCTATTAAGGTCCCTGTAATTGGTTTCCTGAAAACGGACAGTGATGGGTCAAACAGATCTATATCCCTCTTAAGAACGAGTTGGAATTGTTGCATGCTCTGTATAAATAATAGATAATAAATAACACTCTTCTATACATAGTTGTCAGTATAGCCGGCGGCACTTAATGCTTCAAGCATTCTCTACCAGTCAACCGGTTCCGTCCAATCTGAGACAGGATTCCAACCCCGAGTAGAAATATCAATTGAAAAAACACATTGAAACTTTATGACCCGGCTGGGAATCGAACCCAGTACCTCTTGATCTGAAGTCGGAGCCTTTGCCACTAGGCCACCAAGGTCGAATACGAATATGAATTCTGCGCATAGTAGGAGGTACAGCAGTGAAGTCTGAATAGTAGAGGATTTCAGGATATTTCAGGACAGGGACCACCATAACAAGGTAATAGATTAGTTCATTTACAATATTTTTATCTTTTCATGTCACTTTTATGAAAAACTAGCTGACCCATCGAACTTCGTACCGCCTTAAAGTCAATAAGCTATTGCTAGGTACCAGAACATAGCTAACATACATGAGTACTCATTGTGAAAAAAATAAAAGTTATACGGTTATAATATTATGAATCAGTTATTTCAAAAGCACCAAAACTCACCCATTTATATATTAGATATCTATATTGAATTTTCATCATTTGACTTATATATACCTTATAAGTCAGATAGCCATCTGTGGAAACATTGATCTATAGAATCTTTCAACCAAAATATGAATCTACCAGACATCTCCCTATTTCCCCAACAGATGGCGGTGGCAGTACTGGTGCAATCCGTTCCATACTAACTTTAATATTATAGTTTACATAATTTATTTTGCATTTATTCAACTTTTTATTACTTATTCTATTATCCGGAGCGGAGGAGAATCCAATAAATCAAACATCGGAAGAATCTGTTGAGCCAATCTCGAGTTAAATGTGTTCGCACTAACCCGACTTTCATTTATAGTTTTCTGTCTATTTAGAGGGGCTTACTGCTTGTATTTGAATATTTGAACAAGTTCAAGTGAGGCGTTACGTTAAATTTGGGTGAACTAATCGACACTGTCTACACAGATATCACTGTGTAAGCAGTGTGGCGAAAAATAACAAGTTATTTGGTTCAAATAGGCAGGCTTAACTAGTCTTATGAGAGACAGAAGCTGTACAGACAATTTGAGGTGGGTACATTAGATTAGAAAAAAACGCGAATAAATTAATTATCACCATATGGTACCCTCTTTAAAATGTCGCGCAATGAGTATCGCGATATTAATAACATCGCGCCGTAGACATTGCATGTTATGCGGACGTGGAAAAGAAATACGTTAAAACGTATTTTTGGCACCTTATTAGTTTTGTTGGTTTTTTGTGGGTGGGTACAATTCTTGAAAAGAATATGATTTTTATAGATAAATGCGAGGTGTTCATATAAGAATCATATTCATACTTCTAAATAAATTTCTTAGATAAAGCCTGGGGATAAAGTGGTTTGACTTTGTAATAAACGAAACTGGCCGATATCGAACGATACAACCTCCAGTGACAACGGTAATTCTGAATCGTAAGCTGAGTTGGCTCAGTCATGTCTACGTATGTCCCCCGAGTCCATAGATTATGGAAGCCTATTTTTACACACCGGTTGGTATAAGAAGACGACTTTGGGATACCCGCTTAGATTGGAACGCGAGTCCCCGAATCTAGCCCAGGATAGAGATGTTTGGCGAGGCTTTGTGGCGACCGCATGCTCTACCTAGGGAGCGAACGTGGATTATGTATTCATTCATACGATTGCTCAAACTGGACAGACATAATTCACGTTTTAAAGTGATATCGCTTGGTCATTTTTCCAACGAAGAGTAAAAAAAATATGAAATTTACGTTAACTCGAACTTTTAACGAAAATGTTTCGTTAAAAGTTTTCTCCATATGGTGATATTAACCATTAATTATTATAAATGTGCATTTATTTATAATTGTTTTAGAGCACTTTAAATGTGTTGAATGAGCAGTTTTAAAAAACGCTACAACTTTGTTTGATTTTAATTACTAAATCGACATGCCTACATTTACTTCTGTAGGTATAATTGAAAAATAAAACATTGATAAATTATTATTGCAATCTACATTTGTTTTTGAGGGGGGTCACATAAACTTTACTCTAATTCTGTAGAGAATAACCAAAAATTTATATAAAGTCTATGTAACAACTAATGACTCTAACAATTCATTACTGATGTTCGATTTTTAAATGGAACAAACCACTACGGGCTTACGACCGTCTTCTACTTTTATTTCGAAGGCTGGCTTTGTGTGATCGCTTTACGTTAACAACGTTCGCCATTAGGTGGTAATGTCTCCGAAACTCCTAATCATGAGATTTCTCAACATGTCAACGTGTCAAAAAATCCCATGTATGCAACAAGTACATATTTAATAATTAATGAAAAATAGAGATAAATGTTGGAAAGTCTATCTATTCTATATATATCCAATTCAATTGTGAGCTTGGGTATGAATGGTTAATTAAAAAATGTTTAGCTGAACCGAATCTTTTAAAGCGAATCATTCTGATGAATCGTAGGTATTCTAAAAATATTTTATTTATAAAGATAAAAACATAACATTTGAAGTTCTCAGAATCTGTTAAAGTGAATCATTTGGATTTTAATAGGAACATTACCTATACAAAAATTATGAGTGAGCTAATCAATACCTTTTCTGAACTTCTCAAAATGAATGAAGAAATAATTCGAGCGTTATGTCTTAAGCATTGAACCTTAAAAAAAAAACACCAATTTAAGTATACACATAAATGTTCAACAAAGTTAAGCATTATATTCACTGACAGCCGGTCTCAAAAAAAGCGGCTAGAGAACACTTTAGCTAAAATAACATTTAAAATTTAAAGACTCCTTTAAGCTGACGCGTTTCATAAAAAATATTCTAGCTAAAGTTTGAAATGTCAAAAAAATATTTTAAAGTTGGTAGCAGTTGGTAGTGTTACCATGGAAGTCTATGGAAAACTTAGGTTGTTTACTAATATTTTCGCGGAATTTCTGTTAATCTGTCAATTTCAATTCTCAATGGAGCATCAAAGTACCGTTATTGTTGTTAATTTATTATTATGGTTTATGAATTGGTAAACGAAATCATTAAACAATAATATTCTTCCCATTTTGCCATGTTTTCTACCCTATTTTGGTCAACTTTGTCCACAGTATCACCGTATATTCATTACTTTTGTGATAGTTAAAGCGCTACGAAATTTTCTATGAACTCCGGTGGTAAAAATTTGAACTACACGTCAAGTCGACTTTAACTAAAAATAATAATCAATAACGGAAAATTAGCTAAAAGCAGACTTTGTGTCGTTTTGTTGTTATGAAACCCGTTATTATATAAAGGGAGTTTAAAGTCTCCTTTATTTTTTTATGAAACCGGCCGTGAAAGATTCAATTTTGTTTTATTTCATTATTTAAATAAAACGATTCAATTTGAACCGATATTGAACAAAATATTCTAATTTTAAATATTAATTTGGCACACACTTTAAATGTAGTAATTGAATGTAATTAAATTTTATTAAATGTTCTCTTAGATTAATGCGATGTGTATTTAGTTTGTAAAAAAAAAATCTTTAAAACGATTCGTCGAACGTTGTAGAAACGTAGGAGTGAATTGGATGTTAATTAATGATTCAATAATAATTAAACATTTATTAATTTTAATGTTACTGGCACTTAAAAGTGCAAATACCAAAAAAGTATCACGCAAGGATGTAAATGTTGCTATAGTAATATTATATTTATAAATGAACGTTACTTTAAACTGCAATATAAGTATTTGCATAGGTGTGACTTTAATAGATAAGTACCTCTACATTTATTATATTACTAGCTGACCCGTCGAACTTCGTATCGAAACAAATAATATGGGAACTCTAGATTTTATGCAACAGAGCTCAAATTCGTTTTTTAGTTATATAACACAAATAACTATTTACTGGCATTAGCAAAACCTGCATTCATTGGGTCTGAGTTTATTTTTTCATTTCAAAAACTTTTAACCTATGTTAATATGGTGTGGGAGGAGGTCATCATTGCGCAAGATCGAGTGCACTGGAGAGCTCTTATTGCTTCACTTTGCTCCTGAGTAGAGTTCAAAGGGAGTTTTAATTTTGATTGATTTGATGTTAGTATGTAAAAAAGAGAATTTAGGTTTGTCATTATATTCGATATTTTAATGGTTATGTAGCTCAGTTAGAATAATATTTATTGATTGATCAAAGTACGATAAGGAATATCTCCGTACCGATTCAAAATACGCATTGAGGTGTCACTACTTTTTTTTACCATCACGCTGATTCCCGAAGGAGGTAGGCAGAGAGTATGGACTTCCATTCTTTCCAATCCAAACTCATTCGCTTCCTCCAAACGCATAACATTCCGGATACATGCTCTTATATTCCTTTTGCTTCGGACTTGGCCCTCCTGTAAGACGGCAACGATATGGTCGGTCTATGTCATTCGAGGTCGGCCTCGTCTGCGTGCACGTATTCTTTCAGATTCTTATATCCTTTTAGTAATTCTCTCTTCGTTCATTTTCTTTACATGCCCAAACCTCCCTTTATTCACTTTCATTCTAGTCACTATACTAACATCCAATCCACATTCCTTTCTAATATTATCATTCCTCACCTTAGCAATCAGTCTGTTTCCGCATATCCTACGCAGTGATCTTATTTCCACAACATTTATTCCAACTTCCAAATTATTTGTCCACGTCTAAGTTTCACTCCCAAAAATCAGGGATGGTATAAGGATTGTATTTTGTATCAACTGTGGTTTTAAGAGATACCTTTTTAGAGGTCTTAGTGCACCGCCAACCCTTCTCCCAGCCAATTTCCTTCTTTCAATCTCTTTTTCACGCCTTCCATCTCTTCTTAATAAACTACCTCAATAAACATACTTCCAAGTTCTCAACAATCACTTTCACATGACATTGCGTTCTTAAATCTTCTCTTTCAAAACAGCAGAAATAATTAAAAAGCTCATTTAATGCAGTATTTGTGATTTTTTTTCTATCTTCTATTACAACATGATGGAAGTGTAACAATTTTTATTTTCAATTAAGAACAAAACGCTAGGTCATCAACAAATAATCTCCAGCTATTTTTACATATTAACGATGCAGATTATATTTAAGTTATATGTATGTAGGTACTCATCCCCTGTAAAAATTAGCCGATAAAGGAAGAATTGATTTTCCTCGTTCTTATTAATATTTTTCACCTATAAATAATGGAAGCATATAGTTCAAGTTGAAATGATATTGATTGATCTGAAACAGTGGGAATATATAAAAAGATTATTTAGTGCAGTAGGTACCTATAATTTTGTCATACATTTCTTCTAATTTCAACCTTGTCGGACGTGTTTTAGTTTGTTTTTTTTTTCAATTAAGTTTATAATCAGTATTCCTTGTCAATCATGTAAACAATTCAGTTTTATGGCGGTTTCATAAATCTCTGTAAGCAAACAAAAAAATATTCTACTTGGTCTTAATTATAATCATGTATTCCTTGTGTTAAACTTACCAAAACTCCTTGTAAAATGAACTTCAATTAAGTATAACTCCTTAATAGCAATATTATGTATACGAATTTGTTTGCTGGCGGTTTTAAAAATCTCTGTAAATAAAGAAAATTTTCGAAACTCCTAACGCTTCATTACAATAATGTATCCTTGTATTAAAACTTAGCAAAACTCCTTATAAAAATTACTTCAATGAATATGATATGACTTATCCTATAACAACAATCAATCCACTGACAGTTCTTTCAAATGTCAATTAATTAAAATTCAAAAGTAGACCAAATTATATTGCAAAAAGTACTAAAAAGATTACCCATTTCTGTGTTTTCTTTACTTTTCAAATTTTTCATGCACTTTTCTCATTTTTTTCTTCTAAATCAACCTTCTCCTGATAAAAACCTACACGACAAAAAAAATAAGCGAAATCGGTCCAGCCGTTTAGGCGTGATGCGATAACATCGAGAAATAGTTCTCCATTTTTATAGTTTTCTTAAATTTTCTAAAACTCCATTCATTTTTAATAATTTTTTTCTTCTAAATCAACCTTCTCCCGATGAAAACCTACACGACAAAAAAAGAATTAGCGAAATCGGTCCAGCCGTTTAGGCGTAATGCGATGATATCGGGAAATAAATCTCCATTTTTATAGTTTTCTTAAATTTTCTAATTTCCTATGCATTTTTCTTAATTTTTTTGTTCTAAAAGGACACTCTCCTAATAAAAGCCGACACGACAAAAAAAGAATTAGCGAAATCGGTCCAGCCGTTTAGGCGCCATCCGATGACAACGCGAAATAGCTCTTCATTTTTATATATAAGAGATAATGTAAATAAGTTTTGTTCAATGGCTATCTGTTAAGCGGACTTTAACTACATACATTTCTAGTAGAAGTACAAAAATATATAGGTGGCCCAGCAGTTCAGTTGCCGATTTCCATTCTGGAGGTAGTCGGTTTAATCCCAGGTGCCGACGATATTCCTATTTCACAACACAAGTTTAGGACAACAAGAATATCAAAAAGTGTATTATTGTTTATTTTAAAAATCATTTTGAAAAATGTAATAGTAGGTATAATGTAAAGAGGAAGACACCTATTATTCCGCTCCTTCAAAGCAGAGGTGTGGGAGGAGGTCATAAATATTGCGTAAGATCCAGCGCAATTGGGAGCTTTTCAACGGTTTTCCAATGTAAAGGAATAAAATATTGCATCACCTCATCACAAACGACATTATAAGCTGACGCACCGTTCGTAGACCATTATAGAGGAAAGAAAAAAGTACCTACCTATGTACACGGTACACGAAAGAATGCCATATTTTTTTTAAATGAATCTGTGCTCACTCGAAGAGAACACAAATACACTTTTGACATATTTCAATTCATTTCATTTTGCTGGCAAAGAAATGTTTTGTTCCTGAAATCTACTGCTCATAGTTTCTTACCGAGAGAAAAGGGAATATCTTGGCTAAAGAACATTGAATTTGAGGAGTTTTGTTACTTCTTTAAGTTTCCTAAGCTCTGAAGTGTAGAGTGAGTGTTGAAGTGCGTGGTATGATAGGAAAAACTACGAAATAATTCGTCTGATTTTATTCGGTACCTACACCATAAAAATATGTATGCCATAACTTAATATACATCATAATATTATAGTGGTATACCCATATTATAGTATTGTATTAATATTGGGCGAAAAAAAAGGAACTGACCTAAGACAATAAAGATATCGCTATAAGAAAGAAATTATCGATAAAAAAAAGGTCACAAAAAAACTTAATATGGGTCGATAGTTCCGAAACGAGATTCATGAATGAACCGAACCAAATAAAAAATATGAATAAATATAAAAAACAATAAAATAAAAAAAAAAACATCGAGTGTAGTGTAATAAATTATTATACCATGAGATACTTCGCTTTTTTTCATCGATTTTTTATGTAGATATAAAACAATTGGATCACGAAGATTACGCTTGTATTTTTTGTTCTTGTTATAATTTCAATATTTTTTATTGCTGTTTTTTTTAACCTTTTCTATTTGTGTGCTCCAGTGTTTCGTGAACCGTTTTTTAGATTAACTCGTATTAACACTTTTAGTTGATGTTGTTCTTCTTCCACGTCTCCACATTTTCACAAGCCATCGCCTTGCTTTTCTGTCCCTTGCTTTCCTCAATGCTTCATCCCAGTCGACAACGGCTCTTCGAGGATCCGCTTTATATATTATTTCTATAGTTTGAAGGGATCTCCCAGGTCTTCTGTTGATTTACGGTGGTAGTTGAGGCTAAGACGGGTTAAGTCTTCTGTGGGTTTTCTCATAATGTGAGCCAGCCAAGTCAACGGAATTTAATAGTGGTGTAGACATGCGGTAACTCTTTTATAGTCATGTTAGACACAAAGTCATGCCATCGGATGCCCAAAATTTGTTGGAGGCACTTGCTCTCAAAACCTGCTAAGCGTGTGTTTTAGGCACACGTGGTTGCCAGGATTCATAGCCGTAGAGTAGTACCGGTGGGGCGCAGCAGAAAACACAAAACTAAGATTTTTTTAACAATATTTTGTCTTGCTAAAATTTTCTGCAATTAGAACGACGATTCCTGATGAACTTGAGGTTCGGGGTTTGATTAATGGTAAAGTAAAATTTTTTCGAGACGTCCAGTGACAAATTAGGCGTTGCGTGTAGTGTGGTTTTTCTTCGTAATGAATTTATAAATAATATCCCTAAGAGTCGTAACACGAGGAAATAGCCTAAACAAACCCTTGATATAGATATTATTTTTTTTTCAGCTTTGTTTTCAGCAAAAGTTTAGAAAGCACTGGTAAATAAATAAACAATTAAAAGGTCAATAAAATAAATATACATAGACATAAAAAACATGCATAAGTGCTTATGAAAAGACGAAACTCCGTTTAGATAGTGACATAATAACATATAGGATGCTTCGTTTCAGAAATAAATCTAATATTTTTATGGAACATTCGCCTGAGGGGTAATGTCAAATGACGATATAAGTACAGCAGTCATAGGTAACAGATCATTTTGTAGCGACCCGAACAACCCGAGTCAGCAATGAGCCGAATCACTTATCCAGATCACATTGATAAAACACAATATACGATTAAAATATGGATATCTAACCCTATGTACAAACGGTAATTGTATTCAATTCAAGTAAAAAGTATGCAGAACATACATACGTGTAATCGGCCCAAACAGATATTTTGAGTCATCGACTCAAAACAGATCCAACGAATCATCCGTATACTCATACTGACCCGAGGGATGTGTAGATCCACGGGACAATTTGGAACGACCTGAATCCTCAACTCGAGAAACAAACTCTAAACTCTTGATTACCCATAGACAAAAAATATCGTATATCAAAATTAGGCTTCCCTGTGTCTTCCGAAACAGTTCTACTCCAGATCTCATGCTTACAGAAGGTTTCAAATATAAGAGCAGCCTTTTCTGTCTGTAGAAAAATGGCTCTCGGGTCGTTATTCTATTGGTTGTAAATTACTTATTAGGATGTAGGTGATATGAAATTTACGGTCATCAATCTTATGTAAAAATATTAAAAATCATAATATTTATTTAAAATGAATCTTGAATTATTTAAACCGCCTGTATAATATTCTATATAGAATGTACTTTTTATTATTGTTATTGTTTATTTTTTAATCATTTATTCGATAGTCTGTATGTGCGTATGTATAAATCAACTCACATTCTTTTTTACTGCCACTTTTTTGTCCAATGATGTTAGTTTATTGTTATCGACTCGCATAGTAGCCCAGATTTTTTACATATGCCCCCGTGCCAGGTCTACGGCGCGCGGGTCAATGATTTTAAACCAATCGGTTTTTTCTACAATTTCCGATTTTTTATTACTATGCGAGAAGTATTTTTTTTATAAACATATAAGTATATTATCTTATTAATTTATTATGTATGCCATTTTTTATCGACTTTCGATTTTACCAACGTTTTGTTTAGTCGATGATCGAGCTTTCGATCAGCCTGGATAGGCCAATAAATTGAATCCACCGAAATCGACCGGAAAATCGAAAGTTTTTAAAAAAACTTGATTGCTCATTAAACTTATGCTATCTCAATAAATGGCTCATTTTCTTTGTATAAAAAATTAGATTGCGATTATAAAGCATCCTTGAATAACCCTTAACAACAAACAACCCCTTTAATTGCAGAAATTCATGATGGATCGGGGATTTGAAATGTGACTACCTTAATCGCGAACGTTGCTAACTCAAAAGTGATTACACTAGTCCAGCCTTTGAAGCAATAGTAGATAGAAGATGGCCGTAAGCTTGTATGGTCTAAATTTACCATTTGAAATTAGATCAAATCCGACTTCAGATATATTGTCTTGAATATGTGGCCAGATTGTTTTATGAATATATTAAAAAAAAGTTTGTAAGCTATTAAAATAATGCTTTAATTTTTTTACTCGCGTAATCGATAGTGCATTCCTTTTAACCCGGAACATTATATCTTTTTTTTTTCATTATACCTCAATACAACAATGCAGGAATTTGAATCATTTTATCCCACCTCTTAAAAGACACAAATTATCATACTGCGCGTATTTGATAGGACAATCTGTTGTATTCGTATGTTATTATCGGTAATAATTAATGATTGTAATATTATTTTTTTTCCATTTAAATTACAAATTAATTGGCATTCAAAACAAATGGTTTAAATTTTTTTAAAATAAAACACCGTTGACGATATTGGACAATGTTGTAGCCAAAACTAAAATATGGATTCTACTTCCACCTTATAAAATTGTATTTTGGGATGTTGTAACGAAAAACATTTGCATCATTTCTTAATATTATCATCATCATCAGCACGACAGTCCTGGGTGGACCCTGGCTGAGTCAAGAGATTTTTTCCACTCCATCCTTCTGAGTGCCGCCGTCCTCCAGCTCCTCAGTCCAATGACACCTGCATCCGTGTTAACACCGTCCATCCACCGTAGCTTGGGTCTTCCTGCTCTTCTACGACCTTCGGGATGTGTGAGGGTTAATCGTCTGGTCTGGGCTTCTTCGTTCATTCGTATTATGTGCCCAGTCCAGCGTAATCTTGCTATTTTGATTACTTGTATGACATCGGGATCCTTGTAGAGATCATACAGTTCTTGGTTGTATCGCCGACGCCATACTCCTCCCTCATTTATTGGCCCGTAGATTTTTCGGAGAATCCTCCTCTCAAAGACCGCAAGCTGTTGCTCATTCATTTTAGTGAGCACCCAGGTTTCAGAGGCGTATGTCAGCACTGGTCTTATGAGTGTTTTGTACAGCACTGTTTTAGTATTTCTACTGAGGTTCCTTGACTGGAGTTGTTTGATCAGTCCATAGTAACATCGACTGGCAGCCATTATGCGTTTTTGGATTTCCTCAGTAGTGTTGTTATGTGTGTTGACAAGAGACCCGAGGTATACAAAGGAGTTGACTATTTCAAAATTATAGTTAGCGGCGTTGAACGTGTGTGCTACGTGGTCTGGGGTTGCTGTTGGAGAAGAGAATATCATAAGCTTGGTTTTATCCTCGTTGATTCTCAGGCCCATTCTTTTGACGCTCTCATCAAGGGCCAGGAAGGCTTCTCTAGTGTCCTCCGGTGTTCTACCAATTATATCAATATCGTCGGCATATGCGAGTATTTGAACTGATTTAGGTATGGATTCTTAATAGGTATTATAGGCATTTATTTTACGAAAAGCAAGACACAGATCAAATCATTCACAATCGAACACATATTATTGAATAATGTTCCAATCATAGGTGTCTATCGCTTATTCGTATTGCGAATACAGTATGTGTATCACACTTTCATTACACAATATGGTAGAGTTTCAGGACGACCATGTATCCAACAGAAAGAAAGATAGAAGATAGTTGACGTTATATAAGAGACTTTGGGTCAACAGGCCTAGCAAAAGAGAAAGAAGAAGAATAATCAATCAATAAATAAATCAATACTCCTTTTCAAGACTTTGAACTTTTTGAAAATTATTGAACAAATGAATGACAAATATCAAGTCAGAAAATTTAAGCAAACTTGCTTACAATAATAAAACTGGCTTCAGTAGCCTAGTAATCAAAAGCGCCAGATTTATAATAATAATTTATTAATTTAAATTTAATTTTTTTTTTATATTAATTTTAATACAATGATGTACCTATGCTTTATATGATAATATATTGTGATTTAGTGAATAAATGTTTTTAATTAATAATAATATAACACTTTTCTATACAAAGGTGTCAGTATAGCCGGCGGAACTTATTGTCTGAGGCAATTTTTTCCTGTCAACCGGTCCCGTCCAATCCGAGACAGGCCAACCCCGGGTAGAAATTTCAAGTGAAAGAAACACTCTGACCCGACCGGGAATCGAACCGGGACCTCGCATCTGAAGTCCACGCCAGTACAACTAGGCTACCGAGGTCAATACTAGTATTATCAAGTAGTTCTGGGTTCGATTTCCAGTCGGATACATTTTTTCTATAATGATTTCAGCTTGAAATTTCTTCCCGGGGTTGGACGGGACGAGTTGATCAGAAAAAGTTAAGTAGGTACTTCGGTCAAAAATCGTAAGTTCTGCTGGTTATACTGACATCTTTGTATAAAATAGTGAAAAAAAAGATAAAGTTAAGTACAAACAATGTTTATAAGTTATTCTTGGCGGGCTTGACTTTAGTTCGCGTTATATTTTTCGTCCATGTCATAAATTTAGACGCATTTTTTTGGCAATCTTGCAAAAAAATGATGTAATGGTATTTTTTTGTGCGAAGGTCAGTGTTAAATGTATTTAATATGATATATTTATAATGTAATAGTAGCTTAAAAGAGAATCTTAAAAAGGTGGACATATAGATTTAGGTGGTGTTTTCGAACAATCGTACCTATACGTAAATAGACTATTCAAAAACAGTCTTTATTTACTTGTATACAGATAACATGTAGAAACTAAGTCATATCGTTGGTCAAAAGAGGTCAATTTGGTGGACTTCAAAATCTGTTACGCGGGTTACTTTGCACTATAGTCGAAGAAATTATCGAGGGAGACGATCTGTCATAGTACATAGAGATCGGCTTAGGAATAACTACCTACATGAAACATAATGATTGACGATGTGCCTTGTAGTTCGCAGGAGGAATTGGCTGACGACAGAGAGGCGTAGATAGGGAGTTTGATTTTTGAGACCATCAAAATAATCCGAAAGAAGAAGATATCAATATGACCTGTTTCATTTTTTCGGAAAACTCAATCATAATAATATGTAAATAGTTTATAGGTAGATGATAAAAATGTATAAGTGTCTTTTTTGGCTATTTTTAACAATGATTGTGTTGATCTTCTTGAAAAAAAAATATATTCAAAAAGTATCATAAATAAATACATAAAGATGTATTCCAAGTATTGATAGGAAATATAAGTGCCTTGTTGAATAATTAAGAAACTGGTAATCTATTATATAAAAATGGAGAGCCATGGTCATCTCATCACGCCTAAACGGCTGGACCGATTTCGCTTATTCATTTTTTGTCGTGTCGGCTTTTATCAGGAGAGGGTTCTTATGAAAGAAAAAAATAAGAAAGTTGCGTGGAAAATTAAAAAAAAGGAAAACTCTAAGTATAGGTAGGCAATCTTATTAGTATTTTTAACCATTAATTTTTTTCCAATTTTGAAATTTCAACAGGAACTGTCAGTTGTTAGATAGTTGGTGCTTGACAGAATGCGGATTGAATATGGTTTAAAGCAGACGCATCGGTCGGAATAACATTGGTCAAAAGAAAATTAATTCATCACCATACAAATTCGAATTCAATATTCATTGTTAGGAACACAGGACAACGTCTGTCGGGAAAGCTAGTTAATTATAATAATGCCTATGCTGGTTAATTTTGACACTTTTGTCAATATGGAGAGATTCATAAATAAATATTTAATTAAATATATTTAAATTGAGAGATTTTATTTCATAAATAAAACGATTTTAAATGGTTCTTATTCTTAAGCCCATTCTCGTCTCCTGGACGAAGGTATTCTACATTTTCTTCTATTTATTTTCATAATCATACGGTACAAGTGCCTTTTACAAAACAGCAAAAATATATAAGTATAAAGATAATAAAGAAAGATACGGATTGCAAATTAATCTCGTTCTATCCTATTCTTTGTGCAACCATTCATCCATGGCGCAGCAACCCATTGTGGGTCTTGTCCTGCTCAATCAGTTGTCGCTATTCCGCCCTGTCAGCCGCCCGGCGACACCAGTTTCTAGCTTCCAGAGATTCCAGATCTCTGCTCACGCAATCGAACCATCTCAGCCTCAGTCTGCTAATATTCCTTCTTCCTGTCGGGCTGTCAGTACGAAGTTTCTTTACTGCTTAAGCTTTCTGCGTCCAGATTAACCCATGAACTATTGGTTATTTTTTATTTAATTTGAATGCTACTGTTAACCGAATTTCCTTTCATTGGAATCTTCATTAGCTAGGTCTTTTCGTCGTATTTGGGCCAACAGCTATAGTGTTTTTTTGCAAAATAGAGCTACGAAATTAGGGATGAGGGTTTTTGTTTTTATACTGCCGAGGGAGCATTAACATTTTTAGACATATTGATCAATTATCATTTTTGAAAAAAAAAAAAATGTAGATAGTAAAACCAAGATAATTATTTTCTTTTAATTTCCTCTTATTACCGCAATTCCTTCAACTTATCCTTCCATTCAATCGGTTTTTAATACATTTTGTATATGAGATAGGACTGTAATTTTGTACAAATGTCTTTGCTGGCTGGCATGTTGATTGTATGTACATTTGTGTGTGTGTGTTATGTAGAGGTATTTCTATTAGACAGGAACATGCATGATGTTGTTTTCTACCAACCGGTTTCGTCAAATTACGTTCAATCAATCAAAAACTCATATAAAGATATAATAATGTGTTTTGATGGATCGTAGCAGGCACGGTTGTAAAATACCCAGGAAGTTACCTGTCTATGAATGTAATTTCTCAATGCTTTTGATCAGAATAAATAATAGTGCGAATAAAAGATAAAAATTTATCGACGAAAATGCGAGAAACCTTCCTTAAAAAAGTGAAAGTAAGTAACTACTTTAATTTTTTGAAATTGAATAATTGGTTCTTCTCATCGAATAAGCATCCTTTTTTCATCGTATTTGAAGGTCGGAATGTTTGCGCATTTATTGCAATAAAATGAAAGAATCGTTATAAAAACAAAACACAGTAAAAAAAGAACACATAGGTACTATATTTTTTTTTGTTTTCTTACCTTTAAACAAGACCTTTTACCTTTGCGCCCTCACAGTTGAATAATAAAGAGCAGTACCACTAGTATAAGTTTTCGATGATCGAATATGGAAACGATCATCGAAAGAGTTTCGAAAAATTTCCATACAAAAATGATCGAACGATTCGATCGTTTGATTTTAGAACACTATTTGCACGCTAATAAGCGCTTATTAACGTGCAAATAGCATTCGATGAAACTCGTACTAGCCCCACAGGTGAACATCGAATGAAATAAATAAGTACGATCGAAGATTCTAGTCGGCATCTCAAGAATCAAAATTGATTCATCAGCGATTTAACAATTTCTTAGTTATTTTCAACTGTTTACTCACAACCATTCAGTAAACATGTAAGCGTTACTTCACGGGTCAGGTTATCGCGTAACGGCGTTTAATCAGCCTGGCAAAACAAAAAAAGAAAAGGTTCTATCGATTTGAATTGTAAACACTATAACTTCTCACTGACAGAATAATGGAGTGACGCCGAAAATATAATCAGAGGCGTCCGTTCATACAATCTCCTTGCAGGTACACAGATTATATGTCAGCGAATATACGCTTGACTTGCAAAATGATTTATTTGTATAACTTGTAATATTATAAAGAATTGCAGACAAATAATTTGAAATAATTATAATTATCTTAACACAAAATTGTTTAATATGCTCCCAGGTTAAGCCTTTCTGGGCTCCCAACTATGGCCAGGCAACAAGAGCCTTCGATTGCGCTCTAGCTTGCTCAATGTGTATGGCATCCTTTCAAATGATGTCCAACTGCTTTGAAGTGTGTAAGCTTCTTCCACGTCCTCAGATCTCTGATGGGAGGAAGAAAGATGTTCTCCTCGGCCAAATGTTATCGGCTTGCTTAAGACATTTCACAATTTCAGGATTTTGAATGCAACCAATGAGTTGAAAGAAAAATATTATGATTTATGGGTTTATTATTATGCTAACCTTACACTTTTGCCTTTTGCCTTTTCGTTTTCAAATTTTGAATGGTAAATTTAGACAAATACGGGCTTACGACCGTTTTGTATTGTTGTTCCAAAAACTGGCTTAGTGTGATCACTCTGCATTCATAACGCTGGCCATTAGGGTTGCCGAATTTCAAACCGAACATCAACTATTAGCGTTTTCAACATGTTGGCGTGTTCTGCATTTTCTAAACTTTTAAAGCTTTGTTATTGAAGACCAAGTAGGTTCTGGTTCCTTACTGACAATGCGGACTAAAGTTGTCTCCATCTGTCTTCCATCGAGCAATCTTCACTTGTTACAGCAGCTCGCCAGTGGGGATGTTGGGATTTCAGACGGCTTGGAGGTTGGTTATTTACATCAATATATCTTCAGGCCGCTGGTGTTGACTGGGATGCGACTGCTGGAATCGCAGGGGACAGGACCGCATGGCGAGGATTTGTGGAGTCCATATGCTCCAACTAAGGAGCGGACATGGATGAAGAAGAAGAAGAAGAAGCTATATTGGTATGTTTTGGTAGGGCTGCACATTTCCTACTTCTTGATGAAAAGCTTTATCTCGCCTAAGGGTGGTAAATTAGAAAGCGTGCATAACCACGGCATTGGAGTTGGTTTTTTTTTTATTTCGAATCGTTACTGAAAGCGTCCGTTTGTCTATGTGTAACGATGAAACTAATATTGTATCTTACTGAAAGCGTCCGTTTGTCTATGTGTAACGATGAAACTAATATTGTATCTTACTGAAAGCGTCCGTTTGTCTATGTGTAACGATGAAACTAATATTGTATCTTACTGAAAGCGTCCGTTTGTCTATGTGTAACGATGAAACTAATATTGTATCTTACTGAAAGCGTCCGTTTGTCTATGTGTAACGATGAAACTAATATTGTATCTTACTGAAAGCGTCCGTTTGTCTATGTGTAACGATGAAACTAATATTGTATCTTACTGAAAGCGTCCGTTTGTCTATGTGTAACGATGAAACTAATATTGTATCTTACTGAAAGCGTCCGTTTGTCTATGTGTAACGATGAAACTAATATTGTATCTTACTGAAAGCGTCCGTTTGTCTATGTATAACGATGAAACTAATATTGTATCTTACTGAAAGCGTCCGTTTGTCTATGTATAACGATGAAACTAATATTGTATCTTACTGAAAGCGTCCGTTTGTCTATGTATAACGATGAAACTAATATTGTATCTTACTGAAAGCGTCCGTTTGTCTATGTATAACGATGAAACTAATATTGTATCTTACTGAAAGCGTCCGTTTGTCTATGTATAACGATGAAACTAATATTGTATCTTACTGAAAGCGTCCGTTTGTCTATGTATAACGATGAAACTAATATTGTATCTTACTGAAAGCGTCCGTTTGTCTATGTATAACGATGAAACTAATATTGTATCTTACTGAAAGCGTCCGTTTGTCTATGTGTAACGATGAAACTAATATTGTATCTTACTGAAAGCGTCCGTTTGTCTATGTATAACGATGAAACTAATATTGTATCTTACTGAAAGCGTCCGTTTGTCTATGTATAACGATGAAACTAATATTGTATCTTACTGAAAGCGTCCGTTTGTCTATGTATAACGATGAAACTAATATTGTATCTTACTGAAAGCGTCCGTTTGTCTATGTATAACGATGAAACTAATATTGTATCTTACTGAAAGCGTCCGTTTGTCTATGTATAACGATGAAACTAATATTGTATCTTACTGAAAGCGTCCGTTTGTCTATGTGTAACGATGAAACTAATATTGTATCTTACTGAAAGCGTCCGTTTGTCTATGTATAACGATGAAACTAATATTGTATCTTACTGAAAGCGTCCGTTTGTCTATGTATAACGATGAAACTAATATTGTATCTTACTGAAAGCGTCCGTTTGTCTATGTATAACGATGAAACTAATATTGTATCTTACTGAAAGCGTCCGTTTGTCTATGTATAACGATGAAACTAATATTGTATCTTACTGAAAGCGTCCGTTTGTCTATGTATAACGATGAAACTAATATTGTATCTTACTGAAAGCGTCCGTTTGTCTATGTATAACGATGAAACTAATATTGTATCTTACTGAAAGCGTCCGTTTGTCTATGTATAACGATGAAACTAATATTGTATCTTACTGAAAGCGTCCGTTTGTCTATGTATAACGATGAAACTAATATTGTATCTTACTGAAAGCGTCCGTTTGTCTATGTATAACGATGAAACTAATATTGTATCTTACTGAAAGCGTCCGTTTGTCTATGTGTAACGATGAAACTAATATTGTATCTTACTGAAAGCGTCCGTTTGTCTATGTGTAACGATGAAACTAATATTGTATCTTACTGAAAGCGTCCGTTTGTCTATGTGTAACGATGAAACTAATATTGTATCTTACTGAAAGCGTCCGTTTGTCTATGTGTAACGATGAAACTAATATTGTATCTTACTGAAAGCGTCCGTTTGTCTATGTGTAACGATGAAACTAATATTGTATCTTACTGAAAGCGTCCGTTTGTCTATGTGTAACGATGAAACTAATATTGTATCTTACTGAAAGCGTCCGTTTGTCTATGTGTAACGATGAAACTAATATTGTATCTTACTGAAAGCGTCCGTTTGTCTATGTATAACGATGAAACTAATATTGTATCTTACTGAAAGCGTCCGTTTGTCTATGTGTAACGATGAAACTAATATTGTATCTTACTGAAAGCGTCCGTTTGTCTATGTGTAACGATGAAACTAATATTGTATCTTACTGAAAGCGTCCGTTTGTCTATGTATAACGATGAAACTAATATTGTATCTTACTGAAAGCGTCCGTTTGTCTATGTGTAACGATGAAACTAATATTGTATCTTACTGAAAGCGTCCGTTTGTCTATGTATAACGATGAAACTAATATTGTATCTTACTGAAAGCGTCCGTTTGTCTATGTATAACGATGAAACTAATATTGTATCTTACTGAAAGCGTCCGTTTGTCTATGTATAACGATGAAACTAATATTGTATCTTACTGAAAGCGTCCGTTTGTCTATGTATAACGATGAAACTAATATTGTATCTTACTGAAAGCGTCCGTTTGTCTATGTATAACGATGAAACTAATATTGTATCTTACTGAAAGCGTCCGTTTGTCTATGTATAACGATGAAACTAATATTGTATCTTACTGAAAGCGTCCGTTTGTCTATGTATAACGATGAAACTAATATTGTATCTTACTGAAAGCGTCCGTTTGTCTATGTGTAACGATGAAACTAATATTGTATCTTACTGAAAGCGTCCGTTTGTCTATGTATAACGATGAAACTAATATTGTATCTTACTGAAAGCGTCCGTTTGTCTATGTATAACGATGAAACTAATATTGTATCTTACTGAAAGCGTCCGTTTGTCTATGTATAACGATGAAACTAATATTGTATCTTACTGAAAGCGTCCGTTTGTCTATGTATAACGATGAAACTAATATTGTATCTTACTGAAAGCGTCCGTTTGTCTATGTATAACGATGAAACTAATATTGTATCTTACTGAAAGCGTCCGTTTGTCTATGTATAACGATGAAACTAATATTGTATCTTACTGAAAGCGTCCGTTTGTCTATGTATAACGATGAAACTAATATTGTATCTTACTGAAAGCGTCCGTTTGTCTATGTATAACGATGAAACTAATATTGTATCTTACTGAAAGCGTCCGTTTGTCTATGTATAACGATGAAACTAATATTGTATCTTACTGAAAGCGTCCGTTTGTCTATGTATAACGATGAAACTAATATTGTATCTTACTGAAAGCGTCCGTTTGTCTATGTATAACGATGAAACTAATATTGTATCTTACTGAAAGCGTCCGTTTGTCTATGTATAACGATGAAACTAATATTGTATCTTACTGAAAGCGTCCGTTTGTCTATGTGTAACGATGAAACTAATATTGTATCTTACTGAAAGCGTCCGTTTGTCTATGTATAACGATGAAACTAATATTGTATCTTACTGAAAGCGTCCGTTTGTCTATGTATAACGATGAAACTAATATTGTATCTTACTGAAAGCGTCCGTTTGTCTATGTATAACGATGAAACTAATATTGTATCTTACTGAAAGCGTCCGTTTGTCTATGTATAACGATGAAACTAATATTGTATCTTACTGAAAGCGTCCGTTTGTCTATGTATAACGATGAAACTAATATTGTATCTTACTGAAAGCGTCCGTTTGTCTATGTATAACGATGAAACTAATATTGTATCTTACTGAAAGCGTCCGTTTGTCTATGTATAACGATGAAACTAATATTGTATCTTACTGAAAGCGTCCGTTTGTCTATGTATAACGATGAAACTAATATTGTATCTTACTGAAAGCGTCCGTTTGTCTATGTGTAACGATGAAACTAATATTGTATCTTACTGAAAGCGTCCGTTTGTCTATGTATAACGATGAAACTAATATTGTATCTTACTGAAAGCGTCCGTTTGTCTATGTGTAACGATGAAACTAATATTGTATCTGGCAGAAGTGAGAATGGACGTAGGTCAAGTGTAGGTATATGGTGTGGAGTGTATCCCAATTCAGCGGTGATACAAGCCGCACGTTAATTTCTTGGACGTGCCACGGAACACCACGAAAATATATAATGATAATCACGCTTGGGATGAGTCTCATGAATGGGGCAGAGGTGCACAACCATCTGCAAACGAGCATAGGTAGGTACAAATTACACAATTGTAAAGCAATGTTTTTTTCAATATTCTGACCCATAAAAAATCTAAGATCTTTGAATCCAGCAATATACATAGACCTAAAACTTCGTAAACAATTATGTAATACCTATGTATGTATGGAGCATTGTGAAACCTATTGGTTAAAGAGGAGGCTTCAGAAATGTGAAGGCGAATGTTAAAAATATCTTGGAGGTAACATATCACGAACGAAGAGGTTCATGCGAGAGTTCGGGAGGGAAGGCAAATATTTAACACGAGAGATGGATGGGGCATGTAAACACGAAATTTTACTGGGTACAATATTGGAGAAAATGGTCGAGGTAGGGGTAGAGGACGACCGCCCGAGAAGAGTGGAGGAGGAGATGTTCGCGCTTGCTCCAAACTAATCCACAGGATTGAAGCCTAGCAGTTATGACGCCAACTTTCGTACATTTTCGTACTGGAGGTCGTGGGCTCGATCCCAGGTGCCGACCATCTTCCTAGCTTTAAGTAGCTTACTGTGAAATATTCAAAGAGTGTATTCGTTTCATTAGTTGGGTATATTTGTTTTACTGCACTCATTTTCGAGAGATTCGGTTATGTCATCAAAAAGTTGTATATTAATTTTCATATTGTGTACTTCTGATATATTTGAAGACACATCATTTGCGGATTTTTTTTTTCAAATAGGAGTCAATAATTATTATTGTCATTTTCAATTACAGGTGCGTTGAATACATTTTAATTACTAGAAATCATAAATATTCAGAAACACCTACGTAAGCACGTTTATATAATATCATGATAAAAAATGTTTCATATATGAACAAAATATTAATTAAATAGCTCATTTACCATTAGGTTTCGTACCTCTGTCCTACTGTAATGAGATCATGATTCTTAGAAAAATGTTGTCTATCCAAAACAAGTACCCAGCTCTTCATCTACCTACCTATACATCGTACATACCTATAGGTACGTACACCAAATAATACCTAATACATACAACTAATGATATAATAATATCTATATATCATAATAATATATCATATAGGTACCTACATTGCTTACTATATTTCACCTATATACCTACCTCACATTAGGGTGATGTTATGTGTGAATTTTATATAAATACCTACCTATCTTCATACTTATTTATTTGTTTTTACCGTTTACAACCCCCAACTTTTTAATAGCTAAGCTTGGACAAATATAAGCTTGATTAAAGTTTTTTTTCCATTGCTTCCTAAGATTTAAGTACTTAAGTACTTACTATCAGACTTCTGACTCGTTATATGTACATACAAAGGTGGATACTCGTAAGTCGATATTGTTCCAATCCAATCCAAACTCCCTTTAGACCCCACTTAGGGGCATAGGGAGGCAACAAGAGCTCTCCATTGCGCTCGATCTTGCGCAACGTTAATGAACTCCTCCCACACCATGTCCAGATTGCTCAGCTCTGCCTCGAAGGAGCGGAACACAGTATGAGAGGGTCTTCCTCGTCTCCGGGACCCTGATGGGAGGAAGAACAGCGCTCTCCTCGGCCAACTGTCATTGTTCCAATAGCTATCTTAAAAAAAATCCCATCACTGATTTAACAATCGTTAAAACGGACAATGACGGCTATTCTGAAATTCACGTTCCATCTCAACGCAAGGTTGAGTTGAGTTACAATAATCGGTTGCCAGTAGTTACGCATAAAATGTATTGAATAAAACAATTTCAGAATAGCTAAATGTCAAATCCTTCAATAAAAATTGGATACGTTTGTTATTCGTTTGTATTGTTTAAAGCCGGCGTCGATTAACTGCTAGAGAACTACGATTTCTAAAACATTCAGATGGAAGGAGCAAGAAGGATCGGAAAGAACCATTTGCACACTAGGGTTGTTGCAGAATCTGTAAGCCTAGTATAAGTTTTCGATGATCGAAACGATCATCGGAAGAGTTTTCATTGAAGAGAAAAAAATTCATAATAAAATGATCGAATGATTCGATCGTTTGATTTAAGAACACTAATTGCACACTAATAAGCGTTTATTTGCGTGAAATTAGCTTTCTATAAAACTCGTACTAGCCCCACTGGTAACGACTGAAAGATCCATGCAATTCAAGCGATAGATCCAAATCTGCCCCCCTGAAAATTAACATTACATAATATACATAAGATAGCTAGAAATCCAGAACATGGATATCTGGAAGAACAACCAGGAGCGTAAGAAAATCTCCAATGTTATCGAGGGATAGCCTTTAAAAGATTGTTGGTGTCAACTGGGTTTAGAAAGCCCAAATTAGAGATAGAAGGAGACTTTGTCCAAGAGTGGATGGAACTAGAAAATGTCTGTGCCAACCAGATTATTTTCAAAACTTAGAAACAACTTAATCGGCTTTACTTAACTAACTTAACCGACAGACGTTGTTCTGGTCTTACTATGAATATTGATTTCAAATTTTTAATTTATATTAAAATACGTTTAAAATAATATGTTTGAATGTTAAAAAATGTTTCGGAAAGCTTGAAAGAAATTCTATCAAAAGTCATCGTACCAATGTTTTGAAATTCAAGTATTGTAGTCAAGTAGGTAAATAAAAACTGTGTTGTTATGGAATTTTTCACAGATGACGTTGTTGTCAGTAAACCCATTCCATACTAACTTTAATATTATATTTTATATTATTTACTATCCGTTTTTCGATGTTTTTATTAGTTATTCTGTTATCCGGAGCGGAGAAGAGTCCGATGAATTATAAGCACCATAAAAATCTGTTTAGTCAATCTCGAGTTATACCTAAGTGTTCGCACTAACCCGACTTTCATTTATATTAGAGATGTCTTATTTTGACCACCCGTGAATGTTGAGCAAAATTTACGGACCAATCAATTGTTTTCCGTTAGTCGTCGCATCGCCGCATTAATGACCATCTTTGGTCACGCATGATCACTTCTAGACACTCATTTTTTTGTTAAATATCTGAAGAGGTCGTCTGGTCTTCGTTAAGCTGTACACAAAATTATTGTATATTTGCAAAAATGTTTAAGAATTATTGCAATATTTGCATTTCACACGACGTTTTTGCGACCGAAATAATTGTTGTTTTAGCACCCATGTGGCCAATAATCTACGTTTTTTTAGACCATTTATTATTTAATTTGGCCGAATCACTAGAAAATGAGTGCAGAGATAATTTTTTTTTTTAAATGAATCTGTGCTCACTCAAAGTGAACACAAATACACTCCTTGACTCATTCACAGTAAGCTACTTAATTTGATCAAAAGCATAAACATTCATTTTTTTGTTTGTTTGCTTTTATGCCGGCGTCGTAACCAACCACCTTATTAATGGACGATGGCAGATTCTGTTTATGTCCGCCAGACTTCTAGTGCTTGCTAGTTCTGGTTTGTTTTGTGTCAAGTCAACATTAACGATCAAGAAATAATTCTCTATTTAGATCTCTGGCTCTAAGTTGGTGCACCCTTAGGCGAAATTTCCCGTTCTAGAGCAACATGATTATATTTACATATGTAGGTAGATACCTACTAATTTCCCGACAGACGTTGTCCTGTAGTCCCTATACTATGAATATTGATTTCAAATTTGTAATTTATATAAAAAAAAGCCATATAAATATGCTAGAATGTTAAAAAAATATTTCTGAAAGCCCGAAATAAAATCCATCAAAATCTGCGTACCGATATTTGTAATGTTAATGGTTGTCAGGTAAACAATAATTTTATCGTTATAGAATTTTTCATAGATGGCGTTGCAGGAAATCCGTTCCATACTAAGTTATATATTATATTTTATATTATGTATTTATTATGCATTTTCAACTTTTTAATAGGTAGGTAGTTATTCTGTTATCCGGACCGGAGAAGATACCAATAAATCAAACATGGGAGAATCTGTTCAGTCGATCTCGAGTTATAAGTGTTCGCACTAACCCGATTATCTTTTATATTATAAATGTGTAGAATGTATATAGGTAGAGCTAGCAAAGCGCCCTTATGGTACCCTCATTTTTAATCTAGGAATAGTAAATTTAATTAACTATCAGAAAAAGTCTATTCTCCGAGGTATGTTGACACGCATGTTGACACTATAGTATACATATGTATGTACCAAGTGATATGATGAGATTTGACAAAACAATTTTGTTTATGATCTATCCATGTTTTGTATACTTACTTTACATACTTTTCGTATGGCTTTTCCGAAAATAAGCTTGACCCGTAGAGGGTAGCGTCCCGTCCTCTTCTACAGTCTTGGCTCCAGCGCCATCTCTAATTCAATTCAGCAATTTCTCAAATTCCTTTTTGCTATGTTTGCTATATTTAGATGGTTCTTATGAATGAAAAAATTAAGAAAGTTATACGGAACATTTGAAAATTTAAGAAAACTTAACGAAGGTAACCTTCTTAGTAATTGTGACATTATGAACTTTTCTATTTTTGAATTTGTACGGAATTTTTAGTAATTTTGACATTATGAACTTTTCTAATTGTGAATTTGTACGGACTTATTAGTAATTTTGATATTATGAACTTTTCTATTTTTGAATTTGTACGGACTTCCATTCTTTCCTATCCAAACAAACCTCTTTCGCTTCCTCCAAACGCATAACATTCTGCACACATGCTTTTCTATTCCTTTTGCTCCTGACTTGGCCCTCCTCTAGCATTGATTAATTTATCATTGTACAAATTCGAATTCAATATTCATAGTGCAGCCAGTCCACCGCCTCCGGAGTAGCCTCGTGGATGTTTTGGAGGCTTCCTGTGAACTTTTTGAGCTGGCAGTCTTGCACATGTTTTGTATAATAATATAGGTAGTGTTGTCAATGCGATGAAGTGCAAATCTAATATTTGGCAACATGTCTGTCATGGGACTATGCGAGTCTAGTGGACACTCGATCCGACTGGTCCGCTCTAGGATCTCTTAGCCGGAGCGGGTCAAGGTGGTATGAGTGAGTAGGTAGGTACAGCCAGTGACCAACCAGTGCCTAAATTACATACTGAATTATATGTTTTAATTATATTATTATTATTCTATTAAGACACATTAATAGAAGTGGAATTTCGAACAAAATTCTCAAAATTTTGTGTCATATTTCGGTTTTTGAGGAACGAAGGTGAAGGGACGTCAAGAGTTGGAAGGAAATTAAGGTTGCGTTAAAAAAAAACACCATCTGATGGGCAAGTGCCTTTCTTTCACGAATATAATAAGGCGGAGCTATGTTTATTCTAACGGTTTCTGTATCTTTCCATCTTGTTTTAATTTGTATTGACAAATAGGATATAATAGGTATATAGCAAATACAAAACTTTTACTATTTATATTATTTATGTCCCTAGATCTAATCAAAACTCCCTTTGAACTCCTCTCAGGAGCATAGGGAGGCAACAAGAGCTCCCAATTGCGCTCGATCTTGTGCTATGCTTATGACTTCCTTCCACACCATGCCCCTAGAAAGACTTTTTAAAAAGTTATCGAAATAAAAATATCTCACAAAAATGTATTTTTGTAAGATATCATATCGAACAGAAACCGTTGCAAGGGTGACCGCTGTTCCTCTAACAAACAGATTTTAAGAGGAGATGGCGCAAGTAGGTGTACTATTAATTATGCTAAAATTAATAGATACCACAAATCGTCATCCCGTTCAAAGGGGTACCTAACCAAGGAAACACGGTTTTTCTTCTTCTTTTTCATAGTTATTAGTAGTTCACACCTCCCATTCTTTCTAATAGTGTCGTTCAAAAAATGTAGATTTGAAAAGACCATGTCAAGACTCATTGGTAGGCCATTGTTCGATTTCGAGAACGATTCATCACAAGTTCTTCTTCTTGTCTGGTCGTTTTGCTCTTGTCTGAGGGACTATACCTATACTCTCATGTGCGACGACTAAAACCATAAAAAAGGAGATTGGGAATGCAAACATTTCTATTCATTACTAGCTTTTCCAATAGATGTAGTCTTGTCTATGAATATTGAATTCCAATTTGTACCTACAATGATAAATTAATCACTGCTAGTGGAGGGCCAAGTCAGGAGCAAAAGGAATAGAAAAGTATGTGTGCGGAATGTTATGCGTTTGGAGGAAGCGAAAGAGGTTTGTTTGGATAGGAAAGAATGGAAGTCCGTACAAATTCAAAAATAGAAAAGTACATAATATCAAAATTACTAATAAGTCCGTACAAATTAAAAAATAGTTCATAATGTCAAAATTACTAATAAGTCCGTACAAATTAAAAAATAGAAAAGTTCATAATGTCACAATTACTAAGAATGTTACCTTAGCAAAACATAGCAAAAAAGAATTAGAGAAATTGCTCAAACAGTTCACTCATGATGCGACGATCAATCAAAACAGCAGGGTTATTCTCGTAGCGCTTGAATTGCAATCTAGTTGAAAAGCTATCTTAAAGGGCGGCTTGGATAAGGATCTCTCTCTTTCTCTCTGATTGGTCCGATCCTTATCCGAGCCGCCCTTTAAGATATCTTTTCAACTAGATTGCAGTTCAAGCGCTACGAGAATAACCCTGCAGGGCTCCATAGAGATATTGTATTTTTCGAGTCTAGCTAGATTCAAATGTTCGAAAAAATCGAATTTGGATCACTATGACAGGAACAGATAGTTTTAAGATCCACGCTACTTATCTTGAAAGAGGCAATGATAAAATTTAACTGCCCGTATTCACTAAAGACGTTGATCATTTTGAGTATAAAATTAATTAGATCTCGCAGAATGGTTATTTCAAGGTCAATCTATTGCCAAAATATTTCTATTTGTGATGCGAATACATAGATCATAAATGTATCAATAGAACTGCCAGTGTGCGTGTGCGTGCGTATGCCTATCAACTCTGAGTGTGTCTGTGTTGGATGATAAATCATTATTTTGTTGTCGATCTCCGCCCGCGCGATCATCACACAAGGAGATCCTGATAAATAATATGAATCTGCAAGTTGATTTGTTTAAAAATGTATCTAAAAATACTTTCGTTACTGAGTGTGAGTTTGGTTTATTATATTTTATTCAGGATAGAATTAGATGTTGTATTTTTATATAAGTGTTGTTAATAATAGTTTTTTTCCATATATTTTTATGTTATTATATTGTCGTGAGGCTAATTTCAGTCATTGAGGATCATCCCAAATTTGAGCTGTTTTCATCCATTAAAAACATCAAGCTCTAACAAAAAAGAAATGGGGAGGCTCAATTAATGTTTTTTTACTGTTCCTTCCAGAGTAAAACTATTCTCTACGAAACATTTTATATTTTTATATCCAAGCTATTCGTCAATCGGTACCCTTTTTTAAGTTTTTGTGATATTTTCTCTGGTGTGTAATTAACAAAACTTTGTATGAAAACGTGTATAGCGCCCCTAAAGAATACCTAGGTACTTCGGAAAGCTCCGCAGTCCATAAAGAAATCCCGTGAGTTTTTCACTTACGTTAGTGAGTAAAACTCTGAATAGGTAAACATAATGAAATCTATACGCTTGGTTCACGACATCAAAATATTTTAGTAAGTTAAATGTATACTGATTTAAAAAAAATGTATTGGTTTTGTATTTAGATTTTAATTTATAAAATATTGCTGCCTCTGTCAAAATATCCAAGCCAAAAGATGAATTTAAAGTAAGTGATTATTAACAATTTTTAATTATGTATACGGTATTATAATATTAGTTAGTGAAAGTTAGCTGTACAAGTACAAATATAGCATACAGACAAGCTAAATATGAGAAAAAACAGCTTGGATGATCTCATTCAAAATAAGAGAAACGAAAGTTCTAAGAAAGGATGATCATCGATGACCTTTCTAGTCAATGAGTCGGTATGGTACTAAAAGGAAAAGGGTAAAATTGATCACAAATAGTCTCACCTTCAATACATATTTAGATATATTCCAACGTAACAATGTGAAAATGAAATTGAAAAAAAAAACTAAAACATTGTTCTGATTTACTTTGCCAACTGAAAGTGTTTGTTGGAAAAATATCAACAATAAAAATATTAATAAAAGTAAAAATAACTACTCTTACAATATCGTAAAACATGTGATAAACTATGTAATAAAATATAGTTTTTACAACTTGAATTTTTCTTACGGCATTGAGTCTGTAGGATTCGATTTTGGGATCTAAGCTCATTGTGTGATGACCACAATCGCCACGTGATCTACACACAACCCACATGTCGCGCATGCGCATTTTTACCACACTGTCACACATTTATATATATGAGACGCACATGTTTTATGTATAAAAATAATATACATATCTATGCATCGATGAACAAAATATGAATGTACGACACATCAATACTATCAAACAAATTTGGTAGCTATATACATACATAGGTATCTCTACTACATACATAATATAGATTATCTCAATTTACACGATTTGAAATTTATTTTATTGAATTTTTACGAAATTGATTTTTAATTTTTACTACTATGATTAAAAGCTCTTACAATCTTGTTTTTTATTGCTTAGAATTTTTCAAATTTAGAAATCAAAAATGCCAGTGGCCTAGTACAAAGCTAGTACTTGTCACTATTGTGAATAGTGGCTATTTTCTTTTATATTTTTACTAGTTTTATGAAGTATGAATCGCTGAAACATATACCGTATGCTGTACGGTACAAATTGGTCCTTCGAGCCGGATCGGTGACGCGATGCTGATGTGTACCATTGCCAGCATCATTATGGACGAAGATGTCATCTAATTACTGCAGCGACAGATGGGTGACCTGAAAGTGGCGCTAGCTTCCAACCCGGCTGCATGGGTCCAAAAAAGCTTTGAATGTAAGGCTCGTTAATTACATACATTGGTAACTGATGCTTAAACACTTTCCAGGTCATTGCCGTCTTTTTATTGTTTCTTGAGGTTCCTACAGTTTTATAAAGCCATCAGAAACAAAATACCAAATCGTTATCTCACTATGAAAATCAAAAATTTATATGTTTTAAATTTCGAAATCGTTTTGACGGATGTTTGGTGTTCTATGGGTCCACCTCGTCCTTTCAACCAAGGTAACAAGGTAATATGATATAGGAAAAAAAATATGATTAGGGCTAAGAAATTGATTTTGTTATGAATGTATGTGTTATTCTTTCTTTATACAGTGTCTTGTGTACAGCAGATGGTTGGTAAGCAAGCGGTATTGATTACAGCGTACTGAAGGTCGTGGTGCTATTTTTACTTTCACAACACAATAAGTCTATGTATTTGTGGATATAGCGGGACTCCAAAATCTCTCCACTGGGCTCGATCTTGCGGTGGCAGTGACCTTTTCTCTGCGCTTGATTCATTATAATAATAATAAGGACTATTTTTAACGCGCCGTTTCGTGATAATACTATCACCTCAAGGGCGTTTTGCAAAATTATTAGTACCTGTAGCCTAAGTATAACAATATGAAGATCACTATAATATATAAATCACTTTAAATAAATGTATACATACAATATAAATAGATTATCTTAACTAACTTAACCAAAACAATATCAGATGAGAGCTTTTTAAAGATAAACTGGGTACGATTTTGATGGGTACGATTAGTATGTTTCAAAAGAATGGATTACTTACACGTATTTGAGAGTTTCCTCGTTCCGGAAATATGATGGAAATGTACGCGACTCTCTTCAGACAGGTGTCATTCGGAATTCATGGCATATTACACAACCATATCAATGTAACAACTAGTGACTCTGACAATTTATTATCCACTGATGTTCGATTTTAAATGAAACAAACCACTACGGGTTTACGACCATCCTCTACTGTTATTTCGAAGGCTGGCTTACTACTTTACGTTAACAACGTCCGCCATTAGCTGGTAATGTTTAAGTCTCCGAAACTCCTAATCATGAGAATTCTCAACATGTTCAACATGTCAAAAAATCCCATGTATAGGTACAACAAGTAGACATTTAAAAATTAACGAGATATAGAGATAAAAGTTGGAAATTATTGAGAACAAGAGAACTATATCAATTTCATCTACACCCTGCGCCGTGTGCATCTGCATTCATCTTCGTTTGGGATACGACGGAGTCGATTTTTCCAGTTATTATAATGAGGTACTTTGTTTTAGGATGTGGACTTATTTTCATTTATTTATATGTGTAATTGTTTAATTTAACAAAACTTCGTATTTTTTAAAACCGTGAATGTTGAAATCGTACAAAACGAAAATTAATTTAGGTAGGTAGTCCGCGAGCTAACACAAGTTCAATATAAAACAAAGCGTATGTGTGTGTATACACTGATACATAGAAGTCGATTCAAAACATAATAAGTGTGTTCATGTATATTATATCCTTTAGTTAGATCTATCTATGCAGATGTAACTCAGCTAGATCCATACTCATACATAGATCCTTTGATAATGCCTAGCTATTTTTTTATTTAGCGAATTTATAGAAAGGGCGTATCAGTTGTATCAATGATAATCTCTAATATAAATGAAAGTCGGGTTAGTGCGAACACTTATAACTCGAGATCGGCTGAACAGATTCATCCGATGTTTGATTTATTAGATTCTTCTCCGCTCCGGATAACAGAATAACTAATAAAAAATGATATAAAATATAATATTAAAGTTAGTATGGAACTTCTTTTCTGTTGGGACATCATCGCCATCTGTTGGGGAAATAAGGAGATGTCTGGTAGATTGATATTTTGGTAGAAATATTCTATAAATCAATATTTTCCCTATGTTTCCACAGATGGCGGTAATGTGACCAGTGTGACCACCATTGAAAATAAAAATATTGATACGTACGAACATTTTTATGGTACTTTTTTCAAGCTTTTTTACAATTTGTTAACATCTAGCTATAATTTAAAAGAAAATAGGGTTAGTGCGAGCACTTATAACTCGAGATCGGTTGAACAGATTTTTATCGTGTTTGTAGTAGTCATGTATGTTAGGAATCTTATGTTACCCAGCAATATTTTATTGACTAAGGCGGGACGAAGTTCGATGGGTCAGCTAGTAATATTATGAAAAAAAAAAAAAAAAACAAAACATTGCAACCTTCCTATACCTAATGTAAATTTACATTCAAACTTAGGTATAATATAAGTGGTTGATAGTCTAATGATTCGCGTGCGGATTTTTGTACCGCGCACTAGAACCAAAGACCCGATCCCTGATGTTCGATCATCTTTAGAGCCCATACTTTTGACATCTTTCAAACAAAGCAAATCTTGTGAAAAAGGAAGTTACGAAGGTTGGCTACTGAACCGCTCGGCTGCCAATTGTTTATCATCAATCCACCATGGTGTTCATAGGCAGAAACTTAATCCACCTTCGTTCCAACCGTGTATCTTGTGGTTGCCTCAACAAAAATTTTCCAAACCGTCTTTCCGACTTTCATTGATCACGTTCCGATGAGCGACGTGACAATCAGACGCTGTATTGGTCTTACTGGTGGTCTTCTGCCTACAGGCTTACTCTGTTGAATATTCTTTGTGGACCTCTCTACACGGGACTTTGCAATATGCTCGATCCATTCCAATCTTCGCATTTTTAGGTCTCTGGTCTTCTGGTGATCAAAGGTTGTCCAGTTGTATGTTTATGTATCTTGCTCCAATTTAATAATAGCCCCATTCCAGCATCCTGAAAATCCGCAGAGAATTCTAGCTTCATGGTTACTTTGGCCCTTTCCTATCCAGAGATTTGCACTTTATACTATTGTCTTTTTGCTAACTGTTAGGTACATCGTCATATGCTTAAATTTTGCCATAGATTCAGCAGGAATCTTTCGTGCCTTACGGAATACGTTGATATGAATAATCGTCCTTAGGCATCTCATACTTCCCTCAATTTATCTTTATCTATAAAGTTAAAAATAAAATAATTATTAATGGTTAAAAGTATCAGTTCTCACAAGTATTAGGCAAATAAGGTCATCTCCATAATGGTATTCTTTATACATTCCTTGGTAGACAATACTCGATGTGCCAAATTTGCATTCAACCATCCCGCGACTTATCATTGTGAATAGGAACGGGCTCGTACTGTGGGGTGCATAATACCCCACCTCATTTCATGAAGAAGATCCAAAAATTTAAATGATGCAAAATTACGGATAATTTTGAAGATAAATAATGTGTTTTCTGATCATTTTTGTACACAAGATTGATTGTATTTCTTCCTAAATTATGTAGGTATTTGCATTTAAAATATGTAAGTATTTCATACGCTGATGGAGAGAGATTATACTGAAATCTATATTCACCTTAAAAGACACGTTAGTACATACTTGCTAACTGTAAAAAAAAATTAAAAATACCTACCAATCTAATTTGCTGGCTCAGATAAAAAGTTAAGTAGATACTCAATAAAATTCGCATTTTACATGATTCATTTTTACCGTTTTTTACCTATCTCAAATATTGCTCTTTTTCTATTTGGATTTTAATATCTATTTGTTTTTGATACTTGTCTATATTTCTATGCGTGTAAAAGTACAGTAGGTATATAGTATGTAATATTTATATTTTTTCTCCTTTTCTTTTCTGGATGAAAGTAATTGCTACACTAATAATCTACAAAAAGCATTACAGTCTTCACATTATCTATTATGATTATTTACTAACTATTTTAAAATAAATGAGCGCCGGCTTTCGCACTGTTTCGCGCGGAGGTCGTGGTTAGTGTTGTTCAAAACGGCTATAAACGAATAACACGCTACAGACTATATGTTAAAAATATTTAGCATGCTATTTCATACGCTATTTTATAACGCGTTATTTTTTAACAGATCGAGGATGGTGTGTTAAAATTAGCGGCACGCTAGATTTCGTAACACGCTACGTCACACCTCGTTCGTTGTACAGATTATTCGCGCGCTATTTTCTACTCTTATACAAGAATATTTATTTATTAATACGTCGCATAACTGATAATTTTTTTTTAAAGGAAACCAATGAACTTTTCTACATACTTTTCAGGCTTATTACTGTCTATAGGCAGTTGAATTGAATATTTAGGTAGGTAGGTATTTAACATTATTGTAAATTTTAAATTAATTATTATAGGTGTATTTAAAGAAAAATTGTCTATGTCTACCTATATATAAAATTTAACATAAAAACACGGAATTGGTTTTAAATAATAATTTTAACACGAGTACCTACACAAAGAGTTTTGTTAACGTACATAAATTAATCAAGTCTACACATTATATCTACTCTGCCATGTAGTATCCTATTAGCAAAAACGCAATTTTAACAGAATAAATAAATAACATCGCACACATGGACGTATTACAAGTCCATGGTCTCACACGATAATATAAAATAGTCTTAGCGGGCTGCAACAGAAACATAGCGCGTCCGCATCTCACAGCATTCTGAGCATTCACGCGAGGACTAATAGTCTAGTGTGGATTTCCAAATGCTATCATAACGACATAGCGTCTGCAAACTATTTAGCATAGCACGCTACGTGCGCTATTTAAAATTAACGCGTTATAATAACATGCTATGCGCTAAATTAACCACCTCTAGTCGTGGTCCGATCCCAGGTGCCGACCATCTTCCTCTTTCACGACACGAGCTTTAAGTAGATTACCGTGAAAGAGTAAAAAAATGTATGTGTGTTCAATTTGAGTGAACACACATTCATTTTTCTAAAAAAAATTGAAGAATATATAAATGGGTCAAATAATTGAATGCAATAAATTACAACAATGATTAGCGGTTGTTAGGAGTGTTATTTTTGCGTACCTTAACCTTACTCTCTCTTTTTGTAACTATCATTCATAGATAGGTTTTTGACCCAAAATATTACTTAAAATATGGTTATTATTAAATTATTAAGTATGTTTACCTTTTTATGGGTCAACATAAAAAGTACAAAAAAAAAAACAATAAAAACATTACATAAATAAGCTAAAAATAATCAACTAACCCGCGTCGTCCAAAAAAACCGTTAGTTGTTCTAACTTTTTTTCTCATAGGAAGTTTCTCAGTTATCTATGAAAAAAAAATTGAATAGCCTAATTAATCATATCCTTAGGTGTTTGTACCCCAAGCAACAAGTATGGTGGGATCTTTCTACGGGGACTTATGCAGATAACCCAGTGTTAAACAATCGCTATGGGGAAACGAAAAATAAAAAGACGAAATACATTGTCAATAAAAAAAAAATGACAATAAAACTAGATTAAACACACTAATTTATTTATTTAAACAACTCGTTTTGAGGAATGGCTTAAGATAATGATATATGCAAATATGCAAAAAAAATATCCACTCATTTTGCAAGTGCATAAATTAAAGAATTTTAGTATTTAATCTATTGTTGAACCAGACCGCTATGCAAATTTTCGAGTATTTAGTGTTGCTTTGGCAGACTTTTACCCCATTCATTTTTTCTCATGCAAATTTTTTTTCTTTCAAGTTTTTATCTAGGCAGACACTGGGTGAATGCGGAGATGAGAAAAAAAACTTGCGCGCAATAATGACAGATACAACAAATTAATAACACCATAGGCTCAAGGGCAGATATGCAAATAATTTTTTATGTAAATTTCTATCATTTTTCTTATTGTATTATCGAAAATCCTTTGTTTTCGTGGGATTTTTTTGTTGCCGTTCCTTGAACTAGTATTATTAATGCCTAAAATAACAGATGCACTCGAGAAAACAAGTTTTTTTTACTACTTACATCTAGCACTTTTTTCGTATTTTTTTTCTAGTCACACGGGGTAGGAAATTGATGTTCTACCGACGCAAGGTTGAGCGTGGATTACCAGGTTCTTGAGATTTTTTTAACGGATTTTTTTTGTTTCTCATTATACGTAAATCTTAAGATTAATATCCCATATACATTCAATAGTCGTATCATAATTTTGGGATTTGAAGTCCACTTGTTAGAATTTTTTCTAGGATTTTATTGTAGGTTTCATACATTTTTTTATGTGTCTTTGACATTTAGGATTTAAACATTCAACTGCTTAGCCTATTCAACTTTCTTATTTAAAAATAACAATTTAATTTTAATTGCTAATATCTTCAAGTCAACCATGCCTAGGATACTTTGCAGTCTAAGAATGCATGCTAAATAAAGGTAGAAATTTCATTGGGAATGTAGATTTGGAATTTAACGTTTTAACCATTTGGCTGACAAAATCAACGGCTTAACATGTTTCAACAAATTTTATAATATTCTCAGAAAGTGGAAATAGATAGGTATACGTAATTTTCTATAGTTACCTACCTATCTAATTTTGTAAGTATAAAGAAGTAAGTAGGTAGGTAATCAGATATAAATGTCATTTATGTAAGCTATAAGAGTTAAATGTACAGGGAGACAATTTTTTTAAATCCTGCATTTCTCTTTTGGATTATTTATTTTGATTATGATAAAAAGATGTCAGCCGGTGTGCGATATTTTAAAAAGGCAGCAAGTCCAAAATATTTTATATTATACCTAATTTGTTCCTCTAGCACACCATTAATAATATTATTTTTATCTGCATGTGTATTGATGTCGATAAAGTTTTTTTTATTTATCCATGCTGTCATGTCATGGTTTGTGTCCGATGTCATGTCACTGATTTCTGGTCTAACATCTTGTACCAGCAGCAAAAACTATTGGACAACATACATAGAAAAGGACTGAAAGAAATTTTTTGATTGTCCTTAGTTAGAGGGCCCCAGTTTTACTTTACCACATTAGGGACTGTTGCCAATTGACATTTATTTCTTCCAGTGGCAACAGTTGTATGTAGGAATCTTTGATTAAATAACTATCACGTCATATTTCGTCGATATAATACATCCCGCCGGCACCTGTTAGGTATTACCTTTATTCCATAACACCTATCGACTTACAGACGAATATTAAAAATATTTATTTTTTACTAGCAGACCCGCTGTCTACTTTAGACTAAACCCAGAATAAAACAATAATTTTGACTTAATACAGGAATAAAATATGATTTACGACATCAAAACTTTATTAAATTTAGCTAATAATTTATTGCATTATGTAATAGTTATCGTTGATTCGGATGCGGGATGAAGTTCGATGGGTCATAAGTTTGAAATCAGAACAATTCCTCTATAATTGCTTTACTTTGTAAAAAATCCGAGAGATGGCGGTATAGTAGGACATAAATCACATGTGAAGCTTGTTAACTTATTGTATATTATATTGTTGAAAGAATAGACCCCGTTTAAACCAAACTTTACTGAATTATAATGGTAAGATTCATATATGCAAACGGCACCACTGTGCTTTTAACAGGTTATAAATATAAAATATCAATATAAACAATTTAAAAATGACAATAACAATAATGTTCTCAATAATTATAATTAAATCAATAATTTAGGATAAATATGTTAAAACATAGCATGACAATATACAAATGAGGAAATGATGATGTTAAATTAAAATTATTTGAAAATATATTGTGTTGTTTTTGAAGTGTGTTTTAACGAAAATATCGAGCAAAAGATAAACTTCCTAATACACTGGATGTACGGTATACCATTTTCCTTCAAAACATTCCTGTGGATTTAATAATCAATTTGTTGTATCATCCGTTGTAAAACTCTATGCAGGATTCCCACAGCAATGAAATTTGATTTAAAGCACCATGAATCATGGGCTCTTGTGTTTATCCGCTTTATTGTTACTTATTGGTAGTGTTAAGAGGAAAAGCAATTAACAGAACCCTCCTTGTTCGCTTTTGAATTGGGATATAAAATCATTCAAACTGTAGAGAAAACAAACGCTCATAATACCAATCTGTTTTTGAAACTCAGTCGTAAAAGATTAACAACTACGAGAACTTACATTATGTTACGTGGGTAATATTTAACTGTATTTAGATCTAACGAGTAAGCTAAAAGATCATAGGGTGGACTTACCCAATGTCTAGAAAAATATTGTAATGAAAAAGTTTTATAACACTGTGGTACAATTTGGATGATACAAAAACGATTACAACAAAGTTATGGGTATAAAATAGTAGTAAAATACAGGGTTACAGGGAAAGGTGTACTGAATATTGAAGGACGTTATTATTCAGGTCATTTCTAATGGATTTGATACCATAATATGGTGTCCGAAACTTAACCGTTATGGAGATAAGATTTTTTGTAAAATCCTTTATTTATTATCGATTATTTTCGGATTAGAGCTTCCAGGGTCATTTTTCATGTATCTTGTTAGAGATATGTCAATTAATAAAAATGATTAACAAAAGCTGAAATTTCTACTAACAGCTTAAAAAATCTATTCGACAAAGGTTAGAATCAAAGAATTTTCACTAAGTGTTTTTAACTTGAAGCGCCTTTTTGAAAAAAAAGTTATGGAACTTATTCTGCAGATAATTTCAAAAACTTCTACGTCTCAATAGCTACCTATTCAAAAATGTATAACACACTTGCTATTTAATAGGCAAGCATTCACCAAATAGCAGTTAAGGTAGTAGAGGGTACATTTTAGAAATAGCCCATGTCAAAAACGAATTATAAAAATACTGCTCTGTTTTTATTTTGTTTTATTTACATATTTGAGCTACTTTGACCTCAAACTATTCGCACTTTCTTCGATATGTTTTTGTCTTTAAGTAATTCACACTATTTTTGTTTGATCAAAATACATTGTTTGGTAATGCTCAGATTTCCTAATAGCGGGTAGTGGAACTACTTAATGGTGTCTTATGTTCTAATAATTGAAATAAAATTTAAGTGTGAAAGATTGAGTAGACCCATCGGGACGCACTCAATATTTTTTGCTTGCAGTCCATAGTTTGGCAATCGCCGTGCTAGAGAATTCAACAACACAGAAGGTATTCATTTTAGATGGGGTAATACAAGGAGACAATTCTGGCACCATCACTTGGTAACGATTCTATCTGGCAGTCGCCAACCCAAAAGACCTTCAAAAAGGTCAGGAAACTTAAATGAGACAACATATCCTTGGATCTATTTCAAAAGTAAGATGAAAATAAAAAGGAATTGACCAAATTGTTAAACTAGTTGTTACTTAAAAGCTACGGTTTAAATTTCAACATCCTGCATCGTAAATTTCATGTTTACGTAAAATTCGCATTTAAAATCAATGCGCTGATTAGTGGGCGGAGTTAGATAAATAAATAACCTCTAGACCAGTGTTTTGAAATCTGTGGGTCGTGACCCCCTAGGGAGATCGTGAAGCCTTACTCGAGGGGTCGCTGGCAAAAGGAAAAGGCAAGGTTCTATACTCCAACACAAAACACAATTTCAGTGAAAGGGGTGGGATTGTTTATTTTTTCAAAAAATATGTCAAATCGTGGTGTTATTTTTGTAATGTTAATTTTCAAATTATTTTCTCATTGAAGTCTATTTTCCTATATTTTTAGTTTTAATTTCCACCATTGATGAGAAAGTCAGTTCACAGAGGTAAGAAGTGGCGAATGGCACTACAATTTTTAGAGCTTTCTTTGCCAGCTCTGGATATTCTTGCTTTCCTTTCATTTTGAACACGTCAACACTTTGAGAATGAAATTCCATTTTGCAAGCCATCAGCAGCTAAATCTATAATATTTTCTTTAATATTTATTGTAAGATCATGTAGTTCTACTGACTTATCCAAGAAAGGATTTAGAATCCACGTTCATTGTCAGCATTAGAGTGATGAATAATATGTAGTAGCAAAATAGACAAATAGAGAGTAATCTTTTTTGTCTGTCTATCGTCTAAGGGGGTCGCTATAATTTTTCAAACTTAAAAGGGGTCGCGTATTTAAAAAGATTGAAAAACACTGCTCTAGACTTTTAACTACGGCTCATAACTCGTGAACCACGGTTCAATAAATGAAATATCTCTTTAAATACTTGCTCATAATTATAATTATAACATTTTATCGTCTGGCTACAATGTAAAGATGGTCGAGTTAAAGTTTTTGCGAGAAGTAGATGTGTGGTAACGTCACTTTGCAAAGAAGTTTGTGTGTTCTGTTTATTAATTGTTTTCACAATTTAGAGCGTAGGTCATTAACATGTTATTCAAATTGTTAATATATTAAATTAAACAACAAAATTATAACAGACAAAAAAGGGATAGGAACATATGAATTTCAGGAGCATAAAATCACATCTGCTGGTCGAATGCAATTCTATATCCATCGCCATTTGGATAAAATTGTGGAACCAGCAACAATAATAATAACGATATAAGAGTAAAAATAAATGTCAAAATATAAACAATGCTTCATTAATATAGGTACCTACTTAGATTGACATAATGACGAATGCAACTACATGGCTACTCATAATACTTAATCTCATTTCGCGAAAGCCTTTTTTCTATATATTAATACGCGAAGAATAAATTTTGCGACTTTTTTTACGAAAATTGCGCAGACGGAGGAGTATGAAATTTCGCACACGTATAGTTGATATAGAGAAGGTGTGGCGAATGCTAATATTTTTTTTAAACTATGCATAAAAATATATTAATTCAATAAAAAAACACAGTACTGTACACTACATTGAAATACATTGTTATGTATTTCATACTCACATACACTTCGATCTATTTTGACATTATCCATATCATTATTTTTGAAAAAAAAACAAAATGTGAAATAGTGCTCGCTCAGTCTTTGACAAAAGAATCTTAATAATGTTCAAACTTATAATCTAAATTAGTTTTGATCGAATTTCGATCACTGGTCGATCTATAGTAAGAATAAATATTATAACAAGAGGGAGCTAAAACTCGAAAAAAGATCCAAAGTTGAGATAAATAGGTCGAATTTCTACAATAATTGCGGAAACTCTGGCGCAACCAAGACTTCTGTCATAGAATACTACTTGGCTGCAATTGTTAAGAACAGGGAGAAGTGGAGAAAGTTCGAAGAAGTCTATCGAAAGTCTATAAGTCGAAAGAGCTGAAAATATTTAGAAGAATTGAATATTCAGCTGAGAAAGCACTGAAAAATTAAGAAGATATTAAGTAATTGAAAAAGTATAGAGTCCTCGACAATCTAAATTCTTTTGCTACGTAGAACGACATCTATCGAATCAGCTAGTACCTACCTACTTTATATCCTAAACTATTTTACAAATGCATAAATTCGACAACAATAATTGTCATAACTAAGTATGTATTTCGAATGTTTGTTTACTTTGCCAGTTGAATTTTTATTTATTTTATTTTACTATTATTGCTTTTATTTATTTATTCATTTCTGAATGGGGTTGCGGTAGGTCGGAATATAATAACCCAGAAACTCTCCAAACCACCTCGCACAATGGAAATTTGCATCCCATTTTCATATTTCGATCTCCTTAATGTTGGGAACCTTTTTTAATATTTTACCATCCGATAGTTCGTCATGTGATTAAGCCTTGAGTATTCAAATTGCATGTCCTTAACCTTAAAGAAAGACAGCTGGTACAGATTTTATACGTGTCTTGAATTTATAAAAAAGTCCTTCATAACGAATTTATATTTGAAGAATTGAAGATGTTCTGATTAAATGAAGTTAAATACATATCAGTTTTTGTTAGAAACTAGCTTTCCCGACAGAGGTTGTCCTTCCTATATGAAAATTGATCGAATTTGTACTATATACAAACATGCCTACCTTTAAAATGTTTAAATGTCAATAAAATATTTCTGAAAGCTTGAAAGAAATTCTATCAAAAATCTGCGAACCAATGTTTCAAAACTCATATTATATAATTAATAAAAACTGCGTTGTTGTCTGTAAATCCGTCCCATACTAACTGTAATATCATATTTTATATTATTTGCTATCCAATTTTAAAACTTTTAATAATTATTCTGTTATCCGGAGCGGAGAATAGTCCAATAAACCAAGCATCGTAAAAATTTGTTCAGCCGATCTCGAGTTATAAGTGTTCGCACTGAACCGACTTTCTTGTATATTACCTATAGATACCTGTTATATTACCTATAGATAAATAATCTAGTCCTTAAAAATGGTCACAAGAATCTACGAGAACGTTGAACACCAACAAAGCCAATCTTATATTATAAAAATGGAGAGCTATTTCCCGATGTCATCGCATCACGCCTAAACGGCTGGACCGATTTCACTAATTATTTTTTTTCGTGTAGCCTTTTATCAGAAGAAAAAAAGAAGAAAAAAATTAAGAAAAATACATGGAAAATTAGAAAATTAAAGAAAACTCTTCGTAGAAAACCTTATTAGTACTTTTTACATTATAATTTTTATTCCAATTTTGAAATTTTGTTAGAAATTGTCAATTGGTGCGATTGACAGAATGCGGATGCTATATACATTGTTTAAAACAGACGCATCGTTCGGAATCACATTGGTCAAATGATAATTAATTCATTACCATACAAATTCGAATTCAATATTCATATTTAGGAACACAGGACAACGTCTGTCGGGAAAGCTAGTAGGCAATAAATATGAGACATTAACAAAAATGGATATATTCATATCCTGGCGCCAAATACATGACAGCAGTCGCAGTCTTTAAATTTGGTTGCCCTCTTGGTCTCAATAATTTCCAACTTTTATCTCTAGGTATATTTCATTAATAATTATTAAATATCTACTTGTTGTATAGGTACTTACATGAGATTTATAGTTCGATTTTTAATTGCCCTCAATCGTTTGCAAATGTTGTGGGATATATTTTAGTTTAAATCACTTATGTTGGCATTGCCATTCGAGCATTTTTTTGCAAATCAATAATTTCCAACTTGTTGTATACATGAGATTATTCGACATTTTGAGCATGTGGAGAATTCTCATGATTAGGAGTTTCGGAGACCTTAACATTACCATCTAATGGCGAACGTTGTTAACGTAAAGTGATCACACAAAGTCAGTCTACGAAATAACAGTAGAAAACGGTCGTATGCCCGTAGTGGTGTGTTCCATTTAAAAATCGAACATCAGTAATGAATTGTTAGTGTCATTAGTTGTTACATATTCGTATATATAAATACTTTTATCGCCCTTCTTTGCGGCACAAGAACGAGTAGGTAGGTATACATAAAAATTTGTTAATGAATTTCTATGACGGTTAGTAATTGCAACATAGACAAATAATATGATTAGGTATGTGAAATGTTATTATAAAGATTGTTCTTAATAACAATGCCCCAGAATAAACCAAATATATTGTCGACCAGTAAGTTGAAAGAAATGAAAAAAAAAACGCTGTTAGTGGAATGACGCCATCCGTGAAAATTTGCGTTAAATAAAAACACGAATCTCATCAAGATGAGAAATTCCTTACATTTACTTTTAACCTTTTCGGTCCCGAAGAACTTACCATTATTGTGCGCTTCATTCAAGTCCCAATAAAAATAATACCGATGTCTGCTTACTAGCTGAGTAACTTTTAAGTTTTATCTAAATATATAAAAGAAAGTCAGTCGGGTAAAAGAAAAATAGTGCGAACTCGAGATCGGCTGAACAGATTTTTATCTTTGTTTTTTGGATTTTATTCCGCTCCGAATAACAGAAAAACTAATAAAAAATCGAAAATGAATAGTAAATAATATAAAATATATTTATAATGTTATAATGGAACCAATTTCGATACAACAACGCCATCTGTGATTTTTTTTTTATAGAAACACAATTTTTATTTATCAGACAACCATTGACATTAACTATAATGGCATGCTTTTTTTTATAAATTGTTAACATCGAAGCGTATTTTTTATAAACGCGAAAAGTGAATAAATCTAAATTTTGAAAAGTGAATTGTCGTTTGACACAAACTGTCAGTTGTTTAAAATTTCGTGTTTTTCTTTTTTTATATAATAGGTATGTCTAGGTCTAATAGGTATGTTTTTTTTTATATAAACCGACCTCGGTAGCCTAGTTGTACTAGCGTAAACTTCAGATCCGAGGTCCCGAGTCCGATTCCCGGTCGGGTCAGAGTTTTTCTAAGGGTTTTTTCACTTGAAATTTCTACCCGGGGTTGGCGTGTCTCAGATTGGACGGGACCGGTTGACTGGAAAAAATTGCCTCAGGTTATAAGTTCCGCCGGCTATACTGACACCTTTGTATAGAAAAGTGTTTTATTATTATTATTATTATTATGTCGTTAATGCAAACGTTGGGATTCGTCTTTATTTTATTTTACTAGGTAATACTTTGATTGTAACTCAAATACCTATTGAATTTTATAAATATTCTGGAGATAAAATAACAAACCAAACGCTGAGGTCGCGTTGCGTGATTGCAAGACTTAAGAAGGACAAGAAAGTAGTGGTGGGGAGACCCTGCGAGGATGAAAGAGGCAGAGACAGACGTCCTACTTGATGATAGTATGAGGACATGAAGAGATTTGCTGTTGATTGTTTCAAAACGTCGTGTAGAATTGCTCAAGAGACCCATATTCAGCAAGTTAGTGTTCTATGCAGTACCTACTTAGTGTTATATATTTTTTTTTAATATTGTAGACATTCATAAGATCTACAAATGGGCTATCGGGTTCGCAAGGGTTAAATAAATAAAATAAAAAACAAATAAATCCGTATGAAATAAATAAAAATCGTGAGCACCCACGATTGGATTGAAACGGTAAAGCTCCATCTGGAGACAAGTACCAGAAGCACTCGGCGGTCATCATCATTACCATCAGCACTAATACATCGCTGTCGTGATAGGCAATTAGACGCGCTCTCCGGAATTAGTGTCGTATCATCGCGCATTAGAGTAGTGCATGCATACTAAACGGAATCAAATTATTGTGATCTTTCTGACTTTTTGTACTGAAGAGTAAATAATATAGATCACGCGTTAATGGGTTTATTTATGTCATACTATTTTTCGTTTCACTTTTAAGCCGTTCTAAGGGCACTGGCCATGAAATTCTGTCAAAAGGTCGAGCGTGTAACGGTTCTGCTCAGAGCCTAAAAATTTTATTTTCCGAACCACTAAAGATATTTATAGATACTATGACGACTGGCATTTTTTTTTGTGTGTAACCAGAATAAGATATAGTTCGATTTTTAATTGCCCTCAATCGATTGCAAATGTTGTGGGATATATTTTAGTTGAAATCACTTATGTTGTCATCGCCATTCGAGCATTTTTTTGCAAATCAATAATTAAAGAAAAAATAACAACTAACAACTCTAAAAATTCATTATTAATGTTCGATTTTTAAATGGAACAAACCACTACGGGCTTACGACCGTCTTCTACTGTTATTTCGAAGGCTGGCTTAGTGTGATCACTTTACGTTAACAACGTTCGCCATTAGGTGGTATTGTTTGTCTCCAAAACTCTTAATCATGAGAATTCTCAACATGTTCAACATGTCGAAAACTCTTATGTATGAAACAAGTAGAAATTTAATAATTAATGAAAAATAGAGAAGAAAAGTTGGAAATTATTGAGAACAAGAGAGTAACCAAATTTAAAGACTGTTTCCAACTTGTTGTATACATGATATTATTCGACGTGTTGAACATGTCGAAAATTCTCATGATTAGAAGTTTCGGAGACTTGAACATTACCACCTCATGACGAACGTTGTTAACGTGGAGTGATCACACTAAGCCAGCCTTCGAAATAACAGTAGAAGACGGTTGTGAAGCCGTAGTGTTTTGATCCATTTAATAATCGAACATCAGTAATGAATTGTTATATTCGTTAATTTCTTAAGACATTCAATTGATGAATATCAACTGCAGAATTATACATAATAAATTTACTATGTTTTTAAAAAATACTGTGAAATGTACCTACAATTTATATCATTTAAATCAAATCATTTAAAGTTTTTTTTTCCACTGTTTTCTTAAAAAAAAACTAAATTCCCGATTTCTGGCAAAATTTTCACTAGTGAGAGGGGTACTTCCATTCTGCGAGAAAGAACATCCAAGTTAGAAATTGTTGAAAAACAGTTGCGCGAGGCTACAAATGCCCTTCACAACCTTCCATAGACTAAAATGGTATAATGGTCAATGGTCATCAAGTTTACTCTTCCCTAAGATTTGAAGATAATTATGTATACCTATACTTTATAAATTATGCAGGTATTTCAGCTTGTATTGATCTTCTTGTTAAAAACTGTTGATGTGTCGAATTATTGGTATTTTAGCTACAGCGACTATTGTATAATGCAGACCGCAAAATGCAATATGCAGGGGGGTCCTGGGGGGTGCATAGTAATACATAAAAAGAAAAGGATATAATATTGTAGTTAAGTAATGTCTTATATAGTATTGTATTGATAGAATGGTATCAATAGATTATAGGGACATAATGTTGTCAGTCAATATGGATTGAATTTCAAAATAATATCGATGTGCCCGTATTATAATTTTCTTCGGGAGTACATTTTCAAATTTATATAAATCCATATTTTTTAATCGACATTATTAATGCATATTTTCAAAATGACATAAGTAAATGAATAATATGCAATATTTTGTTAAAGGAGGTGGTTGGTAAACCAGCGGTATCAGTCGAAGGCTTTCGTTTGGTCAGTAGTGTGAAAAATATAAAAAATGTTTTTGTGATCACTTTGAGTGAGCCCAGATTCATTTAAAAAAACTGTAAACAATGGTTGTGGAAAACATCACAATAGAATACAAATTTATAATGTTGTATTCAGCATAGACAAAAATAAAGACAACATCATAATGGATGTATGTAAAAAGTTGTTGTGCCATCTACCATCAGCAGTTGCAGAATCAAATTTATGGTTGCTAAACTATTCTCATAATTTCCAATAGGTTGTCACAGTTTTATAAATGATGAATGCTTAATAAAGTTTGGGAATTTCCTTCTAAAATCGAAGAGAAACAGGAAAGATGCAAAAGAAATGATATGCCGTTAGTAGGATGTTGTTTTTTTTTTCCAGCCGGAAAGCCAAATTTTTACTCAGCCAATTTAGTTTGGGTTCGAATCCTGGCTGGGTCATTTTCTAATTCATGAGATTTCTAACTTCGTTTCTACATTATGAAGATGATCATATTTTAACCCCTTTGGATTCGTCGTCAAGTGATTTGGCTGAGAACATTATTAAGATTGGGAGACACTTTTTGTGTATGCTCTCGTGTCTCATATGTGTACCAACTTCTTAGATATTAGGTATGCTGAAACGTCATCTCAAAAGCACAAAATATATGAAAGGATCGTTTCACTTTTCCTTGTGAAAATGTAGTTATCCCATTTTGTGGATTCGTTCTACCCTTAGAATAAAAAAGAATCAGTTCCACAATTTTATTAAAATTCTTCCATCTTCCCCTTACGATCTCATTATCCATTGAAGGTTGATGACACAATAATAAAATAGGCGTAAAAGGGTTAGAAAGGAAATATTTAACTTAAGGACAAACTAGGTATTTAAATTTCACAGGCGTGTGCGTTTTGTAGTTAACCCTTTTAATACGTCGATTGATATTCAAATATCACATTTTATACGCAATATTTTTATATAACGTAATACTTATTTACAAAAAAAATAGCACCCAGAATAATAAGAAAAAACGTGCACAGAATAAAATTAGTGATGAATTGCAAAAAACCATGGCTAAGAAACGTTTTATTGATAGATAGGTGCCCATATGTTTTTTCATAAATATTTAGGTGTTTCAGAAAAACGGTTTATTATAAGTTCTTTAGCGGGGTACAAACGTAAAGTGTTATCTTTTAGATTTGAACGATAATCGCTCATTATTCAATTGTTTTCTTCGCGAAGATTTGAAAAGTGAGCGATTATCTTTCAAATCTTAAAGATAAATCGTTACGTGTAAACCCAGCTTTTAATATTATCAAGAATTAAAATAAAAACTTAGATTCTATGTCATAAAAAATGCGCTAAACTGCCTTCTTTGTAATTTTAGTATCAGAAAAAAATTGTATTTTGGTCTGCAGAATTTTCTTACTTAAATGTCCTCATTTAATTTGACTTCTAGGTAAAGAATTAGTCGTTGGATCGCGACTCACAGCGCGTGGTTCCAGCATGAAACGCTTCATAATGCTCTTTTCACAAAGCGTCTTCCTAGATTTAGGTATGTTCCAGAAAATGAAAAAGAGGATAAAGCAGACTATCTGCCAGAGACGACATAGAAGATTCTGACCAGCTGCAAAATTATGGTTCCTGACATTGCAGCCCATGACTCTATAGAGGTGTCTTGGTCTTCCCACGTTTCATCATGCCTTGAGTGTCCAGAGTCTCCAGACCGAGAGCATGTTTTGTTATTATTAACAGGTAATGTACATTTTTTTGTTCAAATTAAGTCAAGAAAATATCTAACATTATCAGTGCTATATTTGCTGTGAAAAGTTACTTTAACTATTAGTAATATTAATAATGTATTATTTTTACGGCACTATTTTACAATGAGCTTAGAGAATGTTTTCACACGCAGAACCATTATATAATGCAATACTTACAAATTGTATTGACTGTATGTTGAATGGGAATCATCATTCTTTAAGGGTGCCAAGATACTTAGCGAAAATCCCTTTGTCGTTGTATAAAATGTTCGATGAACCGATTTAAGGATTATCGATCGATTTAGCATTACAAATTATTCAGATTTAATAAATACAGTAGTGGTTATAGTATCTTCAGACACTAAATAGAATGGTATTGTGTTTGCCGATAGATTAACATTCAGCGGATCAATAGAAAGGGGCGAACTGTTGGGGTTAAAAAACCCGATATGTCGATAGTAATGCAAATAAGAGGTTAAATATAATATTGAAACGTTTTTAATATTTCGAGGTAGGTAGTTCAAACACGTATTCGTCATAATTAGGTAAACGTGCATGGTTCCAAACTGCGCAGTCTGGGTCACTTGTAACATATGGAGAATCTGCATCTGACCCAATCGGTAGAAAAGTATCAAAAGACGGTTGGATGTCGTTGTCGCTAAAATACTGTCAGGTTTTTTCAAAATAATGGGAAGTCACCAACCTCGATTAGTCTGCAGCCCGATTCACGGAAAAGTTTAAGTCTAAGTTTAGTTCGAAGTTCGAACGAAGTTCGATTCAAACTTTTCCGTGAATAGGGCTGCTGGTAATAATAATTGTAGGCGGCGACTATCTACAGTCTATGTACCTATTCACGGAGGGTTTGAATCGAACTTCGTTCGAACTTCGAACTAAACTTAGACTTAAACTTTTCCGTGAATCGGGCTGCTGGTTGTCTTAGGTGCAGACTCATTATAGAGATGTCTTGGCTGAATTACTGTGTTAGGTCAGTAGTTTTCTGTATTTTTTTCCCCATAAAATTTAACCCTTGATTGGCATGTTTCATATTCGACATTAGGTATCATTTGACTATAAAAAATTTCAGCAGACAGATATTTCCACTAGTTGTACCTGCTAACACCTTGGTATAGAAAAAAACTTAAAAAGAGTACAAGCTGATAGATACTTAGCCTCAGGCACTCTAGTAGTTGCCAGCTTTAGGGTTAGGTAAGGAGAAAAGATAGGCAACCAAATTTCACCCTGGTCATCATCGGTTTTATACAACTAATTTCTAATATTTTTGCAGCTGCGCATTTGAGGTAATTCTTTTATATAATAATATCAATATCGGATCTATCTTCCGTTGCTAACTTTACACTTTTGTCTATATTTTTTTACTTATTAGGTATCACACTAATCTTCCATTTTCGCATAAGAACATCTATAATTTAGGTTTTTAACATATGACATATTATGTTGTTTATTTTTTGGTCCTTCGAGCCGGATCTGAACCAGCGACCTAATGGATATGCAGTCCACACTTTCGCTACCATAGAAGGACATACATAAGTCGTTGTTATAAGTAATTTAAACTGCATTTATTGTTACACATGTTTCCTAAACACAAAAAAAATGTGAATTCTATCTGCATAATATAATCACCACGCCTACCCCTTAAGCGATATTTTTAGAATCATACACTTAAAAAAACGAGTTCAGTTGTTCTAATAAAATTAAATAGCTATATTATAATTAATTTTATCTAGGTATAATATAGGTACTAGCGATTTAAATATGATTACCTGGTTTTTTTAATAATTTTGTCAGTTATTTGAATATTTATCTCAATTAATATATGCAAATAGGCAAACGTATATAAAATAAATCTTATGAATTCAATTCAACTGCCAATTTTGTATAATCGATAATTTATATTTGCATTTAAATTACCGTGTACTTGCAATTATTATATCTTGTATGATATTGTTTTGGAGATATCTGTAGGAAGAATATGTGTCCTTCACAAGACAAAGTCAGCGGAATGCCCATTCACTGCCCATTCTACTCCTTAATCGGTAGAGCGGTGATCTGTCGTTGGTATATCTACCGGAATTTAAGTCCTTTTTCGATTGGTTAGATCAACCAAAAAATCATTAAGAACTGGCCCCTATTTTGAGAGATGAAAATTTAGACCAAGATATTCTATTTATTATTTTTTTAAACGAATCCGGCCTAACCCAAAACGAACACACACATTTTTTAAATATTTCAAAGAAAGTAATAATATTTCACAGAAAGTAGAAAGTACAGGTTTTGCTGTGACAGAGGTAGATGGTCGGCACGAGGGATCGAACCTACGGGCTCGGATTAATAAGTATTTATTTTTATCTTACTAGTGGTCGACCAGTGCAATAAATTCGACCATAACTATTTTTAAATTATAAGTTTGAATATTATTAAGGTCTCATTGTTTCACTGAGCTATTTTACAGTTTTTTTTCAAAAACATTGACATGGATAATTACGTCAAATTTGAAATGTTGATATGAACAAAGTTTTTTATATTATGATTAAAGACAAACAATATTAATAGGTATTCTAAATTTGACCACAGATAAACTAAAGAATATGCACGTCTGTGTCAATGTCAAATACATCGAAGTGTGTGTGAGTAACAAATACATAACATTACAGTTAAGAGGTGTGCGTACCTAATGTTTTTTTATTGATTTAATCCATTTTTAATGCATAATTTATAAAAAATATTAGCATTCGCCACTCCTCTATATAAATAGAGGTTGCAATTTTCATAATATGGTCACAAAGGTTTTCCTTCACGTATTAATATATAGATACATGCATAGATTAACATAATAATATCACTGTCGCTATCTAGCGTCAGTATACCTAATAGTAACTGATCAAACATTTGGTTGCAATTTCTCACTATTTTAAACTATGTACTTGACAGCTGATGGCGCTGTTGTTGAGGGTTTTGGTTTCTTAAAACTAGGTTTGTAGGTTCGATTCCTATGGATGGCATCAGTGGCGTGCGGTGGTTTTATTTTTTCAAAAAATTGGGCAAGCCGACACAAAAAAAAGAAGAAGAAGAATTTCACCGAAAAAAAAACGTCACTTGTTCCGCATTTTTATCCATGAATCATCAATGTATGTACAATGTAGGTAGCTATCTACTGTTAAATTTTATTTTTTATTTATTAAAAAAAAAAATTTTTTTTTTTTTAGAAAATACCTAAATAAAATTTAACAGTAGATAACTACCTACAAACATTGATGATTCATGGATAAAAATGCGGAACAAGCGAAAAAATTTTTTGGAAAAATTCTTCTTCTTCTTTTTTATTACTGTTATATCTATTTGTCTAATATTTATCTTGAACACTGCCTCACTGACTGATGTCATTAACGCTGTAGTTCCTGCGTTTCCCAGAAGATCGCAACTAAAGACAAATTTTATTCTAGTAATATGGCTGACAGTAACATATTATTATGATTGGTGGCTGAGCACTTTTTTTAAAGGTCTTGATGTGGAGAAAAATAATTTTTCGGGTCATTTAAAGACTCATATGCGAAGTCAGCCATAAGAAAGCATAGTTTACCAAATCAGGAAACTTTTACGCACAGCGCGACTTCTAGCGAAGAAAAGCCTTACTAATGCAACGTGTGCAATAAAAAGTTTGCGGACTCGAGTAATTTAAAGTCACATGCGAACTCATAGCTGAGAAAAGCCATAGGAATGCTATGATTGCAATAAAAAGTTTAATCAATCAAGTAATTAATCACTCTCATGATAAAAGCCATTTGAATGCACACTTTGTTATAAAAAGTTAAAGATTTTTTTGAATTTTCATAAAAAGTTCTATTATCAAGTACTTTAAAGTCTCACATATGAATTCGGTCATAAGAAAGCAAATGTTTGCATGAAAAAGTTTACCAAATCCGGAATCTTTTACGCACAGCGCGACTTCTAGTGAAGAAAAGCCTTACTAATGCAACGTGTGCAATAAAAAGTTTGCGGACTCGAGTAATTTAAAGTCACATGCGAACTCATAGCTGAGAAAAGCCATACGAATGCTATGATTGCAATAAAAAGTTTAATCAATCAAGTAATTAATCACTCTCATGATAAAAGCCATTTGAATGCACACTTTGTTATAAAAAGTTAAAGATTTTTTTGAATTTTCATAAAAAGTTCTATTATCAAGTGCTTTAAAGTCTCACATATGAATTCGGTCATAAGAAAGCAAATGTTTGCATGAAAAAGTTTACCAAATCCGGAATCTTTTACGCACAGCGCGACTTCTAGTGAAGAAAAGCCTTACTAATGCAACGTGTGCAATAAAAAGTTTGCGGACTCGAGTAATTTAAAGTCACATGCGAACTCATAGCTGAGAAAAGCCATACGAATGCTATGATTGCAATAAAAAGTTTAATCAATCAAGTAATTAATCACTCTCATGATAAAAGCCATTTGAATGCACACTTTGTTATAAAAAGTTAAAGATTTTTTTGAATTTTCATAAAAAGTTCTATTATCAAGTGCTTTAAAGTCTCACATATGAATTCGGTCATAAGAAAGCAAATGTTTGCATGAAAAAGTTTACCAAATCCGGAATCTTTTACGCACAGCCGGACTTCAAAGCGAAGAAAAGCCTTACTAATGCAATGTGTGGAATAAAAAGTTTGCGGACTCAAGTAATTTAAATTATCACATGCGAACTCATAGCGGGGAAAAGCCATTCGAATGCAATACTTGCAATAAAAAGTTTAATCAATTAAATAATAACTCATGATAAAAGCCATTTGAATGCACACTTTGTTATGAAAAGTTAAAGATGTTTTTTGAGTTTTCATGAAGAGTTCAATTATGAATCAAGTGATTTAAAGTCTCACATATGAATTCAGCTATAAGAAAGCAAAATTTGCAAGAAAAGGCCATGGGCGCACTTAAAAAACTAGTATTCTGAGATTAATTAAAGGTTTACTGTTAAACATTCTGAGATTATTCATATAAAAACATATTGCGAAATCAAACATACCTTGACGTCAGTAATATTCTTGATAATGACTGGACACAGAAAACATGATTAAATCATGATCAGGTTAAACAGAAACTGTATTATTTTATTAAAACACAACTTTTGATGTTTTTTTTTTAACCTTTCATTGATAAACTTTCTAAGGCCGGCTGCCTTAAAAGGCCAACAGGTTTTGAATCGTCGAGACACTAAATTACCTAAGTATAAAGTTCACATTAAATGACAAAAAAACTATATTATAAATTTAAAACCGATATAATAAACAATGACCCTTTACCTTCAGTTTAAAAACACCGTGTTAAAATACATTTTGACAGTTTATATTACCGATTAAATTGCCATAATACAAAAATAAAATAAATCGAAATAATGTGAATATACTGTTGTTATAGTAACCGATAAAATATGTATGTGTTAATCTGCTCCGTGATACATTCATTGTTTATTATTAAAAAAGCAAATAACAGGATATTTTGTATGCAATCCTCATTAATTTCTGAATTATATAAAGTAATTCCAATAATTCCATTTCGTGATTTTGTTGTAGAGTTGGCAACTCTTAATAATCCCGGATTAAATTTCCTTTGGAAAAAAATGACCCGTGGTGGGCCTATTGAAATTGACGGCGGTGTCGACAAAATCAAAGGGAAGGGATCCGCCTGCAAAATGCTAGTGCGAAAGAGACGCACTGAGCCTTGACTAAGGAGTGCTTCAGGAACGTCAGAGGAGATGAAAGCAATACTTTCTCGTTATTTTTGATCCATAGAATATAAAAATACTGTTATACCATGGCAACCAGGGGTCATGTGAGAATATTTTTTTGACGTCCATCAAAAGTTTTTTTAATTTTTCGTCAGAGTTATAGCAATCTTTGAAATGTTTTTATTTTTATATTCCTCTCGAAAATTCTAGGGTAAGCCAGGATTATTGGCTTGTACCAGCCGCTCGCCACTGGATGGCATTGATGTATATTTTAATATCTTTAACAATAAAATTTAAAACGGACACTCATGATTTGAAAATTTCACAAATAATGACGAACGTTGTTAGCGGGAAAGTGATTAAACTGAGCTGCCGAGTGCCGAACTTCAATAGTAGTAAAAATGACGTTTAAAATCGAACACGATGGGTGTAACGTTAACATAAAAAAAATCGATAACTTATCACTTATCACATACAAATATGTATCTACTTAAAACGATATTTAGTTGATAAAAATTTTGGCTACGGTTATACTATTGTAAAGAAATTGAACGCGTGCGGTTATTGTGAATCTAACAATTGGACAATATGGGACAATCATCGGAGCATACCACGACGCACTTCATAACACAAAAACACAATAAAAAATTAAATTTCAATAACTTTTGAAAGATAAAAATAAGATAAGATCATTGACATATTGTTCAATTTAATATAGTTTATGATATTGTTATTATATTATAAGGAATGCAGGTGGGTACGATGATAAAAAATAGTAGGTATAGGTACAATAGAAAAATATTAATAATTTTGTATTGATTTCACCCTTCTGGATATCAAAGGGTTTAAAAAATATTATGTTTCACATCAAGGGTTATATATTTCTATTGATTTTTCTATTCATATTTTTACGCGTGGGTTATAAAAGATCTTAGTGCACGCGATTTTTTGGTACCTACTTATAAGAAAGGGCCTTTCAAAAGTTGGAAGATTTGTGATCAAGAGGTCTCGGGTTTCGATTCCCGTTGGGTCATCAAATTAATACCTTGTATATACCTAATTATTATTCCTTCTCACAGGTTGGAAGATTTTTTTTGTCTTGATACATGCAATTTGGAAAATACTTAAAAAAAATTCAGCAGAAGCACGAAATTGGGGAAAAAATTAGGTATCACGAAAATATCAGGAACACAATAGGTATGTAGAAATTTAGTACCTAAACAATTAATAGGCTACCAATGCCGTTATTTTGTGTCTATAGGCACTATATGTTCATTATACTATAAGAAGCTAAATCTGTCGGATGACAGGATAATACCTAATATTAGGTAGGTACATAGGAATATCGCTGGGGACTGCCAACAATTTGATTTTTTTTCCTTAGCAACAATTGTAAGTAGGAACCTGATATCAAGTACCTACCTATCACATATTTCGTCAATATAATATTTTCCGCAGACACTAATTATTAAGTAGGTATTATCATAGCAACGAATATCGACTTACAGACGACTGATATTCCTCGTAGTTGGATTGTTTTCGTTACATTCATATGTATGAAAAATTTTTCGCGCGGGCTTAGTGTTTGAATGAAAAAAAACCGGACTACGGACGAACTAACCAGTTTATTATATAGGATTGCTGGGTATCTTTGTTATAAGTATAGATATAATATCTTGATTGTCCCATAAAATAGCTCGCTACATATTGTCACCTGGAACAGGTATAAATTCCACCTGCATAAAAATATATGTTGCTACCTACCAACAATACATGTGTGTTGATATGGACGCGTATTGCAATCGTTAAAAAGTGGGTGTGGCCTCGAAATGTGCTATGTGGGCGGGGTTATGCAAACAACACTAATTTGCTTATCAAATTAATTTAAAGGCAAATTAGAATCATAATTAGTACATACCTACCTACTTACCTACATACGAAATGTTTGGTTAGAAATTTTGCAGTCAAAAAACGCCATACGAATTTTAGACAAGTTGTAAGGAGCCAACCAATAGTGTTGAAATATTTTTTTAACAACATTGTGTGTCACGCATGGGCAACATTAATTGGTATCTATGCATATCTATGCTATTATTTGAATAATTATGGTCTTAAAGAAAATAAATATAAGATCGTTCGATCGACCTCGGTAGGTATCTCAGATCAAGAGGTCTCGGGTTCGATTCCCGCTCGGGTCAGAAATTTTCAATGTGTTTTTTTTTCACTTGAAATTTCTACTCGGTGTTGGAATCCTGTCGCAGATTGAACGGGACCGGTTGACTGGTAGATAATGCTTAAAGCATTAAGTTCCGCCGGCTATACTGACACCTATATGTATATAGAAGAGTGTTATTTTTTTTACTTATTTATTCTTTTTTTTTTACAAACATTTAAGTAATTTCCGTTTAATTCTCACATTTTTTAAAGTAGGTGGGTAGGTACATTCTAAGTTTTTTATAACCTTCTCACAAACAAATTAGTGAGTAGGTACCTATACATATTGAGATCGAAATTTTCATACTTGAAAATAATTGTCTCTCCTCATTTTACAAATAATTATTATGTACCTACCTAGGTTGAAATACAAATTTTAAAGGTAGGCAGAGAAATGTTTTGAATTTAAATCTTTAGCAAAATCAGCTTCTTCAAGTTGTTGTTATTTAAGAAATGCGGTTTGCCCTTACAGCCTCTTCGTCTTGTTTTAAAGGGGATTTTGTTAAAAAGTTTCACATCTTATATTATTAAGTACCTACCTATTATTGTTAATCTCTTTATTTTCTCCTTCTTAAAATTGTTAAAATGAATTGAACATATAGGTATAGTAACCTACTCCCTTATTTCCTACCCATTACGCGTTTACCTACACGTGGTACGATTTAGCAGTCACTGTTATATTTTGTAAATCACATAGCGATGGTTAACTTGCAATACCTCATAACCCACAAAATTCCAAAAATGAGTTATGTATACTTGTTCGAATGAAACTGTCCAAGTATTACATTAGCACAGTTTGCAGAATGCGTATTGGTCACAATTGCCTCTTGAATCACTTGTTTAAAATTAACGTTAAAAACAGTCCTTTGTGCGAGTGCGGGGAAGATGAGGAGACGTTAGACCATGTATTTTTCGATTGCTCGCTAAGAACTCCTCTGAATATCGTCTTTGGTAGGAAGCATGTTGTTGTTAATGGTCCTATAAATTCAACATATTTACTGAATACTTTTAATACAGACATATACAGGGACATCTGTCGATTTATTTCAATGAACAACCTTAAGATATGACATTGTTTTGATTTTTTATTTCTTTCTCTTTTTTTAATCTTCTTTGTTTATAGATTTGTCCTATGAACTCTTATATTATTAATCTTGATAATGGCACACATCACCCCCCTGGGTGGATTGCCTAATAAAGGAAGAAGAAGAAGAGTTATGTATACAGAAATGCGGAAAAGTGTATCTGAAATTAGACCTGGTTACTCCATTTTTTTTTCACAAAATGTTACGTAGAATGTTATAACTAAACTAATAATACAAAATTGTCATTGATAATTATTCATAATTACAAATTAAAAACAGTTTTTATTGCTCTCCTGTAAAATTTTGTCAATGTGGGTTATGAGCCTATTGCAAGTTAACCATCGATAGGTAATTTGTGAAAATTATTTTATGACGGAAAAATTTGTTATGGGATATTATTAATATTGCTATATTTCTCCTAATACGTAGGTTCTTTATGTTTTACACTACGATTTATGAATCAAAACGTCATAATAAATCGTTTCGTGTATTAGGCTTCATATCTATGTATATGGTTTAAATAATGTTTTATATTTTGACGATACCAATTGGTGCATAGGTAGGTACCTATATCTACTGTTATGTGGGCTGATGAAAAATGACAATTACAAATAAGTAGGTACCTACCTAAATTACTTTTTTTATATAACTACCCATAATTAATACATTACATTATAATATACCTATTAAAATGATAAAGTAATAATATTGTTGAAAACCAGGCCAATCTATAATAATAAAGGAAAGTGCCTGACTGACTGATTGACTGACTGACATACTCACCCATCAACGCACAGCCCAAACGGCTAATCGTAGAGAAGTGAAATTTGGAAATCAGGTAGGTTTCAATACAAAACCTTCCACTAAGAAAGGATTTTTGGAAATTCCACCCCTAAGGGGGTGAAAAATAGGGTTGAATGTTTTTCAAAGTATGTGAATATCTCGGGAACTAGACATGGTACGAACTTGAGATTTGGCATATGAATTCTCCTATAGTAATAAGTAGTAGTTTTCTTGGACAGTTTTTCCAAATTTTCACTAAAAGGGACGAAAAAGGGCACATATAAAAAGGGATGATTTTTAAGTGGCTCCTAAAAAGTTTAAAACTGGTTTTATCGAAATTTCAAAAAAATGATTTCTACAAAAAGAGCCAAATTATACTATTTTATTTTCAAAAGATATCATTAATGTAATATATATGCATAGAAACCTTATAAAGATCGTTGTTTTGGTTAGTAGCCTAGTGGTGACGACGCCGACTTTTGTACTGGAGGTCGTGGGTTCGATCCTAGGTGCCGAACATCTTCCTCTTTCAAGACATAATCTTTTAGTAGAGATCACTGTGACCCTGACACTTCTTGTACAAATTTTAATCCCTTACATAGGTACCTACTTAAAAAAATGTAAAAGGTCCTGAATTTGAAAAATAGCTCAAACTCTTATTGATACGAAGCGTAGGATGCTGGAGACCTGGGTAGATAGAAAGATTGAAAAAAAAAATGGAAATTCAGTCCAGATCACTCATCTATAAAAAATGGATAACATAAAATATCTCAAAATAACAGTCACCTTTTGCAGTCCCCTGTTATAAAATTTATCCCACATCTAACGTTTTGAAACAACCACAATCGCATTATTTGCAAGTCTCTTCTTTTAAGGGGGAAATAAGTTCTGGTTCACATACACTGGATTGATGTCAATTTTAAGGTTCCCTACATTTAAATAAATCTTCAACGTTGTTTTTAATTGATGATCTGTAGACGTCGCATTACATTTCGTTTCTTTGATTTCAAAATAAGTATGTTTAAAGGTATGATCAATAAGAAAGCAGTGTCCTATATGTAGGTAGGTATTTAGTTCGGAAGAAGTTAAAAATTATTTAGGAAACAACAATAAGTTAAATTAACGGATGTTCAAATATTTTGAAATAGTTAAAATTCATTGTGAGATGGTGCATAAAATGGTGTAGAGATTACTTTTCTAGAATTTATAGAAAACCTTAGACATTTTGTACGAGCATAAGTAATTATTGAATAAAAGGAAAAGCTAGGATTTTTTGGTGACAATAATAAGCAGGTATAAAAATTACACAACATGACAACAACAATAGCAGCAGAAAGACAGAAGCAACAGAGACAACAACAATACACCTCATGAAACACACCACAACAGAAATAACAACAAAAGTTTTCTGTTTTCAGGTACACACGTTTCCTGAAAAACCGAGAAATGCATTATAATAATTAATTAATTGTATATTTATTTTGAGAGGAACAAAAATGTCGTTTTAAACTTTCAACGGGGCGAAAAGAGAGAGAGGTCTTTCAAAACGATGGATCCAACACACGTAGGTCTATTCTACCCGGGCGAATGCAGATAATACATGAGACTTAAGTGCCTCGTGACTACAGTCAAATATATCTATGCACTGCAAATATTTATTACCCAGACGATGGATACGCGGCACAACTGTATTTTTCAGGTAGTTAGCGGTAAATTTATTATCGCAGTGGAAAACATCTGCACTTCGCAAATTTCGCGCAGGGACGTGATAATGAATGAGCTGGGTCAGATCAGTGTCGTTGAAACAGTCATTGGTTAGTCTGTATAGCAGTGTTAGGTCATGGAGTATGCGTCTATCGGACAGTTTTTTTCTATATTGAGAAAAGCGCGCAAGTGATTGTAATTTAAATCGCTCTTAGGTATCTTAAGTTTGTAATTTATAAAGCGGAGGAATTTATTTTGTATGCGTTCTATGGCATTTATGTGGACCTGGTATTCAGGAGACCATATGGGAGAGACATATTCCAGCTTACTGCGAACAAGAGAGACAAAGAGAAGTAAGATAGCATTAATGTTATTAAAATCTCTTACAGTTCGTAGAACAAAACCGAGAGTCTTCATTGCTGAGCTGGTAATTTCGTTAATGTGTGCTATGAATGCCAATTTGTCATCAAAGATCACGCCTAAGTCTCTCACCTCTGTGATTTTCTCCAGTTTCTCCCCATTTATGGTATAGTCGAAGCTTAACTTGTTTTTCCCTCTTCCAAATTGTATATATTGGCACTTTTCTATGTTCAGGTATAGCTGGTTCGTGACACACCAACCGTATAAATTGTCTAAGTTTCTCTGGATAGTCAAACAGTCCTGAACATTTGAAACCTTCGAATACAACTTAAGATCGTCCGCGAAAAGGAGAACGTTGATATCGGTAAATTGTTTCACGATATCGTTTATGAAAACCAAGAACAAGATTGGACCCAGGTGACTACCTTGGGGGAGTCCACTTGTGGCCGCGAAGGGAGAGGAAAGAGAATCTTTAATTTTTACAGAAAGATAACGATCATCCAGGTAGCTGGACAACCATCTATGCAACAATCCACTAATTCCAATAGCGCTTAGCTTATTAGCTTATTGGTCGGACCATGTCATTCGAGGTCGACCTCGTCTGCGTGCACCCATTCTTTCAGATTTATATATCCTTATAGTCATTCTCTCCTCGTTCATTCTCTCTACATGCCCAAACCACCGTAATTTATTCACTTTCATTCTAGTTACCTACTACGCTAACATCCACTCCACATTCCTTTCTAATATTATCATTCCTCACTTTATCAATCAGTCTCTTTCCGCATATCCTACGCAGTGATCTCATTTCCACAGCATTTATTCCAACTTCCAGATTTTTCGTCCATGTCCATGTTTCACTTCCATACATCACGGAATTCTCCTTTCTGATTTTTCAAGAAGTTCAAAACTCTCCTATAACATAAATAATAACTTAAAACTATAAAAGAATTTCTATATTTACCACTTTTTTGACATAATGAATACTTATAAAACTAAGCTATTGGAAAGGGCTGGACAAACGAAGCAAAATTATTAATAAGGACCGCAAACTAATGCTGTATGTAATTATAGGCCAAAGGAGTAGAATATTTATAGGCACAGGTATCCAAGGCTTCTCAGATGGAAAGATTAAGAGAGTAAATAGAAGAGATCGTTCAAGAAAAGCCTATATACAATATTTTAAGGACCAGATATTTAATGCATGATAGTAGGTACCTAATATGTGGCACCTATGAGGAGACGAAGAGATTATGCTTTGTAAAGATTTTTTGGGTTAATTTCAGTTTGATGCAAACGATGGGGGAAGAATGAAAATTATGAATATACAATAATACAATACAATATTATCCCCTTTACACCCCATTCAGGGGCATAGGGAGGCAACAAGAGCTCTCCATTGCGCTCGATCTTGCGCAATGTTTATGACCTCCTCCCACACCATGTCCAAATCCCTCAGCTCTGCTTCGAAGGAGCGGAGCACAGTGTGAGAGGGTCTTTCTCGTCTTCGGGACCCTGATGGGAGGAAGAACAGCGCTCTCCTCGGCCAACTCTCATTCGGTATCCTTAACACATGTCCTATCAGCCAAGTCCATCTCCTTCCCACAATGGTAGAGGTGATTGGCTCACGCTGGGTGCGCCGGCGAATAGCGTCGTCCGTGATGCGGTGGTACCATCTTACGCCCATAATTCTCCTGAGGCACTTCATTTCAAAAGCTTACACTTTTTGTGTCCGGTTTTTGGTAGGTGAATATGTAGGTATAAAATTTTATATCCTCTTGTTTTATTCTACCCTTGAGGGAGCATATATAGTACCTAATAATATCTTTAAAACTCCGTCAAACGAATTAAAATAGACAGGGGCGTCTCCCACGAGTGTCTAAATGATGCAAGTGTCACGGGCTCACCAAGGGTGGGTGCTAATTGTGTATAATTATTTCAACATTTAGCAACTACGTACCTACTTCTAACTCATGCAAACATAGTCGGTGTATTATTTGATAATTTATCAAACCGAGTGCCATGTCGTCTGCAGATTACTCCGGGAATTACAATATAGTTAGCATCGTTAGTATTAAAATTTATTCTTATATTTTGCATAATGTAGAATTCTGAAACGCTTAGTCAAATAGTAAGCACATAAATAATAGTACCCACTTTGGTTGTCGAGTTATTTAGGTGGGAGTTCCAGGTTCGATTCAGGGCTTAGACAAAACTTTCATTACAAGATTTTTCCAAATTTGTTGTCATATGACTTTTAGCAACTGGGCCCGGGGAATTATGTAGGGGGTCTGAGGAATATAGGTAGAAAAAGTAGAAAAATAAAGAAACCAGAGTGGGGCTAGTACGAGTTTGATCGAAGGTTCGAAGTGCACGCTTATAAGCGCTTATTAGCGTGCAAATAAATCAAACGATCGAATCATTCGATCATTTTTGTTTAGAACTTTTTCGAAACTCTTTCGATATTCGATCATCGAAAACTTATACTAGGGGTAGGTACTCAGATTATATTATTGGATATAGGTAATAATATAAGCTGGTTTAGAAAACATATTATTGAATATAAAGCTGCGATCAGAAAAGAAATCGAGTCATGAATTTCATCATCTTAACCGATTTCGTCTCCTTTTATTTTGAGCATCATCGGAATTCGTATAATTTTTCGTAGAAACCGGCTTCACCGACAAAGGAGAAATTGTTATAGATATTTTTGGACGATGTTGAATTTAATATAGGTAATATAAAAGATCCTCTTTTACCTTGACACATATTTTATAGATAGTTTTACGTAACTATTATTGTATTAGTATTGTTTTTATCCTTATACGCTCCCTTTTGGAATCATAGAAAAGTAACACTAACAATTTCAGTAGGTACTTCTTTCTCGTAGAACTTCTACGTAGTTCTTCATTCAGATACACCACAGTTTGTCTTGGAAGAAAGATAATTAATAGGTTAGTTACAATTCAATTCGTTGGTAGTCTGGTGATTATGACGACGACTTTCGCACTGTTCCCTACCGGAGGTCGTGGGTGTCATCCCAGGTGCCGATCATCATCCGCTTTCACGACACAAGTACTGTGAATGAGTCAAAGAGTGTATTTGTGTCAATTTAAGCGAGCAAAGATTCATTTAAGAAAACAAAACAATGAACGATTTGCACTTTGACCTACCAAAGCAATTGGATTGCATCATTCTTCAATGCTTGCATCTACTGTAAGTCCTGAAGCCCATTTCGAATGCATACATGGGGCACTTGATTACCAGACAATAGATTGTTTATGTCATCTCACATGCTTCAAGAAGTCTGCACCAGCTAGCTAGTAAGGATGTTCAGATTTTAAAACTTTGAAGGCGGTTTGCCTGAAGATTGGACTGAATTTAGTAGGTACAGCAAAAATTGTACGAGACGAAAATTTTCAGTCAACAAAACTTTAATTCAACAAGTATGATTCTATCGAGTGATTGAGGAGTATACATGTTAATGGTAGGTACTTTCATCATTTTAAGGATAATCCTACTTTTATTTTCCAAATAACTTTGTGATCTTTGCGAAGAATTTCTGTTAAAATTAACTAAAAATTCGTCTCATCTTTATGAATAAAGATTAGAAAGAATTCTCGTAAATAGTAAATATTTAAGAGAATGAATAAAAAAAAATAAAAAATAAAATGTCGGAATCCTTTTTCGGGATGCCGAAAAATTCTAGAAAACATGAGGCTGGCTCCTGTACCCGCCGCCAGCTACTGTTCACTGCAGGGCATCGCGTTTATAAATATGTATAAGTGGAACTCAAAGTCTATCGTTTGTCTGACCAAAGAAAGTAACTGATAAAAATGTATTTTTTTAGTAGGTAGATATTTTTTTGTTATTTGCTTAGGGTCAATATTGACTGCAAGGTCAGCCGAAACGCTGGACATCTTCGAGCATCTTCTTCGTCGAATCTGCGAACCTGTGAGAGATTGCAAAGAATGGGACATACGCCATAACGATGAACCATATATAGCATGTACCATGACCATGCTCCTAAAATCTCAAAAAATATAAGACTACAAAATGTTGAGATGGGCTGGGCATGTACAGAGGATAACAAACTCTCCAAAAAAAATAATCCAACGGGACACCCAGGGGGAAGAAGAAAGGTGGAAAGCCCAAGGCTTAGATGGGAGGATGAGATTGGTAAGGATGTGGTGGAGCTGCTATAGGAAGCTAATTCGCCATTGAAGAACAAGAAGAAGCTCGGTGTCTTCATCAACCATCCTGAAAGAATGCTCCATTTCTAGGTTCTATGTCCGTTTGATGTGGGTCTACACTATGACGAATATTCTTATTTAATTAGAATCATTAATTACCAATTTGTTTTCAAAAACTTCAACCAAAACACCGAATATTTTCGGATTTATCACTATTTTATCAACATGTTTATTTTATCTTGTTTAAAGTTACTTACTCTCAACCATCATGTGAAAGGCGACAGATGACGCAAATTTTTCCAAACGATTACATGATTACCTATACGTTGCGGATATTTGGGGAGACGGTGTCGACTGGGGTGAAGCTGTGAGGACTGCAGAGAATAGGGAGGCAAGGCCAGGTTCTGTGGAATCCATATGCTTCTTCTAGAGAGCGGATAAAGTAGAAGAAGAACGAAACGGGTACTTATCCCATGTTTAATTTTACAGATGCTTAAAAAAATGCGTCAAAAACCGGTGAATCGTACATGAATATAAGAAAAAAAAAACATTTCAGCAATTCAACAAGAACAAAAGGGGACTTCCGGAGACGATGGAGAACTTTAGGAATGAGAAGAGCGGGGAAGTGATGAAAGAAATTGGAAGGAAAAGGCTTTATGAAGAACAAATTTACACATACGTTGAGATGTTTTGATCCAAGAATTTATATTTTTTTTTGTAGTTACGCCATTTTATAGGAACACAGTAGCATTTTCGAACTCCAATATATTATTTCAAAAACGATTTAATTCAAAAGCGATCAAACAACACTCTTCAAGGGCAGACACGCGCGTATGGGACTTCTGACGATGGCAACCAAGTAAAGAAATTGATCAAAGGTTTATATTGTACCTATATTTTTCTTAACAAGTTAACTTGTGGACTAGACCATAAATTAAGTTCATTTATTTCGTACTTAGGTATATTTATAAGTATAATAATTACCATTATTTACTTATCAACTTTATTTGATTAAGTTAACTATTTATATATGTAAAAAAGTTATTTTGTTTTTACTTATATAAAGGGCATAAACGCCACACCTCGGTGAAATGCAGCACTAAAGATATTTCCCATTCCGTAGAGGTGACCGTGTGGTCATCGTCAACTTGGTTTCCTTTAGTTGGTCAGAATTCTTTAAGTTTGACGGACATGACGGAATGTCGAAGTCCTTCTCCGAGAACAAAGTGCCGACAAATAGGGTGACCATTCCATGCATCCTTTTTTCACGATTATTTTTTTTTCCATTATTTAGTTTTTTTCATTCAACTCTTGTATTACGTTGAAAATTTTTATCGACAATAGAATATAAGATATTCAAATAGCTTTAGCAATTAGGTCAAAAATTGTTGTCATAGTTAAGCCAATTTAGAAGAAAAAAAAAACACAAAATATCGGGGGCAAAAGAGTCAAAGAATGTATTACGCTATGGTGATCGTGCCTTTTGTGTGGCTGGACCTAGCCTCTGGAATGTTCTACCCCTAGCTATCCGACAAGTACAGAGTTTGGAGGCGTTCAGGGGGGGGCCTAAAGACTCATCTGTTTGCTCAATACTACGGGTCTGGTCAGACATCGACATAGGAACGGGACAATTATCTATGAGCACAACTGTGATGCATGTTTTTATTTTTTGTTGACGAACTGGTAAAGGGATTATTGACTATAATTTTAAAATTCTTTGACGAGCCCACTGGGTGATATTAAATATTGTATGTACAGCGCCCATGAAGTGCAATGCACTAAACGGCGCTATATAAATTGTCATATTATTATTATAATTTGTGTTCACTTTGAATGAGCACAAATTCATAATTCAAAATAAAATATCTATATTTACCTATTAAAATTTTTTCATAAAAAGTTATTTTAAATTTTAGGAGTGGGGGTAAAAAGTTACCAAAAAAACATCACGTGATTAATGGACGAGCCTTATAAAGAATATACACATTACACAAAAGCCTTGAGGATGCACTGATAGGTACATTATTAGCTATATAAATCTACAGTAAGGTTTTTTTGGAGTCAGCCCCTAATCCTAAAAATTACTCATTTTTTCGTCAGTTAGGGATTCAAGTGAATTTCGTACGGCCAGCAGAGATTTCTGAAATATTCGGTGGCGGCGCTAATACACGTTTTCATGCAAGATTTTGTTACTTTCCGCCAGTGTAAGGTCACAACGATTCAAAACACGGGAACTACCTACAACGAAACATTCCTGACACTCGGAGAGTACTGTTTTTTTTTTTTTTATTGAAATTAATCTGTGTTAACTCAAAGTTAGTAAACACAAATGACAACCTGCATTATTAGGTAGATCGCAAGGTAGGGACCGAGTCTGCAGAGAAGAAATATTACTAAAGCCAGCGCCGTAACTCCTCTAGGCTACCAACCACTTCAAATTATTTCTTCTCTAATTATGTCTAGATTCTTGTGACCTTTTTTCAGGACTAGATCTTACAGAAAAAATAACAACAACATGTTGTAGACATAATTAGAACGTTGTGCACCAACAAAGCCATTAGGCAATAAATATGAGACAGTAACAAAAATGGATTAAGTCATATCCTGGCGCCAAATATATGACAGCAGTCGAAGTCTTTAAATTTGGTTTCTCTCTTGTTCTCAATAATTTCCAACTTTTATTTCTATGTTTCATTAATTATTAAATTTCTACTTGTTTTATACATGAGATTTTTCGACATGTTGAACATGTTGAGAATTCTCATGATTAAGAGTTTCGGAGACTAACATTACCACCTAATGGCGAATCTTGTTAACGTAAACACTAAGCCAGCCTACGAAATAACAGTAGAAGACGGTCGTAAGCCCGTAGTGGTTTGTTCCATTTAAAAATCGAACATTAGTCATGAAGTATTAGAGTCATTAGTTGTTATTTTTTCTATTTCTTCTCTGTTTTTGAAAAGTTTAAACATAAATCACATGAGTTGTGGTCACCCTATAAACGGTCTCTGTTCGATATACCTAATTACCAAGTCTGTATTGAAAATGTTCTATTGTCGTTGAACAGATCTGATGCGAAGGATGCTAAAGTCTGACCGGAGAAGCCTTGGACCAGCCAGATCACATCTTATCAACTCACCATCCGATATAACCAAGGTTTATCAGCTCTCTTCGTTTTGCACTATGTACAGTACCCCTATTCCAAATTTTACTAACTAACTTTAGTGTGTCGATTCTACAGAGAGCGTTTTTACTTCAGTCTAAAATTTCAGGATGAAGTCAAAAATACTTAGAAATTCTGAAAGTTGGGCTTATAAACAATGCTGCCATCTCCTTTACTGTGTAGGTACATATTATATTCTATCAAATCTCCTTATTTTATTTTAAAAACGGTAAAATCTTGGTCTCAGATTACAAGTGCGGCTTAGTGAAGCCACTTTTATTAGAGAAACTCCATTATTCATTGTCTTAAGGGGTTTCTCTATTAAATGAAATATTTTCATCTGCTATAACTTTTTTTTCTACTGTGTTGACTTATGAGATTTTTTTCTGTAACATGTATTTACATTTAAGGAAAATCTATATCAGCATAAAAAAATGATTTTGTGAAAAAACCTGACTTACGGGGTTTCTCAAATAATGTGAGTTTTCATCAATAATGAGAGACGATTGAAACCTAATAATATCTACAATCGAATACGAAAATGATGACAATACTTCGCAATTAATTAGGCGCTTAGTTGCGTAAAATACCATGCTTTTGTGTTTATTTTATCCATATCTCTAATATAAATTAAAGTCGGGTTAGTCCGAACACTTGTAACTCGCGATCGGCTCAGCAGATTCTTCCGATGTATTGGATTATTCTCCGCTCTGGATAACAGAATAACTAATAGAAAGTTGAAAAAATGGATAAGAAATAATATAATATTAAAGTTAGTATGGAACGAATATCATTCGACGCCATCTTTGAAAAAATCTAACAACAATGTTATTGTCTTCTGCTTCTGCAGTCTGCACCCTCTCTTTCTCGCATACGTAATTGCCACTCTTACAGCAGCCCAATACACTTACTCCACCGTTTCGGGCGTTTTGGAAATTTTTCATACAAAGTCAACCAACTTACGCCCATATTCTCGCTTTGATCCCGTCTCAGCTTTTAATATGAATGAAATATGGACGTTTTAGAAATAATATTTTAATGTTATTATTTAATTAGTTTATTTTTGTTTCTGAAGGCGCAGTGCCCAATGAACGGGCCTCCTGTGAGGTCAACGTTTGTCGGAAAAGCTAGTAATGTATATAATTATGTAAGCGAAAGTGCTCCTTGGTTGCTTATAAATGTATTAAGCCTATATAAAGTCATTGATTATATAAATAATATACGTTGAAAACATTGGATATATTAATAATACATTATAAAATGCTAAGCTATCATGCAATGTAAAATTTAAATAATTTATGAATGTTTGAAATATTAAATGTATTTCCGTTATGATTACATACTGTTAAGTGTTTAATTAACTTGTTCGGTGTTGCTCATTATCAGAATTAATTAAGTTAATAAATCAAATCTACTTAAAAATCAAAGAAATTTTATTTTATTTGCGAAATATACGTTCAACAAAACCCTGAGAGAAAAGAAGGGCTTAACAAGTTTAAATATGGAATTCTTTAGTTCAAATTATGATTCGAATTCCAAAACGGACGCGTTCCAAAGACAAAGGCGGCAAATTGGCCATAGACAATGGGACATTTTTGAAACGCTATAAAAAAACAATAAAATGGCAAATCCAGAGCGTATTTTTATGTAATTCTTTTGTGTAGGGTTTAGTATATTTTTTTGTTTCTTACCTGCGGACACATTTTGCAGTGATATTTCCTGGGACCGCCATGCTGTTGAGCGCCGTTCCCTAACCTGGGACTGACGGCCTGTTTGGGCTGAGGCACTACCAGAAGCGATCCTGGACCACCGCCACCTCCTGGTGAAGAACTGGAGGAACCTTTCAAAACAGAAACAATCAAAATGCTTAGTGATTTGCGATCATTTCCTACAAACTCTCTTTTTATGATCTAATTTACTATCGATCTCTCTATATCTTTTATTAAATTTAATATATCTTCACTTTTTGGTGTTTCAATAAAAAAGATAGGTAGGTATTTCTATCTGAATTTCGCACCTTTTTTTCGGAATATCGCGAAATAAGAATTCTATAAAATCGGCAATAAGCTGTCTCAGTAATATTTCTATAGTAGGTTGTGATATTTGTGATTTCTTTTTTCTATGGATTTTGAAACTTATTAACATTTTGTAGATACTCGTTTTGCTTTATTGTCTTTCTTATGGATCTTTGAGGATCCAATGAGGATACTATGAGGATCCCCAACTTTAGATATATTCTAGTAATTGAAATTGACTGGATAACTCATATTTTTTTCTGCATAGCCTTTTTGAATGATGGAATTTCTTTTTATCTAGCAATTAATATCCACCTATGTCCTATTCGATTGCACTAAGTACCTATGTGATTTCCTTTTCTTTTTTTATATAGGTATCTAAGTAGCTACCCACACTTATTATATTAGGTAATGTATGTATGATTTATTATTTTACTCAAGTGACCATTTTTTTACTGTGGCTAGTATGACGTTGATTTTCTACATAATATTTTTTTTTATTTGTTAATTATGTGTGTTATTTTACTCGTTCTTTTTTGTGCATGTATTATTTTTGTTAATGGCATATAGCCGAGAATAATGAATAAATGAAAAAAAAATGAAATTGAATATTCTTTATCTTACACTAGTTTTCCCGACAGGCATGATAAAATTCGAATCCAATATTCATAGTGTAGACAGTTTTCTTCCATACTAGAATTCAACATTCATTGTTTTCTTGTCTATACTATATTGAATTCTAATTTGTTTAAGTAGGTACTTGATGATAAATTAATTACTTTTTTAACCAACATAATTCGATGCATCCGTTTTAAACGATATTTACAAGGTAGGTACATTCTGACAATCGCACCAGCTATCAATCAAATGACAGCTGTCAAACATCAATTAAAATAAAAAAATAGAACAGTTTATGTTGTCTCAAATAGGTAGTAAGAAAGTCACCTACACTGCTTCATCATTCTTTTTGGATGTAATGCCATTATAAAAAAAAACAGATCTTCATTTTCTTCATACCAACCTGATCTTCCAGTAAGTCCCGCCGCTCCGTAGAGCATCTGACTGACGGTGGCCTGGTGGTGATGATGATGGTGATGTGCCCCCAGAGACAGTCTGTCAGGGGTGTCCGAGGGGATGCCGCCCTTCTGGTGGGACATGGCGGCTCCGAGAGGGTCCGAGGTGTTCATTTTGGCCTGCCACAATACCATAAATATCACAAAATTAGGACAAATTGAAAAAAAAAGTATGAAAGTAAGTGTTGTTACAAAGATAAAGTTCATTAGAAAATAAATATGTTTTCGGTATGCTGAAAGTATGGATTACAAACGACATTTATAAGGCTGAAAGGAAAGGTCAGAAAGAGGGGTCAGAAGGAAAAGAAATAGGTTGGATGAGACACGTTAAGTCCACAAAAGTGTGAAATTCAAGTAGAAAAAAAAACATAGGTAAGTACAATTTCATTTCCTATTTTTTTTTGAAAAATTGTGGAATAATTATTTAAACTAGTGGTCGGCCGGTGCTCGAAATTCGACCATAACTAATTTAGCGAGACTGAGCGAGAGCTATTTTTTCACGATTTTCTTTCAAAAAAATAGTGACATGGATAGTGGATATGCCAAATTTGATATGCTGATGTGTTCAATGTTTTTCTATGGTTAGGTATTAATACAAAAAATATTAATTTATTTTCTATTTGACCACAGATAGACAAAAGATCCGTGTCAAATAATGTCAAATACATCGAATTGTGTGTGAGTGTGAAATACATAACATAACATTATAGTAGTGTGAGTAATGTTTTTTTTTAATTGATTTAATGTATTTTTATGCATAATTTCAAAAAATATTAGCATTCGCCACCCCTTCTCTATATAAACTATAAGTGTGCGAAATTTCATACTCCTCCGTCAGCGAAATTTTCGTAAAAAATAGTCACAGTTATTCCATCACGTATTATTAGATATTGACGGCTATTCTGAAATTCACGTTCCATCTCAACGCAAGGTTGAGTTGAGTTATAATAATCGGTTGCCAGTATAGTTACGCATCTAATGTATTGGATAAAACATTTTCAGAATAGCGAAATGTCAAAAATCTCAATAAAAATTGGATACGACGCAACTCAATCGTATATGTTTTTCATTTCAGAATAACCGTCATTATATTATAGATTTCATTGTTTGTGTTACTTTCCACCTAGATGCAAAGAAATGCGTGTTCATCAACGTATTAATTTATGAAAAAAATAAAAGTGATTTTGGATAGAAAAGAGCGGCTGTCCGTTCTCTCTGCCTACTCTTCAAGGACACGGCGTAAACGAAATATACATATTTTTATTTTATTTCTTTAAACAGCAATTGTTATGAAATTCGATTGTAAGCCAGAAATTATTTGACTCGGTTTTTAACATTGGTCCATATAGCATATCTTCTCGTCATTAAAATAATTAATTATTATAAACACATATTTAGAGAATTTTTTAAATAATTTCTTGTGTTTTAGTTATTAAATTCGTATATTTAGTTACAAAAAGTATTAAATTTTACCGAAGTAGTTAGGTATATAGCCGACGGGGCACTGAAATATTTTTTTTCCCTAAATTTCCAAAACTTTTCTCTATTTGTGTCTCACAAATCTTTTAATAAGAACGTTTTTTTAAAGTAAGCATTACTAAATAATAATAAAATTTAAGCCCATTGGGATTTAAGGGAATTTGTATGCATTGAATGGTTGAAAACAAGAAACGAAAAAATTATAACAGATATTACAAAATATTTCGAAAATATAATATACTTTTTTTAATACACAAGCGTCATATATATTTCATGAGTTTTCACAATATATCATTTTTTTCTTCCTTTCATTCAACCCCCATCAAACAGCCATAAACTACAAGAATCAAAACCATGTGGCACAAAGTTATCACTGGATGTGGAAAAAAACAAGATGAAATGGGGTGAGGAGTTGAAGAAACTATAAATCAAACCGTCACTCATATAAAAAAAAATGCGCTTCGAAAAAGATCGCGCCAAGATTATCAGAATTTGTGTACCTACTTGTGTTAAAAATATAATAACAAAATTCTTTCGAACATTTGTGTAGTAATAATAATATTTCTCGCCATAGATGGCGGTAGCGTATTTCGAATATATAAATGTGAAAATTTTCAAGGTACACTATATTGACTATATTATGTAGATTATTTTTTTAAAAAATTCAGGTAACGTTCTAAATTCGATCCAAACTCCATTTACACCCCACATAGGGGAACAGGGAGGTAACAAAAGAGCTTTCAGGCAATGTTACACTATTTATAATGTTATAAGTGTTATGACCAGCTGGTATATTTTGAACTTGTCCACAAGTTTAATATCCTCTAATAGTTACATCAGAGATTAATACATACTCCTGTGACCAAGTTTGCTAACGAAACTAGTCAGAAAATAAAATGAAAACAAAAATATTAGTTTCAACGACATCTATAGGAAAAATGGGTTAGCACAGCAAAACGTCATTATGATTTTTATTTATATTCGAGTAACGTCACTCTTTGATGAGGTTAGAAACAACCGATATCTGGTTTAAAACCATTTTCTAATTACTATCTTTCTAATGAAACCAGTTTTGGCTGAATCAGCATCGGGCGGTTGGTTCCCAAGTCCATAAAGGACATATCAACAATAATATTGTCTTTTATAGATGTAGAATTACGATTTATATGTGAAAGAGTCAACTGAATTCTTCAGCCCTTTACAATCCTCGTAGGTACATGGTGTTACAATATACTAGCTCCCACTTACGTTTTTTATACACAATAATAAAATAACAAGGAAGTATGTAGTGTCAGTGTGTGCAGATTTATTCATAACTGAACGATATGACCACAACTACGCCATCTGTTACATAGATCCTGAATATTAGACTCCAAACACCATCATATAAAGCAATAAATAATCCAATAGGCCAGCCCTGACCAGCGTCCCTCCATCCTGTGGTCACGTCTTTGAGACGTGTGTTCCTTCTTCATCCCTCTAGAGAGGGGTGAAACCACGATATTTTGTTAGATAATATTAGAAGAAATTATTTTAATATGAACAAAAGGGAAACTGTGAATTTTTTTTTAGTCTGAAAAACATTGCTTTACTACGTTCTTTTGATTTGCTTTAGGTAGGTACTCAGAGTACAAAGTTTTTGTCTATGATTGTACGCAATTCAGCACTTTACGTCGTTTTCAAATTTTTTTCTTTAAAATACAATGACATAGATACGCATGAAATATTGATATGCATAAAAAATATATTAAATCAATAAATAAAACATTAAAAACACTACAGTGGGGCTAGTACGAGTTTAATCAAAAGCTAATTGCAAGCTAATAAGCGCTTATTTGCATGCAAATAGTCAAACGATCGAATCATTCAATCATTTTTGTATGGAAATTTTTCGAAACTCTTACGATGATCGTTTCGATATTCGTTCATCGAAAACTTATACTAGTGGTACAGATAATGTTATGTATTTGATACTCACACACACTTCGATGTATTTGACATTGACACAGACGCATATTATATTATTCTGTTTATCTGTGGTCAAATTGAGTATACATAGATGTCTAATAATGGTAAAATCTTTGTATATATCAGCTCGCTCAGTCTTAGACAATGGAACCTTAATAATGTTCAAATTAATAATTTAAATAAGTTCGAAATTCGAACACTGGTCGACCACTAGTTATTTCTTATTGTTCCAAATCGAAAGTGTTAATTTAATTAGAAAAGGATTGAGAAAGAAGCACATTTCCTGGCTCCGAAACATTCGTGAATGGACCGGACCGAGAACTTTCGGAGACTTGTTCAGGGCAGCTGAAGGCAGGAAGGTTTTGTCTCAAGTGCGGTCGCCGACGTCAGAGCCGCTAATAGGACAACAGAAGAAGAAGAATATAGTATTGTTTTTCCACTCACCTCATATCCCTGCTTCATGGCCATAGTATTCCTGGATCTCCCCCATCCGGAATACTCCAGACCGTCTTTGTGTTGGCCACATTGCTGAGGACAAAGCAAAAAAAGAAAACTGGTTAGTTACAGACTACTTCTGTTTGACGGAATGTATAATAGGTAATGACTCTAACAATTCATTACTGATGTTCGATTTTTAAATAAAATAAAAAAAAACACTACGGGCTTACGACCGTCTTCTACTGTTATTTTGAAGGCTGGCTTTCCTTAGATTCTTGAACAAAGTGTTCAAACTATTTATGAAGTTCTAAAACACTGTTCAAGGATGACAGAAAAGAATTTTATGGAACGAGCATTTGTCCAGAATGGTGGACACAAGAGCTGTGAATACATTTAGAGAGGGTATTCTTCAATTTGGCAGGCTTCTAGGACTCAAAAGATAGAAGGCTTGTTGGAAGTTGAAATCACAAGAGGAGGAGAATTATTCTAAGAGGAGGAAGCAGTAGAAGATTTAGTAGGAAATGCATAACTGGGATAAAAGTCATTGGGATATGACTAGTAAAGTGCCACTCAAAAAACTTTGAAAATCTGGAGCAAAATATCCTGCTAATATTATGATTCTCGTAAACTAAGTATTTACTTGACTACAGACCTGTTTGGGAATATTTTATATAAATTTATTATTTTACAAAATAAAATTTATGCAGTGTCATCTTTACATCAGTAAATAAAAATTTCAGTTGTGTACCAAACTCCACAAGATTGCGACGGTATAAATCTTTTTTTTTTCATCGCTTTTCTATATTGCATTAAAACTTTTCTTACAATTTTTGTAATAGAGATAAAATCTTTACATAGAATCTCTCGTCATGAAATGGAATCAGAATATTAGAGAAGAATGTAGTGGTGCTAACAAAAGGCTGAAAGGAACAGTCTAAGAAAGCATCGTCAACTATAAATTGTTAGAAATGCCAGCTCAGAAGGCAAAGAAATCGTATGTCGCTGAAGAAGCGACCAACTTGTCCCTGGATAGAAGAGTGGACGTTTGTTCTTGTTTGTTGCAAAAAATCAACACATTGACTGGTATTCTCAAATTCACGTTCCAACTCAACGCAAGAAGCTCTCGCTTAGAACTTAATCGGTTGCCAGTAGTTACGCATCTAATGTATTGAATAAAACATTTTCAGAATACAGAAATGTCAAAAGTCTCAATAAAAATTGGATACGACGCAACTCAATCGTCTGTTTTTCATTAAATTTCAGAATAATAGTCATTATGTCAATGAAATTTTTTATTAGTTGAAATAAATTTTATATCAAGCATGTGTACCTGTTTGGAATTTCTTTGCAATATGATTCAGAAAATATAGACTTAAGTGTATTTAATTTCTTTTCAAGTAAGCGCCGTATTTTCTTAAAAATAATCTCATTTGAAAGCCAAAGAGCTTATTTATCTATGAAAATACACAAAAGTCTAATTTGACGGCCTAATTTAGAAGTTTAAGACCAATAACCAAAATCTCAATAAGTAACCTTAAATTCAATATAATTTTCTGTAGGTACCTACATAAAATTTCTGTTTGATAACCTAATTTTTATTTATTTCCATAGATAAGTAGATTTTGTGGCTTTCAAATATGATGAAATAAAAACAAGGTCTTTTAATTTTTAAATTTCAAAAACTTTATGTGCCATAAAATTAAATGATTTTTTTTTTCAAAAATTTTAGATTAACTTTTTGTCTCTTATTCGTTTGATTAAGTGTCGAAATAACAAATTGTGTATGTATGTTAAGAAGCCAGAAATATCCTCTCCGAATTGTCTGGTAGGTAACTCATTTAAAAGGCCTAACTAGGTTGGCCAGTCGAACAGATGTATGGGTTAATAGGCGCGTCTTCAATCACTTTGTGTCGTTATGCGTTCAGAAAAGTTCAATTTACCACAATAATCCTGTTTATACATGCATATTTATTACACCGCTGATGTAACTGTGGACGGGTAGAAACACTTGGATGGGGTGGCCAAGCCTTTTTTTAGTTTAACCACAATTAGAAAAAAATACTTAGGTACTTATATCTGTACCTAATTTTTTATATTTAATTTCACTATCAAGCGAGAATTTCTTCTTTGCGGATTTTCTCTGTTGAAGATATGCAGTTTCAAGTAAAAACGTAATCAATCTAAAATTCAAAATCAGTAATTCTAAAAGACCTGACCAAAGCCCAGGCACAAAAAATATTTGCATTTGAATCGAAGTGCCTCATGAGAATCTTGGGTATAAGATGGTACCACCGCATCACGAACGACGCTATACGCCGGTGCACCCAGCGCAGACCCATCACTTCCACCATTACGGATAGGAGATGGACTTGACTAGGACATTTGTTGAGGATGCCGAATGACAGTTGGCCGAAGGGAGCGCTGTGTTTCCTCCCATCAGGGTCTCGAAGACGCGGAAGACCCTCTCATACCGTGTTTCGTTCCTCTCATATAGTATTCAGCTCTTTCAAAGCAGAGCTGAAGGAGTTGGACATGGTGTGGGAGGAGGTCATTAGCATGACGCAAGATCGAGCGCAATGGAGAGCTCTTGTTGCCTCGCTATGCTGCTGAGTGGAGTTCAAAGGGAGTTTTGATTTGATTTGATTGATTACTGAAAACTTAATATAGAAATCATCAAAAAATAATATTTCAATATCACAATGGTTAATTATTTATTTGAGATTTTTTATATTTATTTTGCTTTGAGTTTTTAAGTAGGTATAAGGTAATTATTCATCGTATTAAACTTGAACTACAAAGTTAAGGAAAAGCTTAACGGCTTGGACATCAGATAAAGAGGTTCCGGGTTCGATTCCCGGTTGGATCAGAGTTATTCACTTGAAGTTTCTACCCGGGGTTGGCCTGTCTCAGATTGAACGGGCCCGTTTGACTTGAAAAAGTTGCCTCGGGCAATGCGTTACGCCGGCTATAATGTAACCTTTATTTATGTATTTTTACTGATTTAAAATGTTACCGATCTCTGATGAAGATATTCAACAAAAATTTGAATACCTCGTGAATATTTTTGTATATTGCGAATGAAATTGATACGTCTGTCTGTTCGTTTAGGATGTTTTGGACATATGCTGAGAATAATAACGTCAAAAACCACCTAGTGGGTGCATCAATGAAGGCCTGACGCAGGGCAGCATGCTCATTTACATAATGTTTGCGTTGAATTTGAATAACAGATGGACGCATTCTCATCGTTCAACTATTGCAAGGGAATTTACGTATTATTTGGCCAGAAATGGTCTGCAGTTTGAATAACTCCTGGCCTGGCCTCATATGTTATTTTGTCACTAATTTGAATGTTTTTGTGTCTTATGTTGCAAAGTTATAGTTTTTTTTTTCAAACTTTCTTCAATACATAATAATGTAGCTTATATTATAATTTTTGAGGGGTAATCAAGAAAATAGCTACAATTTATCTTCAGATTTTATATCTAGTGAGGTAATAATTATTGATTTTTAATTATTAGTGTAATATATACGGAGCCCATTCTCCTGTATGGGTTTGAGTCCTAGCACCTGACTTTGGCCCAGGCACAAAAAGTATCTGCATTCGAAACGAAGTGCCTCAGGAGAATTTTGGGTATAAGATGGTACCACCGCATCACGAACGACGCTATACGCCGGCGCACCCAGCGTGAGCCCATCACCTCTACTATTATGTGGAGGAGATGGACATGGCTGGGACATGTGTTACGGATGCCGAATGACAGTAGGCCGAGGAGAGCGCTGTTCTTCATCCCATCAGGGTCCCGGGGACGAGGAAGACGCTCTCATACTGTGTTCCGCTCCTTCGAGGCAGAGCTGAGGAATCTGGACATGGTGTGGGAGGAGGTCATTAACGTTGCGCAAGATCGAGCGCAATTGAGAGCTCTTGTTGCCTCCCTATGCCCCTAAGTGGGGTCTAAAGGGAGTTTGGATTTGGAACATATACGGAGACGCATTATTTTAGAATAAATTCATTTAATTTAGTTCATTTCAATTTTTATTTATTTTTTAATATACCTACGGCATTTACGCCAATTATAATACTACATACTTAAAAAAATACAATATGAAGCAGTTTAATATCCTCATATTGTAGCTACCTCTTATATTTTGTTATATTGAATTCATTTTGATTTTTAAACCAACATTTTCAAGATTTTCAGGGTGCATGTTATAAATTTTAAACCGTCGAAGATTTTCATGATTTGAAATTACGGAGACTTCGACAAATTTGATGTTGCTAACGTAAAGTGATCATACTATGTCAGACACCAGTCGTAAGCCTGCAGTGGCTCAATTGGCTCAAAAATATTACCTCTTAAAATCGTACACTAACTATAATATTTTTTTAAATGAATATGTCCTCGAAGTGAACACAAATGCACTCTTCGATTCTTTCACAGTAAGCTATTTAAAGCTTGTGTCGTGAAAGGGGAAGATGGTCGGCACCTGGGATCGAACTCACGACCACAGCAAGAAAGTCAAGCTACTAACCACATCAGTATGAAATTAATGACAGCATCAAATTGTTGGTTGTATAATACGATAAACCTTCTTAACTATCTACTCGTATTAGTAAAACGTTGTAAATAACAATTAAGTATGTGAAGTTTCATTTTAGCATCTATGACGGACTTATTATTTTAATAACAACATTATAAGTGTCAAGAGCTGTGGTGGGGTGTATGGCGATGATGATGATAAACTGTACTTAATTTAACGCCCTCTCATTGCGAGAAACTACCCTGCCATTTCATCCCCGAAGCCGTGGCATAGTTTCCACCCCTGCGAAGCCTGCTTACATAGTTGAGGTGCGTGGCTTTTAAGAAATATCTTAAAGTGTCGCATACAGGATACAGGCTATACGGAGTTAAAGGGGTTAATAATTTAATTTGACTATAATAATAAACTACTATTATGAATGTAGGTATATATAAACTATTAATAGTACCTACAAGTGTGTCATATGCATTCAAAGAATACTTTTTAAGCAGGTACAAATATTAAAATTGAAGTGATCAAACATGAATTAGTTTATTTGGGCTGAAACATAAGGTTTCGTATGATTGAATAAGGACTATATTTTGATATAAAATAAATAATTAAAAAATAAGGTACCTATTCTGCATCAATAACTCGAATTCATTCAAATCTGACATAGCGCATCTTGGTTGTAAACACCCGCGTTACCCGGCTACTATTTTGTTTGTTTACAAAATTTTGTATGAAAGTCATCTTCATACATAACAAACGCGGATCAAATATTTTTTTTAAAAATAAAGTAAAAACTGATCAGTGAGTTATACGTAATCTTACGATTAACGATTTTTTTTTATAAATAAGACTGCGAAATTTCATACCCCTCCGTCCGCGCAATTTTTGTAAAAATGGTCACAATGTTTTTCCTTCACGTATTAATATATAGTTATTTGTACTACCGCTAGTAGGTACATGCAGAAATTTCCCTGAATTGCCCTGCCACTGCAGTGATTTTAAATTTATCACATCAACTAGTAGATAAGTTAAAATCTACTCTCCACATTACACAGATTATCATTTAAATTACTTATTTCGGAAAGTTCAAGTCACCGCGAACCGGTTAGGTTCTCAATTTAAACTCTATAGTTGATGACTCATTGTCTTTAATGTGATTCTGATGTTACGAAAAACAATAAAAGGTGGTACGTTTCATTAAACCAACCTGTTTCAGACAGAACAGCCACTTTCTGAGCTCTGAAAATCAATACATCATACTAAACTAATGAATTAGATTAATGCAACGTACATTCATTGCCACTTTTTTACGATTAGGTGGACTGAAAGTAGTCAATGGCTTATTTTTTTCCCATTTAGCCACCCTTTACCAACCTAACTAGTCTAGGTGTCGGTTCCTGAACTATAAATACGCCATATCCCGAACGAGGTACGCAGAGAGTACGGAATTTCATTCATTCCTATCCAGACAAACCTAGCTCTTTCGCTTCATTAAAGAGCATCTTCTTCTCTGGTTTCAATCCTAGGATTGGCTTGCAGCAATTTCCTCAATTCTTCTCCTCCATTCTTCCCTGTCTTGTGCGGCTCTTTTAAGTTCTTCGTATGATTGGCATCGCACGTCCACCAACAGGTCCTCCAGGTACTCTCGGCGTGGACGTCCCCTAGAGTTTGTCCCCTCGGTCATACCCTCCATTATGGCATGCAAGAGGCCTTGTTGTCTTATTATGTGGCCGATCCATCTTGCACGCCTTTCGGACAAGGTCCTGAGCAGGTGTCTTCCTCCTTCGATTCTTTGGAGAACCTCCTCGTTTGTAATGTGGTCTCTCCAGGAAATTCCCAATAGTCTTCTGTAGGACCACATCTCAAAAGCCTCTAGTCTCCGTTTATCTCTTTCAGATAGGCACCATGTCTCGCAGCCGTACATCAAGATACTCCATACATAGGTCTTGATGAGGAGTATTCTCAGTTTCAGGTCAATATTATTTGATTCTATTATTTTAGACCTTTTATTAAAGGCAAGCCTAGCCTGATGTATACGGCTGTCGACCTCGCTCTTAGACCGACCGTCCCATGTTATCTTGCTCCCGAGATAGACAAACTCCTTGGTATTCTTTAGTGGAACTCCTGTCATCATCACTCTCATCTGATGTTGCGTTCGGCCCACAGTCAGCAGCTTTGTTTTGTCTTTGTTTATCTTCATGTTGTAGTTATTTTGAAGAATGCTTTGCATAGTTGTTAAGAGCATATCATTCTGCATACTACATTGTCTCCCATTTCTTTTACTCCTGACTTGGGCCTTCTTTAAGATGGCACCGATTGATTGGTTCACGTCAATCTAGGTTAGCCACGTCTCGGTGCACTCATTCTTTTAATTTAGATATGCTTTTGTTGTTCTTTCTTCATTCATTCTTTCAAGATGGCCGAATCACCTTATTTGTCCTATAATATGTTAATTTTAAGATACACCTACCATTCACTGTGATGTTATCTTTGAAAAAAAATTCTGAGAGAAATCTTTTAAAAAATACACAATTGATATTAAATTATTTTGGCTATTTCATTTTCTCCCACCCTTGATCATAATTCTTGCTTTCAAAACATACAATCCCTTTTCGCTTTTATTTTCAAAATTAAGGAGGATCTATGCGACAGTTTCACTTTGTACCGATAGTACAATATCCAAGTAGTATAAAAGTAAAAAAAAAAAGTACAAATGATTCTTTCGGTTTCCTTTCCGCCCACTTTGCCCCGACGTCCCCTAAGTTTATATACTTTCTGGTAACATCATTAACAATCTTATAGAGAAGCAGTGGGTAAAATGGGATAAATTTAGCATTTTCTACGAAATCATTCAACAGTACTTTTTGTGTATGAAATTAATTTTTTTTTAGATTATCGGCGACTCATTCTATTGGGAATGTATTGCGCCGTGGTTTATGAATTTGATTTAATTCACTCTATTTTTTCAGTTACTAAGAATAAATAATAATATTTTTTTTTCGATATCTCTTTGTCAGAATTTATTTTCATTCAGAAAAAAGCGGAATGAATGATTTTGATATTAAAAATATTTTGGAACAATGCTATTTATTATTTTATAAATAAAAAATTTGGTAATCCGATAGAAAAATGAATTACCTATTATTCTTGGTGATATTTTTTAGGAATTTATCACGACATTTCCTCAACCATACCACATAAACGTCTTTTCGCTTTAGAAAGGAAGTCTATATTGATATAATAAAAGAAAAAAAATATCAATATTCTCTTCACTATGTTAGTTGATTAATCTGACCCAAAACGCTCATGATGGGGTGGTGTCATCATGTTCCTATAATGAGATGAATCTAAATAACTTTTGTTCAGAAACTGTAAAATGGCCAACTTACAGGAATCAAGCACATATCGCGATGCTATAATCTGATACGTACTTTCGATTCTATGGATTTGTTGATAAATGCACCAAAATATTTTAACAAGTTTTTCAAAACGATGTCGTTTTTTTTTATTCACAATGAGAATTGTATCAATTTAGCCCCACATCCCCGCATCTTCCATTCATCTATCTTTAACATAAAGGGGGAAAGCGCACACAAAGGGACATTATACAGATATATTGCCCAGGACACATTTTCCAAGTGAAAAAAGATAATTAGTCATTTGTATCATTAATTTTTACATTAGCGACGGGATGATTCTATCCATATAAAAATAAAAGCACTGAGACAAATTGAATAAAATAGTTGGTTTTATAAAAGTCTTAGGGGTTTAATCCTATAAGAATAATAAAATGAATAGAATTTTATAAACTTTAGCCATAGAATATTAATAATTCAACAATATAATTTTATAAACTTTAGGCATAGCCTTTAAAGCTCTGTAATGTTATCAATTCGTTTGACATCAACACATTCACTAATATCTCTTAGTAGCCGATAGCGCTAGAGGTTCGATAAAATCTTGAAGTGCAAATAATATTTTATATGTAGGTTAATGTGCCAGCATTACTGATACACCTCCAGGTTTTGACCTTCCAAGAAGAATGTGGATCGCGCTGAATATAGGATACGCACGGGTCATGGAAGATGTGCGGACTACTTTTTTAAATGTGGTTGGCAGAACTCTCCTGAATGCGACTGCGGAGCAGATAGACAGACTGTGAGCCACGTCGTATTTGAGTGCAGCCTCAGGTCATGCGAGGGAAATATTGAAGATACACTAAGCGAGACATCGACTGACTTTTTGAAAACAACTAACTTTAAATTTTAAATATTGTCAATTTTTATTGACGCTGATATACAATATATCCCAATTTATTGATTTTTGTTTGGAATTAATTATAATGTAATGTAATAACCATCCGATAAATAAATAATAATAAAAGTGCCATTTTTCAGGACTAGAATATTAATAAAACACATTCAATTACCAACAGTTGGATGTCATCATAGATTTACCAATTTTAATGTTCGTTTTTTAAATGGAAAATTATTCGATTTGACACCTAAGGGCTTACAATCATCTTCTACTTTTATTTGTTGTTGGCTAATTTAAATCAAAGTAATTTAAATAAAACAATTAATTTGTTTTTCCACAAATTGTTTAATACCCTGACTTCTTTGTCACCTGACGTCTTTGTCACCAGTGCCTACGAAGGCACTAGTGACAAATAAATTGTGACCTTTGCTTGCCAAACTAGTCAGGGTATTAAATAATTTGTGGAATAACAAATTACCTAATTGTTTTATTTAAATAATTCCACCAAGAATGCGCCTTCAATTCGTTAGATTCATTAATATTAATCACTTTCCAAATTTCGAGATTCAAATCCCCGAAATTCTCATCATTAGTAACTTTGAAATTTTTAATTTGTTGAAAATCTCAAGTTTCCTATGGTCACGAAACTAAGTAAGTAGTTACAATAGCCACCAGCCTCTCTTTTCACCCCACTCAGCTCTGCTTTGAAAGAGCGATACACGTTATGAGAACGTCTTACTCGTCTTTGAGACTCTAATGAGTGGAAGAACAGCGCTCTCCTCGGCCAACTGTCCTTCGGCTTCCTTGATACACGTCCCAATCATGTCCGCTTCCTCTTCACGATGGTGGAGGTGGTGATGCGGTGGTACCATCTCATAAAAGGCACTTTATCAGGTGCCAGGACTCACATCCATACAGGAGAAGAGCATAACTCGCTGATTAAATAGTTAACATTTCGTCTCGGCACTAAACGCCGACGCTTTCCTTATTTTGGTCATGTTTTGCCCAGCGTTAATAGGTCTTTATTAACCTAGTTGATTAAGCATTGTTTTATATTATAAATATAGTCTTATTAGCAAACGTCTGAGTAAAAATCAAGATGCCTATTTTCAGAAAAGAGATAAGGATATCTGCCAAGTTCTTAGGAATCCACTGCCAACTATAAATTACTTTTAAGATGCGGAATAGTCAGCGAGGCTCTGGCTGCATCCTACGATGACAGAATGATTGATGGAGAAGCCCCAAGTACACCTTCCAGTCACACAAAAACACTGTCTCCGTGTCTGGAAGGAGGGAGGTGCCCTAAGGCTCATTACAGACTCATGTTATCGTACCCCGTGAGGTACATCCTAGGACCATTTCCCCTTTCCATAGAGGGCTTAAATTACTTTTGCGAACATATTTTCTCCGAACGACTTCTGTACATTTTCATTTCTGAAAATGTTTCTTAATTTTCTTATTGAAGGAATGTATCTACTTACTAAGAATTTTAGATTTTTTTTTTACTTTACAGGTAGGTACATGTAGGAAGAAATTGCCTAAGGCAACCACTCCGGCAATTGAATATTAATAATTATCTAATAAAGTGTTTGTTTATTTACTAATTTAAATAAATAATATATATTTAAATACATATATACCGATACGTATCGGGATCTCAGCCCCGAGGTCACCAGTGGTGGTAATGGTTGCTCCCAGGTACTAAAACTTATCCACCCGGGAGAATTGGTGACCATCGATGGTTATCGGCAGCTGTTTCGGACTAGTACTGTACTAATCAGGAAAGATACGATATTATGTATCACTAAGGGGGCTTTTCTTCCTAAAAAATGCTTACACGTTTCTCTGGGGGGATAGCTGGAAAGTTTGAGGGAGTTTTTTTTCGAATTTCGTCACATCAAACACGGTGAGGTCATATATATTCGCAGACGTTGAAAAAACATCGAATAAACGGTTGAATAATGATAATAATAATAATTCCTGTAAAAATATAGGACACCAAACAGTCGAACGTCGATAGAGCGGGACGGCAAACAGGAATTCTTTCAATGGGAGACTACTAGCGGGAGCGGGATGGAAAAAAACAGAAGTTTTTAATTTTAAGGTAGGTTGAGATGAAAATATAAGGAAATTTGAAAGAGAGAACGAGATGGCGCTATACGGCGCGACGAAAATCAGACGACCTTGTCGTTACTATGGTAACAGACAATCTCCCCGTCTCACCCTTTCGACCACCCACCCATGTTTATTTCAGAATTTTATATTACATTTTTTTTATTCACTTGAACCACCCGTTTTACTTTTTTATTCCCTCCCCAGTGGCACACTTTACCCCACTTTCCCCAACCCACCCACCGTAAGACCGAGTCTCACTTTTAGAAGTTTTTTCCCTGGCAGGCCAATTGTTGTCGTCAAGCACTCGGATAGAGTGACGTAACAAGCTTGTGATATTGGACATCATTTTCCAATTCCAGCTCGATTTTTATGGCTTCAAATTCGTTTTGTCAAATCAATCTCCCCATCAATCAGAAGAGTCCTATATTACACAACTAATATTTAATAATAAACTTAAATTTGAATTTCATTTATTAATATCATAAAACGACGATCAAGCGGGTGAATCAGGCTAAGTCGGTAGATTTTTTTCCCCTTTTTTTGTAAAGTAGGAGATCGAAGATGAAATTGTAAGATGAAAATGAGAGGAGTAGATCCCAACAATCAGCATCCAAAGTTGTGAGGTGCCAAGAGGAAGAATAATAAGAAGTACGAACATTCTTGTTTATTTGATTCTAGCTAAAATCTTCATTAAATAATTTGTAAAAAAAATTGCCAAGAAAGTGGAATTCGCCCATATAAACACACTTAATTTCAAAAAGTCAAACATAGATGTCGCTAGTATCGTAAACAAATTTCATACAAGACAAAATAAAACTCACATGTGAAATTTTTGTACAAAGTGAATATACAATTTTTTTTAATAGTTCATAACCTTTTTGCACATTTTATGGTAGGAAAAGGTTAAGGAAGCGTTTTTGCGTAGTCCTGTGTTCCAAACAGAGCAAAATATACTCCAGACGAGGCCGAAATCTAATAAAAACAACCCACGAATAATAAATTATTTTTCAGTTCAAAAACTAAAAATTTTCTGTTGGACGGAAAGGAACAATATTTATTTTTAATTTAAAATTTTCAAATAATCACAGAACATTTTTTTTTAAGGATAGTAATAGGTTGAATTTTTTCTTCACATTCACCATTCACCCCCCTTGTGAAAAAATCGTCTGCCTTCCCGTTCACCACTCTACCCCCAACCCTCTCCGCCCCAGGAGGTGGTTCCGTGAAATCAGCTGAGTTGTTGACTGCCTGACGCGTGAAGCCTACATCGAATTTCAAGGTAGTCTGGTTCGATTTTTTTCTTCTTTGAAATGTTGTTTTAATATTTCAGTAAGGTGCAAAGACCTCCAGCCCGGATAAGTTTGGAACCTTTTTTGAGGTCTTCGAACCTTAAATGGTTGGCATAGAGATTTTAAAACAATATCCGCGAAATAATATAAAACAGTGTACCGACAAAGACAAAGGGTTTTATATAGATGAATAAAATTGGCAATTTTAAAGTGACAACAGATCAAACGGAGATTTTATCATAGTTTTAGTTACGAGTTCATTTAGAGTGAACACAAAAACATTTGAAATTTGAATCCCTGACAATTATCACGAAAGTTAGGGAAAGTTAAATACATACAGCAGTCACAGTCTTTAAATTTGGTTCCTCTCTTGTTCTCGATAGTTTCCAACTTTTATCTCTATATATTATTAATTATTAAATATCTACTTGTTGTATACATGGGATTTTTCAACATGTTAAACATTAGAGAATTCTCTTGATTAGGAGTTTCGGAGACTTAAACATTACCATCCAATGGCGAACGTTGTTAACGTAAAGTGATCACACTAAGCCAGCCTTCGAAATAACAGTAGAAGACGGTCGTAAGCCCGAAGTGTTTTGTTCCATTTAAAAATCGAATATAGGTAATGAATTGTTAGAGCCATTAGTTGTTACATATTCTTTAGGAGAATAACCGGATAGTAACAGCTAGGTTCTTTTGAAACAATTGAAATAAAAACATTTCATCTAACTTCGAGTATCTTCGTGGCCGTATTATACACTGAGTTGACGGCTTGGAAGATAGCGTCTTGGCACGGAATAGCAGGTAAGATAACAGGTTCGAATTCTGGCTGTGGTATTTAAATTATCAATACACATTCATGATAAGTCGGAGATACCTATACATTTTTTAACTTAGTGGTAAACGTTGTTGACTAAAAAATGATCACATAACACGAGCAGTCGTAAGCCTGTGTTGGCTCAACTTTGAGTAAATGAAATCCAGCATGATTTGTGTAATCCCTAAAATCAAAAATAGCAAGCTATTATATTATTTTGTTGAATTTCAATGACCTGTGTTTTTTGAAAAAAGTAAGAAATCATGCAATATAGTTTTTTTTTATGTATTTCTGAATTTTCAATTACATTAAAACAGCAATACGAGTATATTTAGGAAAATGGAAAAAACTTGAATATGCAGATAACCATTTTCAATAGTAGACTTTTTATCAAAAAACCTTGGCTGATAGGTACCTGCATTCAAAAATGAGAAGTAAGTACTGGATGAAAACGTGAAAACGAAAATGCATCTTATTATAAAACTAGCAGACCCGCCCGTCGAACTTCGACCTTACCCAGAATAAAAAAATAATGTTGACTAATTGCATGAATTAAATTCAGTTTACGACATAAACACTGAACTGAAGCTAATATTTTTTTTTGCATTATGTAATAATTAGGTATTGTTGACTCGGATGCGGGATGTAGTTCGACGGGTTAAAAGTTGTAATAAAAACAATATCTTTAATTGCGTAACTTTTTGAAAAATCCAAGAGATGGCGGCGTAGTAGGAAAAAAGTCACATGTGATACATGGTATGTTATTTTATATTATTGTTGAAAGAAAAGACCCCATTCAAACCAATTTTTTCTGAATTATTATGGTAAGATAAAAGTTGAAAAAAAGCGAGCTATACCTAATAACAACAAATAAATAAATAAGTCACAAATTTACCTATATTAGTACGTAAATTAGATACGTTTAAATTTGTTGCTCACTATAAGAAGATACAGAAAAATCCTGAATATACTATATGGTACCTACCTATAGAGAAATTCTCTGAATATCTTGGGAATTGAGTTGCTTCCCCGAATTAATATGTGGGTGGTGAAATTTAAAAAAGCCAAATCAAAACTATTTTAAGATATTCATTTAAATTATATTTCAACGAAACTCATAATGAAACCAAAACAATTTTCATAATTCATTTTTTGACTTTTCTCACATGTAAAAGTCTTTAATATAAAAACAATATTATGAAAAAAATATTAATATACTTATTATGCACGACAAGTCGATGTTTCTCATGAAGAAAATTTCAAACGAAAAATCAACTAATATAGCTATAGCTCTGAATGTTGGGCATTTAAACGAAAACACCAACGAGATGAAGAAGCTCAGATGGGCTGGAGGAGTAACCAGACTCGATAGATTTAGAAATGTCCATGTCCGAGGAATCTTCAAGATCGCACCCATAAGCGATAAGATTACAGAAAACTGGCTAGGAGTGTATGGGCATATTATGAGACATAGAGCTCCGGATATATGGACATCGGAACTCCAGCAAGGAGACCAGGCAGACCACCTGCCACATGGTTGTCGAGCATCGAGAGGGACTTCAAGAAAAACCAAGTAAAACCAGAGCTGTTGCTTAATAGAGAGTCTTGCCAAAGAAGTACGAGGAGAACCGACCCCAAATAATGGGACAAAGGCGAGGGCCAACAAGAAAAGTTTGACAGGTGAATTTTCGTCATTACAGGGCAGTGTTTCAAGACTCAATGTCAATGCCAGTAAGACGAAGCTCATCGTAAATAATGCCTGCCCCGATAACACCGTGCACCGCATCACGAACGAAGCTATACGCCGGCGCATCCAACGTAGGCACATCACTTCTACCATTATTTTAAGTATTCGATTCAACGGCCATCCGGCCTTTTATAATTTAAAAAAATACTTATATAGTAATAGTGCACATTAGTACCATAAATAAAAAAATATGGAGTGGAGATGGACTTGGTTAGGACATGTGTTGAGGATGCCGAATGACAGTAGGCAGAAGAGAGCGCTGTTAAAGAAGGTCATAAAAATTGCGCAAGATCGAGCGCAATGGAGAGCTCTTGATGCCTCTCTATGCACCTAAGTGGAGTTTAAAGGGAGTATATTCATATATGCACTCACAACTACTCTATGAATGTTCATTATTTGATAGCTCTTACGGGACACTCATAACCAATTGATCAAAACTTTGCCGATCAATTAATTTAGTGCTCTGATTGTATTCCTTTGGCTCCAAAAGGGGTAATATGAGCAACAGATAGGTAGGTACTTAATATGGCAGACATTCTTTATATTGTATGATGGTCACCTGTTGACATTTTGTTTACAAGGTATCTACCTATTTTTATTAACACAAATAAATTCTTTTTAGTATAACTCAATCAATCAATTTTTAAATTTCCAGCGAAACTTCGTCAAACAATTGTATTCAAATTCCAAAACAACACGACAAATATAAAAATAATAATAATATATCTATGATTTTTTATTTTCATATAGATATTCAATTTTGCTAATTTTACCTTTATCTAAAAGCGTTTTATGAAAACATTTAAATTATAGGTACCTAACAATTATTTTGATTAATGTACATAGTTTGCTTTTTGTAGGTTAACAATGTCATATAAATCATGGTTTCAAATTCAATATGATAGGTATTAAGAATTAAAAAAAAAAATAAGAAAAGAAAAAGAAAAATACAAAACATTACAAAATTCTTACCTGAGAAAGTTAAACATAAATTTCAGATAGAAAACACAATTTGTGAGAAATCTCATAAAGTTTTTATATAAGGAATTCAACAATTTATTTAAAACACATTCTATTAATCTGAGATACCTATTATTGATTACTTATCTAAGTATTTTATTCAAAAGTTTTTGAAATACATCACTCATTTATTTTTTCAACAATTTTATTTAAGTTGTTGTAAACGAACGCACAAATAAGTTGAGGTTATGTTCTTGCGAGAATTGTAAACAAAAATAAAAGAATGAAATCTATTGGAAAAAATATCACCAAAACTTGTCATTTTTATTTGAATAAAAAAAGAAGAATCTAAACGAACAAAGTTTAAAAAAAGTTTAATAATACTGGTATGATTTTCATCCGTAAAACTTTAAAACTTCCCCGTACGCGCGTTTTATGCACGAAATGAGCGGTCGGGTTTTTTAATTAACACTCAACTGTAATGTAGGTGAGGATTGTCAGCAGTCGAAAAGTAAAAACCAGTAAAGGGAATAGTAAACAACTCAGTAATAATAATAATAATAATCGGGCGAATTATATTGTTTTGAATACCGATTGTTCGACACGGGGCCAGTGCCAGTGCTGAATACTGCCCCTCACACCGACAACTTGATATCGAATAAAAAAAATTTCGACGTATACGTACGAACGAAGGTTTTTTTTCTCCACCCGGCAATTTTTTTTCCCAACTCACACCACACGGACAAAGAATTACGACACAGGGCGACCCTCATTCCACGTTGTGAAAAAAATTATACAGTGACTGTAATATTAAATTTGTTCGAAATTTTAAATTCGATAAAATTATACATTTTTGATAAATTGTTCTACAAATGGGGCAATTGATGACCACTAGTTTTGATATAAGATACGAAAAATATGCGTGAAAGATTGGAAATGTGAGGATAACAGGGAAATTCTGGGGGAGTAAATCAGCGTAGAAAAGGTGATATAAGATAAGATACAAAGCCAGTATACGATACAAAGTTGTTACAATGGAAATAAATGGAATTTATTCATGATGTGTTAAAGAAAAATTGTAGGAACAAAGTGTTAAAGAATTAATACAGCTCTATTATGGGCAGTATTCGAAAAAATAGAAGACGTATTGTCACGACCAAAAGCGCTAAGACAATACTAACAAAATTGTGGAGTGACAGAGGAAGTTCAGCGACAGCAAAGGTCCGTCTTTTGAATGCTCTTGTCTTCTCTCTGGTCTTGTCCAGCTTGTCTCTGGACTACCTGGACCAGATCAGAGCTGAATTGGGGTTAACGATAACCGAGACGATACAATTGGCGCAGTACCGGGAGGGTTGGAGAAAGATCGTCAGGGATGCGGAGACCAGATTGGCATAAGGTCACGACCTTCATGAAAATAACGTTCAAGATGAAGAAGAATTTAAATTTAGAACACAATTAAAGAGACGTCTTCTCGGCGAAATGGTTCATTAATGAAATATGGTTTTGGAGACATTTGCTTTCATGCGCATAGTTTGGAGGAAAGTTTCAAAAACCCCATCCAAATTCAATTTTTGAAGAGAATTTGGAATAAATTAAAAAGGACATTCATGATTTCTATTTTAGTTCGAGTTTTTTATTAGCTCCAAGCTGACACTATCTCGAGACCTCGCTTACATATCAGCATGATGCTGATGAAGGGGTCGTATACTGAAATTGAAACTATATCGTTAAATCTTGTATGTGTTGTTGTAATTTTTATACAACGCCTTATGTTTACCGAAAATTAAATATGTTCACACTTCATAGTTTCTAAGTTTAAATGTATATATTTCACTGGTGCATTATGTTTCGTAATGTTTATGTACTGTCTTTTTTTGTATCAATTTCACTGTCTGTATCTTAAGTAATGTTAAAATAACAAATGAAAAAGTATGATATTTCAATACATCGATACATGTAAACTAAAAACGTTGAAAATAAACAATATTTAGTGAATCACACCCTGTATTTTCAATACATACTGAAAAAAAGTCTATAAGTATAATAAAGAACGCAGACATTTTTTCATGTTGTACACATAGAATGTTTCTACGTAAGTAATATGAAAAAATGTATACCGTTCATGTGTATAATATAGTAAAAAAATAAAATAGTTGGGTGGTGTTCGACCTTGCCACCCTCATCACACCAGCCCTGCCACAGACTGCCTTCTGTAGCCTACAAGTTTAGTTAGGTTACACGTTTGAAAAAAAATTTGAAGGACAAAGGTGAAATATTGTATGAAACTGGCTATGTGATTAGTTGCGTAAGAGAAAAGTAATTTAGATCAGCGAGAATTGTCCTGGAATGATTAATGTTCTACCACAGCTGATGTGTCTATCAACATTTTTAAGTTTGATGCTTTTACGGTTTTGCTGAACAGTGAATGAAAGTGAGCTGTCAACGAGTTGGTAGGCATTACTGAATATTATGTACCTACCGCTGTATCGCGGTTAGCTCGAATCCACTTTTAATAGATATCAAGCGATGGATTCAATGCCAAGGATTACAAATAAATGGTATGCATTTAATTAGTTCGAAATTGAGCTCAGTGAAGGAAAACTTGTCTGTACACTTTCTTCCAATAAAAACGCTTGTCAGTCGGATGGGTATGTGATAAGCCAGTGTGACCTACCTTTGTTTGCTCAATTTTTTTTTAATTCGTATACTTTTTTGGTCGTTGTATACAAAATTAGGGTAAGGGTAATTTTTTAAAATCTACTTAAATCAGAGATTCTGAATTTTTTTACAGAGTGTGTGAATTTTTTTACAGATAGGTATATTTCACACAGTCATTTATTTTTTACTAGCTTTCCCGACAGACGTTGTCCTGTGGTTCTAGCCCGAAGTGGCCCGTTCATATGTACATGATGTGCACTCCGCCCCCGTTAAACAATACAAAATTAATTCGATTGAATTAAACTAATAAAATAATAACATTAAACTATTTCTGAAACATCCCTATTTTATTTGTATTCAAAGCTCTGGCGGGAACAACTTGAGAAAAATGCGCTCGCGCACACACCCTACCTCGCCTGTTACCAACACGAATGTGCCCGAAATATTGTTGACTTTGTATGAAAATTTTCTAAAACTATCGAAACGGGGCGGTGGAGTAAGTGGGATGGGCTACTGTAAGAGCGTATGCGAGAATGAGAGGGAACTATCCGCGATGTCGTGGGCGCGTCCCAGTAACCTTTCCATACAAACTTAAATATTGTATTTTACAGCATTTGTTATCCATTTTTTTAACTTTTTATTAGTTATTCTGTTATCCGGAGCGGAGAAAATTCCAATAAATCAAACATCAGAAGAATCTGTTGAGCCAATCTCGAGTTATAAGTGTTCGCACTAACACGACTTTAATTTATATAGTAGACTAGCTTTCCCGACAGACGTTGTCCTGTGGTTCTAGCCCAAAGTGGCCCGTTAATATGTACATAATGTGCAATGCGCCCCCGTAAAACAATACAAAATTAATTCGATCGCTAATAAAATAACATTAAACTATTTCTGAAACATATTCAAAGCTCTGGCGGCAACAATTTGAGAATAATGCGCTCGCGTACACACCCTACCTCGCCTATTACCAACACAAATGTTCCCGTGCTACTGTAAGAACGTATGCGAGAATGAGAGGGAACTATCCGCGATGTCGTGGGCGCGTCCCAGGTAACCGTTTCATACAAACTTAAATATTGTATTTTACAGCAGTTGTTATCCATTTTTTAAACTTTTTATTAGTTATTCTGTTATCCGGAGCGGAGAAGAATCCAATAAATCAAACATCAGAAGAATCTGTTGAGCCAATCTCGAGTTATAAGTGTTCGCACTAACACGACTTTAATTTATATAGTAGATGATGAAATAGGTTTGTACAATTGTACAAGAAGAGTGATTTTAAAGTAAATTATACTTCGTATTGTGAATCATCATACAAATTTTTTGTTAAAATGTTCTTCATAACGATAATATTATCATTAGGTACTTATATTATTTAACAAAATTTGTAATTAATGAAAAGCAAATTCGAATGAATATTAATAAACGAAATGTTTATAATGTCACAATTGCGCTGAATTACCATCGGTAAAATTACAACTATTTTGGCGGTATACTTTTTTTTAAAATGCAACAAGTTGATCGGATAGGTCAGTAGTGTGGAACCGTTGTGCTTTGGGCCAATACCTACAGGTGTGAAGCCGTCAGTTATAAGTCTGTCAGAATATCGTATTTGTGGAAAATTCTTCGCGGTTTTAAAGGATGTTTTTGAATTTTATTTCTTTTTGGAATTGTTAAAATAGACTTGAGCAAGATTTTTTGGCTGCACAGTCAAATTTTGACCTTAAAATAAAAAAAAAACCCGTATATCATTAGCAGTGCTTTTCTATTTCTCAAAGGGGATTTAAATGTGAGAAAGGGGTGAGTAGTACCTACTAAGGTAGAATAATATAAAGGCAAAGAACTGTCATAATATAGAACCACTTATTTGATGTCAATCATTTAACCAATTATTTGTGTTCGGTTTTTAGAGGAAAATTTTGTACATCCACTACGGGTCGCGACCGTCTTCTACTGCTGTTTCGAAGGCAGGCTTAGTATGATCACTTGTCGTTAATAACGTTCGCCATCAAGGTGGACAAATTCGTCATCGGGCATGGGATTTTTCAACAGTTGAATAGTTTGAAGATTCCCAAGATTTCGGAATTTCAGGGATTCGTGATGGCCTGGTATAGTTACTGACAATAAAGACCATCCGGTCACATGCTTACTAAAGCTACGTTTATGATTCTTCACCGTCATTTATATATTAAAATAAAATAAATAAATATACACAAGCAAACAGAAAGATACAATAAGAAACTTATTTACACAATATTTTACACAGAAACAGTGCAACAAATGAGCGGAACCCGTTAAGTCATTTAAATGACTTGTCAACAAGTACCGCTCACTTCTACCCTCAGTTTACCGCATCATAATATCCACTTACATATCTATTTAATACTAATTATACTATGGTTTGGTTATACATACATAGTTTTACTTTTACACAGCCAATTCCTTAGCAACAATTTCAATTTTCCAATTTTTTTACATTTTTTTATTTTCATTGGCAATGAGTTAAACATTTTCGGAACTAAGCACTCTAGAGTGCGACTAGAGGGAGAAGGAGACTTAAGTAAAATTGTATGATGAATGCAATATTGCATCGTTCGGAGGTTGTGGGTTCGATCCCAGGTGCCGACAATCTTCAGAATCTTAGAATATTCAACCTCCGGACGAGAAAAACCAACAGCAAACAAAGGAAGGAGGAATGGACTCAGTCCCACACAAAAGTTGCGGTAAATCCACGTATCCTTTGGCGCTTAAAACTACGGCGCACATCAAACCGCTGAGCTGCCAGACGCCATGTTTAAGGATAATACGAAGGCAGCCTCCCTAAAAATTAGCTCATGAATATTCTTATTTTGAATAGAATATGATAAGTCGGCTCTACATTATGATAATATTAAAAATAGTCTGTAGCCTAAATATAAAAATATTATCGAAGCAATTGCAGACATCCTTGAGCCTATAGCGACCTTTCCTTTCCTTAGAGGTTAAACATGGAAGGCGAGAATAAACACATGGAAGCTTTTTTTTTAGACAGACACATTATTATCCTCGGAGGCGTCCTTAAATCGCGACAGTCCTTCAAGAATATAGGTTATTCTTTATGACTCTTACGCTATGCAAACGTCTTCTTCTTCATCATTAAACAGATCTTCTTCTTCTCCTACCATCTCTTCACTTCTAGTTTTATAACCT